>BGPR01000056.1:45136-401982 GCA_013235015.1 Araneus ventricosus
TGTGTGAGGCGCTATTTAATGTGAAAAGACAGAACCACAGAGCACTTTTAGATGCCAAATTTAGAGTATTATTGTGTTAAGTTAAGGCGGCGGTCACTTTTTTTATCAATGCTTTTCTTTTCTTCAGATATATTCTTTCTTTTCTTATTTTCAGTTTTTTCCTTAAAATTTTCAATTCCTGATCAAAAATGTGTGACTATAACAGCTAGATTTAGTAAATGTATTGAAAATTTATAATGCTTTACAGTTAAGTTACGAATTCTGTAACAAAGTCAGAAAATTCAACAAAACTATTGTCAAATTACGGAAGTTAGCCAAAAGGAAAAATTGCTCTTAAACGCTTTTAAGCACTGCTACTCATACCTTTACAAAAACGATAAGTTACGAGAATCTATCTGAATTTTGTTACTTGAATCATCAAAATCATGCACCATTATTTTAAACTACACATAATTAACAAATTTATCGATATTTTAAAACCCAGAACACGGTTCTTTTTCAAACCGATTTCGTGCCTTAACACCTTCTTCAAGTCCGTTTTCCCAATAAAATGTTGACATTACTACCATATATTTTCTACGCAGTATTAAATATATACCGGAAATCAAAATGCGAAAATTATAGTTACAAGCTAAAAAAATATTTTATTATTTTATATTATCACTATATTTTTATTAGAACTGAAAAAGAAAAAACATGAAAAATAAAAAGACGACAATTCAGACTCCTTGAAAAATCTATTCCTACGATAAGAAATACATTTTTGATGTCTTAATTAAAACAGTCTTAGTTATACACGCGGCACCGTTTAAAATGAGCAATGCATATAAATAAATCCACTATATTATGTTCGTAAAAATTATGTGATGTGATTTCAGAAATTTCTGCTCGTTAATTTAAAAAAAAAAGAATACTACTTCAGGTAAACTAGAGCGAATACACGTTGGAATATTCTTTAACATTGTCATGTCTAACGTGAATCGATTTTTCAAGTCAAGTTACAACAAATTTTTGCATACTTAAGCGAATAAATAGTCCACATTAAAACTGAGCGCACTAAATCACTTTGCTTCATTAATTCTTGCATGAGAAGATAATATACAAGACCAACGAAAATTAATTAACCAAATTCCTTGGAGGGAAAATAAAAGAAAGGCCTTCGTATTTGATGCTTAACATTGAAACGTATCGATTTTAGCGTCATTTAGCCGTTATAGTTTCAAAATAATAGGTCACAAAAGCTGGTTCAATGAACAAGTTGGACTGATACCAAAGATCACCAAATTCCAGGCGACTCCAGAATCGTAGATGATTCATAACAGACAGTCAAATTTAGTAAGAAAAGATTCTACTTTGTGCGTGACATTGCATATGGAACTTCTGAAACTACTTCCGTTAAAAAGAAACTAAAGGTATGTCTTTCATTGCTATGTTCTGCTATACGTAAGTAGCTCTGCTACATAAAATAGTGCGCTTTCGTTCCAAATGAATATCCAAATATAAATTAAAGCCTATCTTCCTTCAATATTTTCCAAAAAAATAAGAAATGATCAGGTATAAATATTTCAAAATTCATTACCTAAAATTATAGTATAGAAGGCGAACCTTTCGTTCATAAAAAATTGTCATATATTTGTACTGTTCATTTGCGTTATTTCGTTCCGAAATATTAACATATTCTATAAAATATTTTGAAATTAAAAAAATATTTTATAAAATATATTCCAACGGTACTTAAAAGTACTGCTTTAATCACGCTTATATCTTCGTACTATTTTTCTTGACGGTAACGACCAGAACACGAATACTGTCGTTACAATAGCAAGCAGTAGATTGCAGCTGAAGGCAGAAATTATTTTTAAAAAATTATGAATTAAAATAATTAATTAAAAAGTTTTTTCCTCTTTCCTGGGGTTATTCTGCATTAAAACTTATCTAATGATGCAAAAATGAAATTAAAAAGTTGCTATTAAATTAATTAGGGATATAAAGGGTTAAATTGTAAACTAAACCGAACCCATAACAGTTCGCTAAAACAAAAAAAATAAAAAAAAATAAAAGATTTCTTAAAATTTCTTTAAAAAAAATTCCACTCGTGGCCCATTTATCAGGTCGAAAATTTTTCTCAACCCCATTTCAGACAGAAAATTTATGCTGGGACTCAAAAATTAATGGTAACTAAAAGAAAATATAGTTAAAATAATTATTCAGTATTTTTTCACGAAATATATTAAGTCAAAATCATTTTTTTTAATTATTTTTCTTTCCAAATATTGCCTATGTGAGAATTTTCACGACCCACAGTTTAAGAAGCATCAATTTAGAATTTTAATAAAAAATTCAAATAAATCAACAGTAATGCATTTAGGATTTTGCCCTTTGAATAATTGAGCTTCATTTTGCTGACTTGTCATGCATCGTTTTTAATTTAATTCATGCTAATTATTTGCAGTAACAAAAAAATTATTTCTTACGATCAATTTAAATACTACGTCAAGTACGGGAAGAAAGTTATTTTTATCATTTTTACCCATCAATCTGCACATTACTGCAAATATTATACTTCAGAAACAATTTGTCCAGACTACACGTCTTAGGCATAAAAATAGTTAATCACTATTACAAGATTTTCTAGATTAGAGTTTTTGAAGTGTGGGTCGCGATATTTCCCATAGGGCTTTCGTCTTATTTCTTCCATATTTTTAGGCAGAAAAAATAAGAAAATAGTCTTGCCTTTAAAGATTCCATTAAAATTTGCTACATAGCTATTTTTAATTCAATTAGCTTCTATCTGTCTTCAATATATCCTTTTTTTATTACTTACGTTACAACTTCGGGGTTGCAAAATAATTTTCTGATAAAGATGCGATCGCAGCTTTTTTTAAAACTAGAAACAGGATCGTGAGTGTAAAGAAGCCCTGTTATAGACTAGTGTCCTTCCCCCCACTTCAATATTTCGTTTCAGACAAGATTGATGAGAACGAGTGTCTATTTTTTTTTTTTTCCTTTATCAGAAAATTAATACTCTTGTACATCCACCCGCTGGTATGGTGCGGAAGTTTGGAGAGGCGGTACCTGCTCAGGTGTTGTATTCGTCATCTGACCGCGTTTAAAAATTAATAAGCCCGTCCCAAAATAGCCCTCGAGTTGCATCAAACTGGGACGTTAATCTAACTAAACTAAACCAAACTAATGCTGTTGTAAATTTTGAGTTTGAAAAATTATTTCATCAGTTTCTACAACAAGTAAATGTAATATAATACACTTCATTTATGAAACTTGATTTCTTATTATATCTATAGTAACTGTTTTACAAATATTTTTTAAATCATTGCATACATGTAGAAACTGGACGTATGTAATTCGATGATGTTCCAAGAAACAAAAATACTCTTATCTAAATAGAATGGAAAACCAACTGTTTCTTTATTGATCTTGTATTTAAGAAAAACCCAGTTTAGTCAAAAATAAAATTTAAAATTTCCAATCTTGAAATAAGTCGATTTTAAACAACACACATTTCTTGTTTTATAGAAAGACAACGGGCTCCCTAAAACTTTCGAAATTCAGAAAGTTCTAAAGCTTCTTCTACATCTGCAAGCTTTACTTGCACAGAACAGCTTTACTTGCATATATTTTGTGTTTAAATAAATTGTGCTTTACAGCTGTATTAGAATACTTACAAGTTTCATTTTGAATATACTACATTTGCACGATTCTTTATTTTTAATTAATAGAACATGTATATCCTGGAAAACTGCATAAACAAATGGCATGATTTCTTTTCTAATAAGAAAATCAATGCAGTGAATTTGAGAATCACCCACCTAAGCGCACAAAGGAATTTTTTGTAAATGAGTCGCACAATTAAGTGATTCATCTCGATCCGTGAACACTTCAGAAGAGATTCATCAAAGAAGATTAATTCAGCTGTTCTGACAACGACACAAGGATGTAATGTGCAACTAACACACTCAAGATTTGTAAAACCATGATGGAAAAAATTAAATGGCAGTAAAAAAAAATGTCACTAATTTAAGATGACATGAAATACAGAAAATGTGTATTATAGGAATAACGGTAAATGTGCAGCGATTATTTTTTCGAGTATTTTTTTACTAAAATAAAACAATATATTTACTTAAAGATATTTAAATTTTTTAATATGTTCAGATAATGAGAATAAATATTATTTTAGGAAGTGAAAAATGTATATGCTCGTTTTCTACCAAAACTAATTCGATTTTTTTTTTGTATTAGTAAATAAGTCAGCCCATTTTGTTGCATTCAGCTTTAAAACACGATTTAATTATTCGCACGACTACTCTATTTGTATAGTTAATATTTATTATAATGCCAATTTTATATATTTATATTTTTTACTATTCGTAAGTACTCCATTAAGCATGTTTATATCTGTGTGTTTTAGTATACACATTTTTGTCAGTACATGAATTTAGATGCAAGTTCAGAAAATAATAAAAAGTCAGTCAGTTCTCTAAATCGATAAACTATTTATCATAAAAAGTACAAACCGAGATTTATTACAAACACCTATTAATATATTATATTTTTTCCGAATAGTCTTTTGAGTGAAATTCTTGAGATGAATTATCAATATTGGATAATTCCAAAAAAAACGAATTAATTCATTTCCAGTCAACAAAATGTTAAAATCTATACATAAATAAAAAAATATCTAATATAATATTGAATTAACGTATTTCTAATAAAATAGAATTCCTCTCATCTATTTTTAATACAATTAACGACAGTACTAACAATAATTTTGAAAATTTATAACAATATGTCAGAGGGTAGAGAATGCATTATTTTATAAATAATTTTTCACAACTTTTGTATAAAGAATTTGATGAATATTTTTTCACAACTTTTAAAAATTTATTAGATGGGTCTATTAATAATATCAAGCAATTTAAATTTAACTTAATGTTTGTTGGATATTCCCACATACCAAGTGAGAATATTTTTTAATGCTTAAAAAATACAGAGGAACTTGGATGGAGAGAGACAAAAACCCAGATTTCTGAAAAAATGAGATCCTTGTCATTATAAAGTTTTGTAATTCTTGGATGTACTTAAATAAAATGACCTGTTGCAAGTTATTTTAATCTGTGTTTCATTCGATTTTTAGTTAAATGTTCTGAAGAAGGTCCCTTTTTCTCTCTATCTCTTTCTTCACCTTGCTTCAAAATACTGAAATGTATTCATGCTGCAATTAATTCGCTGGTTGTGCTCATAAATGATTAAAACTTCATGTATATTCAGACTACAAAAGTATACATGTAATATTTAAATAGGGTTATTACATTTATGTTTCACTCAGTTGTAGAAAATATAAGTTTATCAAAACCGTCGGCATATTCCCAGGCAAAGTAATTTTCGGAACTATAACATATTCTTTAAAGAGAGAAATAATTAAGTGATCTCTAGTCAATGAATCAAATTACTTTAGATTCAAAGACTGGAATTTTTTAACTTATAAAATATTTATGAAAATTCGCGACAAATATAGAATTTCTAAACTTAAGGCTTTTCATCAGTGTTTTAAAAAATCTTACTTGAAAATGTTTTTTAAAAAGAGAAAGAGAATTTTCCAAATAAATAATAAAATTAATAAATATTTGCAGTTATTATCTTTTATTTAAAAAATTATAAATCCAATGACGGTTTATAAACATTATGTTATCATGAAAAAATGTTCTTGGTTCCTTTTTTAGGATAAGGGCTCTTATTTTCTTTAGGTTCTTTTACGTGCGAATGTTCTTAGTTTAGCATCAGTAGTTTTTCTAAATCTTAGCATGCAAATTAGTATTATAAAAAGATTTACCTGTCATAAAATTCTCCAGTGAAATTTTGTTTCACTCATTGTGCTAGATACAGTAAATTTTATTTTTGGTACATTCAGAAATTTCTTAACGAACTCGCCTCTAATTTTAAAATTTAAATGCTTTATTACAGTTCTTCAAAGGAATCCGTATAAGTTCTAGGTAACGCACCCCTGGTTCAATTCTAGCTACCTTTCTCTTATTATTATATTTGCTGCTTTAAATATCGAGCACTCAAAAACATTTTACATACTAAAAATTTCACCTTCAAAATCTCTTTCTTGGTTTTTTTAAATACATTTATCAGTTTATTTTAAGAAAAGATAAAATTAATAGAAAAAATTTCAAAACAATGTTATTAATTAATTAGTAGCTACCCAACTGAAACAAAGCATCACTTCTCGTTCCTTAGGTAACAATTAAAGATTTTGTGGGTATTTTTTTTTTAACATATCATCACAAATATTTGGAATATTTCGCATCAAACATCATTAAAATAGTTCGAAAATACCTCATTTAAAAGAAAGCTTACAAATATACTTGAAAACAACTAAATCTTATTAAAACCTCAAATACACTGATGAATACTCAGTTCTTCTTTTTCAGGGCTTTCATAAATAGCCCTATCCAAAGGTAGTGTTCATGTATATTTATTATTTTTAATTTTTACTTTTTATATATTATTATTCATATACTAAATATCTAAATGAATGCTACCTATAGATGACGCTGCGTGTACTTTTTAAGTATATGCAGCCCGAGAGTACATTGAGTTGCTGCATCATACTTCGGCGCAACGTTTTGGTTTTACTTATGCGATTAAGCACAGCTCGCTCTTTGTTAGCGGCAAATTACTAAATATGTTTACATTCTACTAATATGTGTTCTGTGTTGATCGTCCATTGTGTGTGTGGTGTGTTGTGAATGTCAAAATAAAGAAGAAAAGGACAATTCCTGTGCTCCCATTTGAAAATACCACACACCTAACTACAGGTAGTTTCAAAATAACGATTTGTTTGAAAAATCCTATTCGACAATTATAGAATACAATTACAGTGCAGAAGCGTTTAAAAGTACTACAACATAAAAATTTAAATATAAGAGTATTTTCTTTCTTTTGAATATTTGTATTTTCACTTAGTTTTATAAAGTTTACCAGTAAGGAAATCTTCACAGGCAAAATGCATAATCATACAGAAGAAGTGGAAATTAATTTCAAAATGCAGCTACAAAATAAAAAGACAATGGTGACTCAGATACAGTGAAAGAGCAAATTTTCATGAAAAATTAACTGAAATGAAAGTAAAAGTTTTTGGTGACCTAATAATCTCTGAAAACAAAGACAAGTTACATTGAGAAAATAAATGTTATTCCGATGTAAGATTTAAACAAAATAATTATAAATCTTAAGTTCTTTGAATAACCTACTCCCAGAGAACGCCTAAAGAAAAATCTTTTTTCTTCTAAATTACACTTGTAAAAAAATTAATGAATTCATTAGTTCAAGAAATGAACAATATTATTATTTGAACAATAAACTCGTTATAATGATTTTTTCGTCATAAGGCGAGGCAATGGAATTTTTTTCCCCAGCTGGAAAAGGGTCAAGAATGAAAAAAGTTTAAGAAGCTTTGCATTAAATTAATTGTTTCCTTAATCCTTATTTTAGGCATTTGATTCAAAACACCAAATGATTTAACGGAACTAACTTATTTGGCTACTGAATACATTGCATATTACATTTTTTTCCAAATGTGATTATTTAATACTAGCCGCCTTCGGCGACCAGCTTGTTTGCCGGGAATATAATTTCAATCGGATCTCTTATGCATATTTTGATATTCATGATTCCCTTAACAATTTTAAATTGCGATAGACATTTAACACGTGTTCTTTCAGTAGCTTTGCACCTGTTCTGTTCGTTGTCTGTATGAACTTCCCTAATAGAATCAAGTAACTGGCATTGTCATGCAACATCAAATTGCACATTGTCGGCATCAACTTCACTCTTATTCCTTTTGCAAATTATGCATTTGATTTTAACTTTAAAATGGCGTGTCACATTTTCCTTCCAGCCGCATGTTAGCTGGATGAAAATATGCTGATTAAAACATAGCAATAAACATTAAGGTATTACCTTAGCTTTTAACAACGATAGAGAAACACGCAAATAAATGTTTGTTTAAACAATAAAAACGGTTTGAATTGCGTTGCAACAATGAAAAGTATTGTTGTAAATTATGCCAAAAAATATTTTTAAAAATTTATTAAAATTAGAGAAAAAAATCATACGGCAACATAATTGATATCATTGAAAAGTTAATTTTTAGCACTTTCAGATGACGTAAAAATTATTTTTGTGCTGTAATATTTTCGGAAGTTATTAAGGAAAAACACCAAAATTTCGTTTAATTAAGGGCTCCAAGGTACACATTCCCACCCTCCAAAGTATGTTTGTGCCAAATTTCGTAGCTCTAAGTCCAGTGGTCTGCCCTCTAGAGCGTCAACACACACACACGCACATTCTCCTTCATTATAAGTAGATATAAATTATTTCAATAACTCATAATATTATAATTTATAATATTCACATAAAAAGGAAAACAACCCGTAATTTGTCTCTCTGGTTCTCCCCCCCCCGGGGAGGGGGGGGGGGGGGGGAAATGGCGGAATTCACTTGTTCAATAAATGAACAATAAACTAATTATAATGATTTCAGTAAAATATAAATTGAAAGGGATGCCTCTGCCTTAAGATAATTATTTTTCAGAACTTTTGTTTGTTTTTCTATCAATGGTCTATTTCAAAATTCTGTCATGCCCTACTCTCCTCAAATAATTGGCTTGAACAGAATACAAAATTCTAACCTATATCAAATATTCTGATTATTTAAAGAATGCCATGAAATATGGAAAGTATTTAGTACCAAATTAATTACTTTAAATTATTTTATGTTTTGACTTGAAAATTAACAATGGTAGTAGGGTAATTTACAAAAACGACAATGGAAATTGATTTTTTTTTCCGTAATGGTAAACAAAACAATGCTCATTTTCAAAGATCTAATTTACCTACGAAGATATTAATATTTCAATAGTTGAGTTTCAAAAATTTTATCGAAGTTTTAAGAAATATTTTCAACAAACTATATTTTTTGTTAGAGAATTATTTCAATAATTTGAACAAACAGTGTTATAGCACTAATTGTGATATCTCTCACAGGAATAGAAAATTCAGTTTCTATAAACGATGATCCCGGTCGTATGAATTAAAATTTATAACAGACTGGAAGGTTGTTACATAGTCAAACATATCTATTAATAAAGACAGTACTAAGCAACAAAACTTATACTTACGTATTAGAATTTTCCATCTCTTTCAACGTTCAGAGACTTTTTGATTGCATAGAAATCGAGACCAATTTCGAAACATAACAGTTTTGTGTTGGTGACAGCGTATAATCTAAGTGTTGAGACGTCGCGCGGACATAAGTATTTAAGGAGAAGAGACACACGTCCTAAAGGGGTTGTCGTAATATTAAAATCCGCCCGTTTCGAAAGCTGTGTTTAGTTGTAGCTCATAATCTAAACAATGTGCATCAAAGACTTTCACTATTTGTGTACAGATCTCTCCTTTTTTACATTTAAAATTTTTCATGGTCATGGTCTGAAGTAGCTTTTTTTCCGCCATTAAAATTTCATTGAAGTGATATGGATAAAAGGCTTGTGACCTAATTCAAGTTTTTTCGGACTCTTAATCTTTTTAATGCAATAATTTGTCCGGTTCTTTAATAGTTAATTGTTACCTCATGGATTTAAAAAGTAATTTATCATTAGTATTCTGATTCTTCAAATAGTAAAAACATACGTGTATTTTTTCTAAATGGTGAAAAAAACATATAAAACGATTTAAATTTTAAATCATGTATATACTAAGCGAAATGCTGTTTAAACCTTTTTGCAAGCTCTTAAAAAGTTTGTTGCTTAAGGTATTCAAAAAGGAATGCAAAAACTACTGATTAAATATAAAACATAGCTTAATATAATAAAAACATTAGAAAACTACAGATTTAATAGATTTCAAATACTCTTTAGAAAACTTGTTAATATTAATATTAATACAAATTATATTAAAGCAATTAAGATTTCATTTGAGATTAATCTACATTCTGACATTCGCTAGATCAAATTATTAGAAAACGAAAATTTATATGTATCACCACACCAATAAGAGTTAAACCAATTAACTTCGTTAATTAGGAAGAAAATTAGACAGAAAATTCTGATGTCATAAATCTATGATCTCAAATATATATATCTATGATCTCAAACGAGATCGAAGGCTAAAATTATAATTTTACCATATATTCGTGCCAATTAATTAATAAAAAGAAAAAATCACGGTTTTAGAAAACTTATAACATTTATTTGCTACCCAAGATACACTCTATATCAGGGAAGAAGCGATATTAGTTACTGAATCTCTTGAATAAATTTGAAAGGTTTATAAGTCGTGTGTTCCTCTGTGGACAGATACAACGTGTTATCAAATTATATGAAAAATATTTTCAGCAAAAACAGAAAAATACTGAAATAAGACAAATTTATAAGCAGTTATTGGCCATAATTTTCCTCGTAGAGAAGATAAGAAGTGTTATAAGAAGATAAGAGTAGTTATGTTGTCTAAGACAAAAACTTTATCGTCAGAGAAATTAATAATGAAAATACAAGCAAATGCTCAAAAAATTAAGAAATCATTTTTTTAGCATTATTATAATTTCATACGCATGCAATATTAATAAGAAATACAGCAGACCCTTTTCCGAAGTATGATTGAGTACTGCTTAGTTGAAATTTACTCTAGTGAACATGCAAGAAAAGATAAGCTGCTTTTTAAAAATTCTGAAACAAAACTAATTAATGTTACAGTTAAAAATAAAAAAAAGGCAAACGACAAAAAGAAAAACACAATTTTGCGTGAGCGTTTGAGTCTCTAAAAAAATATCTGATGCAATAAAAAAAACCAGTATTATTAAAGAGAAGTACAAAGGACTAAAAAGAAATGACTTAGAAATAAACATAAAATGATTATGAACATATTCGAATTCTAAGCAATAAGACGAGCATAAATACTTCTGAAGCTCTATAAAAAATTCAAAATATATAATAAAACTTACTTGATAATCTTACAACCAGGATTTAAAGTTATCATCTCACTGGGAGAAAAACAGTAAGATTTAACAAACGAGCAAGAAAGGAGAAAAATATAAAATTCAACCACAGGAACTGCATCGAACCGACCCAACATCTAGTTTAATCTAATTTTATACCCAGCCCTTCCACTTGACCACAAGCAAAAGCAAATGCGGATAGAACAACACAACGGGACTTTCATTAAGAAGAAAAAACAGAAAAGCAAAACGCGCGCCACTACTGTACTTATTGTTGGATACTAACACACAAAGCTGCCGCATTGTGTTTTCTTAAGCGGGGTTAACTCATAAGCAAAAAAAGTATTCCTTCAATGTTAATATTACGTGAGATCACAGCTAATTATCGTTAAAATATAAAGAATAATCACAGTAATTGCCTATTTTTGGCACATTTAAAGTGCAGAAAAAGAAAAGTATTCATGAATTACCGATGAAAGAGAAGAGGCTATTCAATATTTTAAAGATTCAGCCCGTGCTTTATTTTTTTTTTAAAAAGTGTTTTTATTTTAAACATTTCTTACACCAGTGACACATAAAAATTGACACATTAGTTTCTATTTCTAGAATGATTTCGAAGTCAAGGGCAATTCATTCAGTTTTTTTCTACGGCCCCTGTAGTTGAGGTAATCCAAGCAGTATGCACAAAAAATTAGCAGTAATAACAATTGGCGCAATTGTAATGGAATCCGCTAGGATTCAAAGTTGCTTTCCATAGCAAATTATCAAAATTTATGAAGGAATTAATAATTCTATGCTATATGAAAAAGAATTAATAGTTCTATGCCGTTATGTAAAACAATTTACGGAACTTTGAATCACACAAGAAAAACATATATTTTTATTATAGTTGTCTGTAAGTTTTACAAAATCACAACCGGCCGTTAAATTACACAAACTATGTAGATTTTTTAATTGATCAAATAAGATCAAGTACTTCTTTTGAAATCGAGTGAATCTATGTAACATCAGATTTTGTTATTTGCCGGTGATGTTAATTTATGGCAGCTTGCAATGATAATTTTTTCTAAACTTTTTCCTCTGGTGCATTTTTTTTTTTTTTTTTACCATTTCTTCAATAAGAAATTTTTTACTCTGCAAATAATAGTTCCTTCTTTTAAAAATATTTTTTATTCAAAGTACTTTTAAAAGAACGGTTTCCGTCTTAACGACAGAAATCTGTGATAACTAAATATTAATGAGCATACATAACTAGGGTTTTATTAACTAGATTACCTCTCTCTCTGAGATAACTAGATTTAAATTATTATAATTAATAATTTATAATTATAAATAATAATTTACAAATTATTAATATTTTAAATAATTATATAATTATTTAAACAATCATGATAATGATATAAATAATTATAATCTGCATATGTATTAATATCAAAGAAAAGCAGATGCAGTGTTCTCGCCTCGACTTTCTCGTTTATTTACACAATACGGCGTGTATAGTGAAGACAATCGATTATGCAAGTTGAACATCTTCCCGTTGAATGATTGGAAACTTGATATAGAGCCAAAAATTTGGTGCAAAGATCACATACCAAATTTCATTTGCTTAGCTTGTTGATGTTTTTTTGCTTGTTATTGTGTTCACATACATACCGGCAGACAAATAGACAGGCAGTCTACTTTTCGACGGTTTTAGACCAAAATTAAACGCAGATTTACATTTTCGCCTTAGGTTCATATACTAAAATTCACCCGACCAGCCTATTACGCTTAAAAGTTAATACGTTCACATGCGCACGAATAGACAAATCGATAGTCAACTCGCTGACAGATTTGGTCAATAAAGTATAATTTTATTTATAAAACCATATGCAAATTTCATCTATCCAGCTTGATGCGTTTTTTGAGTTATCGCTTACACATGCGCACGGACGGATAGACAAAATAGACTTTCAGCAGACAGATTTCGTCCAGAATTTGAAAGAAATCTACAATTTTGGTATATAGACCGCATGCCAAATTTCATCCGTGTTCACAGACAGATAGACATAGATCCAAAAGTCTTTTTACAGACTCAAGAAAGTCTTAGGCGACGAAATTCATCAAAATCTCTTGACCGAATTTTTCGATCATTGCAATACTTTCTTAGCATACTTTGTATACGAGAAAGTAACAAATAAATGTTTCAACTATTCAACACTTATTATGTCCTTGGTTTAATTTGAATCTGATCAGTCCATCGGAATCAACTAACGGACGCCTAGTAAAGTGCATCTATCATGAGAACTGTTTATATAGAATCTATGCTCGATTAGTTATCGTAGAAATCAAACTAAAATTATTTTCACAATTATTTCGAGAATATTTTTTATGATCATCATGCACAGTCATAAATGGAAACAACATTTCCATTAACCCCCTCCTCTCATTTAGATGATACGAAACATGTATCTGCGATAATAGTCACAATGCAGACCTTACATATGTGGCAGTTATCAAACAAATAATGAGTATGAAGCTTTTTGTGCATTGATATCTCAAATATTAATATGGATTTGGTGCAAATGGCACTTTAAAGTTATGCTAGAAATGACACTACACTAAAATAAGAGCATTAAACATACTCTGTTGCTTTCATAAGGTACATATAAACTGATTATTGTAAAGTTCTAAGACCAATTAAATTTCTTAATTTAGATAAATTCCCCCAAAGTCGAACTAAACTTTTTTTCGTTGTCACTGATTAAACGAGTTCGAATTTTTTGATGATGACAATTCTTTCTCTTTGTATACTTCGTATACGAGAAAGTAAAAAAGTTCCTTTTCCATTGTATTTTTTTTTTGTCTTTAATTAACTCATTAGGTTTGGTTAAATTGGTGCTTTCTTTAAAAGAAAAGTGATTTCCCACTTTTTATTGAAGTCTCCAAGATATAGTGCGATTTTATTTTCATTTAGTTTTACACTCTCCTTTCCGAAATGTTTGTTTTTATTTTCATAGAAATAGAAATGTGACATTCGTAAATATATATCATACAGCAAGTGTACAGAAAACATTCGTAAATACCTTCAAAATTTCACGAACAATTATTTCATTATTTTTTATTTACTCTTTTTAAACTTTTGCCATTAGTTAACTTCTAGAAAAAGTATTATTCATAAAGACTTACCCAGAATTACATAATAGATAACAGTTTTCATATTACTTCAAGAACTTATTAAAACAACTTTTAGACCTCTTTATATCGATGGACTTGATTACTATTTGAACATTTATTTATTCCATTATTTGAATAATGAGAATCTTAACATATTTATTTCTATCCTTCTCTTACACTGGAAAATAGAAAAGCTGCAAATACATTTGCCTTAATTAAAAATCTAGAAGAGGTCATCGCTGTATTTCAAATTTTGATGGCAAGAATTATTTGTACAATGTTATTACAATATTCAAAAATTGATAAATTCGACAAACTCTATTTGTTTATGAACCTCCTGTATACAGTTCATGGCTGATGTAGATTATATACCACTGACTCAAAATTAGCACTATAATTTTACAAAATGAAATTCTTAAGTAATAAACTGAAAAAGATCCTTTTAATTTTAGATGTTTTACATGAGTATCAAGTAAATATGTGTTTTTAGTTGTTTTTTTTTTAAGTATTTATTGGAGTAACTGAATAGTAAACGACAAAAATCCTAATGAAAAAGTTACGACAAAATTCAAAGATACAATAATTGTTAAGGATTTCAACATTATTTAATGTAACGAATATATATAGAGTTTGCAGAATATACTTACAGTTTTTCTCAATTTCCAATAATAAAATCCAATAAATACTTTTGAAGATCCTCCAATATATTTTAACCCGTTTCTATGCAAACTTCAAAATAATAATAATAATAACAATAAAATTTCTCTATTAAAACTTCTAAGCCAAAACGCAAACTCAGTTGTGTCTTATAACAATCAAGAAAGTAAACTGTAATTTACACACATCAATGATTTTTTATAATTGAAGTGTACTTCAAATTATAAAAGAACACTTCAAACAGACGCTGGAAATATATTTTATATGCATTTAAGTATTTTATAAAATATAATTCTATTTTTTTCCTTTCCCTTTTATAAATCCTTTATTTCATCAAATCTAATACAAAAATGCTTACTTGTTCTAAACAAAGAAACTGGTGCAAACCATATTTGTACATAGAATATCCTGTAATGCATTGAAAGCCACATGTTATGTCTTCTGCTAAACAACCAAAAATTTATATAATTACCACATAGTGAAATAATCATTGCTTTTCAGGATGGAAGCGACGCATTCTTTTAAAAAAAGAAGAAAGCTAAACCTATCTTAAAAAAACTTTTTTTCATTTAAAACAGGGATTAAAACTCGCACAAAGGTACTACTGCCTTCATTCGAATGTGAATTTCTAAAACAAAGCTTATAAACTGCACCAAGCAGAGAAAATCACGGAGTGAATTGAATAAACAATAAACTGCATGAATTAAAATTATCCGTACGTCTTAATAAAATAGATATTCAGATAAGTTTAAACCCTTTTTAATAAAAGCACTTCACTACTTTCATATAGAAACACAATAAAACTCTTTAAATAATAAAAATAGATCGGCGTATGTCTTTTATTTCTAAAAAAGGCAAAATCTTCTTTCATAACCAGGAAAAATAGAAAACAGAAGATATTTGCTATGAGCAAATTGAATTCCACTTTTTAAAAAAATTAGATCGCTTTTTTATTTTAAAAAAATTCAAATGATCGTATTTGATAATGCTGGTCAACACTGATTTTTTGCCAATGAGATAGTTCAGTGATTTTAGGGTAATTTTGTGGTGATGATTCCGAATCCGGTATTCTTTTTGTCAGATTGGCTCTAGTTTTCGAGATAAAGTGAAAATTATATTTCAATAGTAACATGTACGCACGACTCATATCGCATTGAAACTGTCTCAAATATAAATCAACAGTGAAATTAAATCAATGCAATAAATCTACTTAATCCTGAAGATTAGTAATTTACAAATCATAAGATAAATCTATGCATAAATCACAAAAAATCTGTCTCAAATGTAAGTTAAAGAATAAAATTCAAAACAGTTTTAATGAATGAAATAAGGAAATGAATTTCAACAAATTCAACATATGAATCATACTGGTATGGTAAAAATACATTAAGTCCAATAAAATGAAAATTAAATAAGCTGGTTCAGTTACTTCATGGAAAACCTTTTATATAATTTCCTCTTACGTATAGTGAAAGTTTCGCGTTGGAATCTCTAGCAGTATTCTGCCATAATATGTGTATCCCACGTTTCTTGATATCTTTGTTCCATTACTTTGATATCCTGGTAGCCGAAGTCTTTTCTTAACGGTGTGTTAATTTTTGTTACTTCTGTATTCTTGGCATACTTTCTGCACTAACAAATAACATTCTAGTTTTGAAGCTCAGTTTCGCAAGTGTTACCCTAAACAAAGAAAACAAATAAATTTGATATTTCTTAGACCTAAATAACCTATTGCTATGCATATACATTGACCTGCTGCATTTCATCGACAAAATGATGTATGAAGATTATGATGTTGATTAGAAACTAAAAATTGCATATTGAAGTAACTTCACACATTTTTGAAAACTTTGAAAGGAATCTGTGACAGGAAGTTATAGACCGATTTTGATAAAATAAAATTTATTACTCTTAAGAAGTTGAGTACTTAACAGCTAATGCTATAATAAAGAGATTAAGAGAAATTTTTTAAATTTTAAAAATTAATAAGTCTAATTTCGCCACTTTTTAGGACTTTTGAGGCCCATGCTAGAGCGGTAGATATCAATAAATAATTTTTTTCTACGTTTCATTTCTCACCAACTCGCAAAATTTCCAGCAGTACAGCGATATGAAAAAAAATTGACTGTTTTCGCTAATTTTCTTTCTCGGACGAAGCAAAGATTAAATACAGACTCAACCCGCAATTAACAATACTTTAATCCAAAATACAAGTAAGAGTGCTTCAGTTTAAGACAGCCGACAAGCCTCAATAAAATAACATGAATGGAAATGAACATTAAATATATGTGCTAAAATATACAGATTGCTTCAAATTTTTGTAAGAAGTTCCGAATTTTTTTGAAACAAAAAATGAAGAAGAAACCATATTTAAGTGGAAGTATACTTTCTAATTTCCTACACTAAGCGTACTACTTCATCAAAAAAATTTTACAGCAAAAGTGTGACAGAAAAAGCTAACTAAGATACTGAGAGACAAAGAAAACAATCACTACATATTTAAATTTCTTTAAGGAAATGCTCAGATGTCAGGAAAAAGACAACAATATATCTAGCGTCATAAAGCTATTTTCATATCAATTTTTGTTTATGTTTTGAAGATCTTACAATCAAAAACTACATCTTAACTACTACACTTGCAACATTAAAGGACACTAGAACTGAGTTGCGTTCAACATTAATATATATATATATCAGTATGGTTGTGACTCATTATTTAACAATGGTTTTGACAATTTATTTTTCATAGTACTACAAGCTTATGATTTATTTTGTGTCTTTGTACGTTTACATGCATATTCGCATGCACACTAACTGATGCGACTAT
Source organism: Araneus ventricosus (assembly GCA_013235015.1). Lineage (NCBI taxonomy): Eukaryota > Metazoa > Arthropoda > Arachnida > Araneae > Araneidae > Araneus > Araneus ventricosus. The sequence continues at coordinate 62,796 of BGPR01000056.1, forward strand.
GTTTTTATGTGCACGTTAATCAGTGTTTATTCAATTAAACAAGAAATCATAGAATTCAATTTAAAGAAACTTTATTGTACTTTTAAAACTTATGACAGAAATGTTTCACTAACAGTTTATAATAATCATAGAATAGTTGGTAGAGTTTCCTTCAAAATTACAGGCGATGAAGTACTTTTATAAATATCTAGAAAACTTAACGAACTGCAGCAGTTTTATTTCCTCTAGAATTTCCTGCAGTTATTTATTTCTAGAAACATTTTTATAGTCTTTTATTAAACTTGACTTGTTTCATGTTTATATCGGAATTTTGTAACCGATTTTTCTCTCGCTTCCTGATGTACAAGAATTCTAAAATTTTGCACAGCAGTGTGTTCCCGATCACAATAAGATATTTGAATATTTTCAGAACTTAATCATAAGTTAATCGATTAATTTTTATCAGATTTTGACTCCATGTGAGTGACCCATCTCGGAGTACATTTGATAAAAAAAACGTATTGTAAGAATCCATCATTATAATATCGAATTAGGAAATATATTAAAGACTAAAACGTAGAAAATAATAACAATAAAATAGTTTTTTAAAACACGCTTTTATTAATGTATTAATAAGCAGAAAATAACTTTCTAAAATAAAAAATATGGAAGTCAAAACATAACATAAAAGCGTGAGACGCTGAAAACAATACTTTAAAGAAGTTAAAAAAAGGGATAATGCTCAATATTCATTAAAAATTAAAATATATTATGATTGTGATTAAAATTCCAATTTGCTTAGATATCTTTTGTCAGTGTCTCACACAGTTAGAATTTTATTTTCAAGTCCAAATTTTTAATTCAAAAAGAAGTTATTTTCTGCCTATTAGTACACTATTAAAACAATGTTTTCAAAAGCTTTAACATTTTATTCTGTTTCTGGTTTTTTGTTAGAAATACCTTAGTATTAGTTTTGAGCTCTCGCTCGGGTAAAATAAATGGAGATACGATTCCAACTCAGCTTTAATTTTCGATTAATTTTTTGATACTAAATTTCTATAACTTTGGAACCAGTCATTTCTTATTTCAATTTTTTTTCAGGTATATATTGATGAAAAAAACAGCACCATTCCACACTTCTCCGGCAGAAAAACCATGTCAAAGAATGCAAGGTAACAAAGAAGACGATGACGAGAAAAATAACTATTAAAATCTGATTTTCACGCCGTGTGTTTAGTTTTAACACTCCATAATAGTTTTTAGTTGAAATTTGAATTAGTAAGGTTTCGGATAATTCACGAAAAGAACCAATCTAGAATAGTAACACTATTAAGAATGTCTATTTGTCAGGAAAACATTGATTTTGTTAAGTTAGACTGTTCTCTTCAGAAACTTCCGCGATTTTTGTTAATTTTTCTGATCATGAACAACTTCTGCACTTGAGTATCAAATGTATTAAAGACAAATTTAAGCAGCGTTCTCTAAAACTCTCTCTGATTCAGAACTGGGCAATGACTGCATTTCAACATCATAGTTTTTTATATATGATAACACGTCTTTAAACTGTCCTATTCGTGATCTCTGTGGTCCTTAAAGAGTCCTGACCACTTTCCATGACAGAATTTCTAAGCGACCCCTAGTCCATTTATATAAATGAAAAGGGGACGAAAACATTATGAAAACAAGAAATCAGAGGATTTCTTTCCTTGTCTACGCTTGATATGCTTCATATTATGTTTTAAAAAATTATCAAGGTAAAATTAACAACTTAATGAAATACAAATTTGTATACACCAACATTAAGAAAAACTTTTAGCTGAAAGTATGTCTCTCTTGAACATCTGTGGGTGATTACACCTAGGATTATATAAACTTCAGATAGAGCAGATGAAATCAAGGAACATGCATGATAAATATTTATTTGTCATATTTTTGTACTGCAGTGTGGTTCTAAATTTTAATGAGATGAATTAAATCAAAATGACTTCCAAATAAAAATTGATTCCTTTGTTGATATCCAAGAATCACACAGAGACACATTTAGTGATCACCCTTTAAGTAAATCTGCAAAAAAATTTTGTCAAAATTTTGGCACCATCGATAGTATAAAAAGCTTCGGTGAAAGATAGTTGACCTTTCAAAATATAAAGAGACATTTTCTTCATCTCCAGTTATGAAGAGTAAATCTCATCTTATAATGTCTAACAAAACGTTTAATTACTAATTAATTAAAAATACTTAATGTTCGGCTTGCTCAGCCTATAAGATAAGTGCTCCAGTAGTGGGCCACGTACCAGTAGTGGACCACTTGAAATTTTAAGTTGAAAAACAAGAAATTCCAACATTCCAGTGAAATAAGAGATCTGCCTCTGGTAGGCTGAAACCCTTATCAAATAAATACCAAAGGCACAGCCTTTATTTCCTGTTTAGTTAGGAGCTAGAAAGTTTGTTGCAGAAGTTGGTCTCCGAGAGAAGCATTTTTAGCTTATTCTTAGTGATTTCCTTAAGAGGTAACTCTTCATTCAACTATTTTTTAGCATACATTCTATTTGTTTTTAAAATGAATTGTTATTGATATTTTTTGATTATATAATGAATGCATTATAAACTATCTTTAAATTAAATAATATTGATAATTTATGGATAGTGAAGGGTGGCCCACTTTTGGATCAATGTTTTACTAAATGCTCCAGTACTGGGCATAGGGAGGCCAGCACTGGAGCACATGCTTTCTCTCAAATAGACTGTTTTGTGATGTTTAATAAGAAGGTTATATCTTGTAATGTCTTTTTATTTAATTAGATTTGCTTTATTTTTATCAGAACCAGTAGTAGGCCACATGGTCCACTTCTGATACACCAATGGCCCATTACTGGTACACTAATGGAACATTCTGACCAATTACTTAAATAATAAATATTTTATAGTACTGTTGAGGTAAAGACTGATATTCAAGAATTAGTTGGGCTCTGTAATGAAGCAGACAATAATAACTATCGCATTGCTGGACCATCGAAAAATATTCCATCACCATTTAAAAGGGCTCGTTTCTGGTTACAGAGGAAAGATGATAAAAGAAAAAAACGATTTATTCAACATAAAATATCAAGATTTAATATGCCCCAAACAGAACTTAAAATGAAAGATCAATAATTAGCATATACCTTTAATAAAAAATTGGCTGTTAGAGAAAAAATGTAAATCTCATGCAACTAGAATCTATAAATAAAAGATTTCACCTATATCAAGCCATTTTTTATAGTTTATAATGTTAATGTATTGTTATTATTAGTTTATATAATGATTTTATTCTTTTTTCTTTGGCACAATCGACAAATCTAGGTGGCCCACTTTTGGTATGCCCACTACTAGTACATCAAAAGTTTGCTATGCCCACTTCTGGTGCATAGGAGTGATCTAAGTTTTTAATTTTTAAAAAATTATATTACAATTATTTTGATATTTCAGGCGATTATTATCTTAGATAAAAGTTTGAACAACCATAAAAAAATACAGATTAGCGAAACTTCTCAAAAGTTTAGATGATAATTGAGGAAATACCCTTAAGTGGCCCACTACTGGAGCATTTACCCTATCACATTCATTTTTTTAATATGGTAATAGAATAACAGCGATGTTTTTTTTTATGTATATTACATTTAAGCACTGAAGTGTGAATGCGAAATAAAAAAAATTATAAACTTAATTTTAAATTTCTTGCCTGAGAAACATAAAACCTCCTGAGCTTTTAATTCACACATATATACAGGGTTCCCACTTATATCCGTTACACCCCCCTTAACTTCTAAATGGTGACAGCTTAGGCCATAAAGTTGGTGTCTAGGTATAGTAAAATGGCTATGCGCTACTCAATTAGACAACTTACAATGCCATCTATCAGTAAATTTTGGAATTAGCGGTCCTATCTCGTAAACGGCGAAAGATACGAGTAAAAAGTCAATTAGAAAGTTGTAGAGCACTCTCGATTTAGTAAGAAAAGATACCTTGCGCACATTAATACTCAAAACAGAATGTAAAAAATGAACATTTGTTTGTTCGCATTTTCCAAAATTGTGACATCACAAGACATGAACAAAAGGAGAAAAGGTTATTTTTTTTGGGAACAATTACCCCATTATACTTTTCCTGTGGGGTAACTCAAACAGCAGGTGTATGGACCTTTACGCCAACATTGCAGGATCTTCGACGACGCATTACTGATGCTTGTGCCTCCGTAACACCTGCCATGTTGCACAATGTGCAGCGAGAAATCCAGTCCAGAGTGCAAATGCGTATAGTGGCTAACGGAGAGCATTTTGAGCAATATAAATAAATAATCCAGAAGATAGGGACGTGTCTCAGTTTCTTTCTTCCACTCTTTATGGCATGACAATTTTCGAAATCGTGACCAAACAAATTTTCATTTTTTTGCATTCTGTTTTGAGTATTAATGTGCACAAGGTATCTTTTCCTACTAAATCGAGAGTGCTCTACAACTTTCTAATTGACTTTTTTCTCGTATCTTGCACCATTTACGAGATAGGACCGCTAATTCCAAAATTTGCCGATAGATGGCTTTGTAAAATGTCTCATCGAGTAGCACATAGCCTTTTTCCTAGAACTAAACACCAACTTTATGGTCTAAGCTGTCACAGTTTAGAAGTTAAGGGGGGGAGTAACGGATATAAGTGGGAACCCTGTATATACAGACACCAATAAAAGTATTCTAAAAGCAATTTGGAATTTTACATGTAATATTTTTTTCTTGCAACTTAATATTTTATTGTACAAGCTTTTATGACAGTTTAATAGAATGAGTAAGGATTATTATTGATTAAAAAATAAAACTACAATAATTCGAAAATTTAGATTAGAGCATAATTCAGTATGTAACTGTGTGTATCAATTTAGATAGGAATAAAACTATCTGGGTCTTCTAAGTTTTGATCACAAAATGGCATTTCAAATTCTTTTTTAAAAAATTTATTTCATATAAAAGTGATGGATTATTTTATGATATAAATCTGCTACAAAGTGCCAATCTATAAAAATAAAAGATACTAAAAATCATAAAACTCTTCGTGAAATAAAGTATCATATTGCTGCTGAAATGTTGGTGAATTTTTAATGTAAAATCAGAAAGATGCTGCTTCAAAAAGTTGTTGCTGTATTCTGCGCATTACCAAGCCATTCTAACGAAATAGAAAGATAATTTATGTAGAAAAAGAAGAGTAAGCATTGAAATTTACCCTTCAAATGGATAAGTACAAAATAAGTCTTTTGAGAAACAAAGAAATACGTAATTTTAAAGAAATAAACTTCCAAATACAAAGAAGCATCGCTAAAAAGAAGCATTTTCAAATGCAGTAAAAAAATCCACCATCACAGAGGATATCTTTGATTTAGATTTTTCATTAAAAAGACCTACATTGATGAAACAAATGACATTAAAACTGTTCACTTTGTTTTGAAACTTTCTCTTTGAAAGACAATTATACCTCGACAGAATTAGTATTTAGGAAAGAAAATAAATGCGATTCATTCAACAGTGTTAAAGAAATTTTCATCATTGGTAGATCCAGTACAAAATAAACAAGGATAGTTAGAGAAATTATCAATCCGGCAATTCATCTGTACCCCATTCCATCCATTTGTCCCAACACTGTTTTTTTTCCACCCATTCAACTCGAAAAATCAGGGACGTCCATTCATCTGAAGTTCCAAAGTGCGCTGGCAGCAGGGGAGAACGATCTTCTTTCTCCCTCTACAGCTGCTCTTCGATCCCCCTATTCCTTCCCCCACTCCGCGGATTTCAGATTTGCTACCCTCGTAGCAGCGTCTCGATCTAGTCAAATCGTTTGAAGTGCCGACTGCCCCCGCAAAAGGCCCCACCAAAGATTCGGCGCACGAAATGCCGGAATTTGGTTTGGTTGGAAATCCGACTTTTCCCAGCCTCTATGCTATTTTCCATAGATTTTCGACCCTGACGCTTGTTTTTTCCTTTCAGTGTTCCAAAATTTCTATTTTGGAAGAGATATGAAAGGCCTGCTTAAAGTATATCTGACAAGTGTGAATGCTTCCCACGCTGAAAAATTGGGCGTTGCCTGAAGAAAAGGCATAAACGTGTAAAATGACGTTTGCTGAACAGAATCATAAAAGGTTAGTGGATAGAAAATTCTTATTTTAGGAGTGGTTGCTTGTTGGAAGAACTGTGGAAAAATAATGATGAGTGCACAGCTTCTTCTTGTCCCAAAAACCTTACAACACAATTATTTTGAGAGGGGAAAAAAACAATAACAATCAACAGCTACAACCCCCCACAACAAGAGGTGGAAAGCAATCATTATATGACTCAAGATTATCATACAATTTCATTTCCCTATAAAATCAACTATCCATAAAATATGATAAATCGTTTATAGCATTTTTATATAGCTTCCACTAATTTATAGTGTAATAACCCGAATAAACACACTCATACTATGGCGTACAGTGTAGGAAAAATTTTAATAGAAAATCGAAACTATGAAGCAAATAGAAACTGATTTTATATAAAAGCGAGGAAATAATGAAAGGTTTTGTTCTTCAGACCGGAATAAAAATACCCTTTCGTACTTAAACAGATTAGTTTTATGAACAGTCAAGAAACACAATATTGTTCCATCATTAATGTATAACATTATTCTTCATTTATCAAACACTATCAAATTCATTTAACTTGTCACTACACACATTTATTCACTGCCATTTATCTCTTGCAAAAAAGCAATTTTGTTTTATCGCAAATGTAATTGCTACTGCTTATATTATGTTCTAAATAATATAAGCAAATAAATAAGCTCGGAATTTGTAATTGTAATTACACACAAAACAATTCTATAATCTAAACTGAAAACCATTCTCAGCTTTTAATGGGGACTTATTTTCGCACAGTTTAGGAACAGCTGTAGGAATTAAAGAAATGAAGTTAGTCTTCATTTACTTAAAAGAAGACGTTCTAAAATAATTGAAAAATAATCTGAATCAGATGGAAAGTTTGTCTTCATTTTAATCATCGGTCAAAATTATTACATCCATCTCAAGTTATACTCCAAAAATCTCAGCAACCAATTAAACCGTATATTTTCGTTTCAAAACTTGCAAGTCAGTAAAACATATGAATGACAACAATATTTTTATGAATAAAAAAAGTCAGATATGTGAAACCCCAAATTGGTATCAAATTAGTTAATGGAAATCTTCGCAATATTTTCACATCACAGTTTGAAGTTTTAAACTAATTGAATAATTCAAGATAATTTTCAAAATTGAAATTTCAGATGAACAAAAAAACATTCAAAAAATGTGTTCAGTGTCTCTGTGATATTCAATTTTCACCAATAGAGCATTATTTTCAGTTTTGTAATTTGCTATGGTCTTGCAGTAAGCAAGAATGTTAAAAAAAAAAAAAAACTCACTTCTTCAGACTGTGCATTTTCATTATTTCATCCTGAAATATGTACTGTAATGGTATAAAATTTTTTTACTTGCTTCAATGCCAAAAATAAATAGCGTTCAGGACAGCATGAAATTTGTTATGTTGATGCATGCTACAATTATGTTCTAAAATGTTTATTTTATGCAATGAAATTTTAAGACAAATTGGTTAGAAATATTTGGAGAAAAATCAGATAAAATATTAACATATAAAATTTCAATAAGACAATAATTTTCAAATGCCTTTAATTTATTATTTTTGACTGTAGAAAACAAAAGACTAATGATGAAAGTACACAATCCATAATAAATATAACTGTATTGACTAGATAAACAAATTTAGATATGTAAAATACTGTTCAGAGCTTAAAATTTTAACAACCACTTGTCTATATGAAAGAAATGCATTTCAAACAAAGTAACATAAAGCCACATTCAATCAGCACTTAAATGATGAATTAAGACATTTGAACTTCTGAAGTAGAGATTTGTTCTCTTTATGCACATTGTAACGTGAAGGTGGTTATAAATTTTAACATATTAGATTTTTGGAACTAAACACAACAGTTAAAAGTGACACTTTAAAAAATGCTGAAAAGAACTCCAATTATTAAACTAATGAATGCAGCTTCAGATGCAGCATTCAAAAGTTTAATAACTACAATGCCTTGCACTACATTTGCTACTGCAAATTTAAGCCAGTCTACTACTACTTACTAGTCTTTTAGTTTGCAGACAAAATTTTATTATATGCAAACTTGATCTTAAAAAAGCCTATAAATATTAAATATAAAAAATCTGATGACACAGTTATGCCAAATTTATGTACACTAGGTGGATACTGACATGAATGTCAATAAAAATCATGATATTTAAAATGGCATGAAAAATGCATTCTCATCAAAGACAGTTTTTATAGAGTAATCCTGCAAAATTTTCACAAGGCATGCGAAACTCCTGAGAAAATACACATGCATTAAAGGCACAACCTTAGTACCTTACCTACGTAGAAAACTGATATACAAATATCGCAAACGAGAAAGGAAAAAAAATTATTCACATCAACGTGCTTCAGATGCAGCAAAAAGTTTAATGACAAATGATGCATGCTTTAAAAAAATATTTTAAAAATTTATTTAATGGAATTAGAAAGGACTTGCTTCATTCAAAGTCACCAAATGTATCAGAAAAATAAATGGGAAATCATGCAAAAAAAATTAAAGATTTCTTAAAAGTTTACAGACAAATAACAAGAGTCACATATTTCCAACCCCACCTATTTTTGGATGACTGATTTCGTTGAGAAGCAAGTAATGATTGCTGATAGCTTGGTGGTTCAGGTCTTAGGTTGAGTTCTACATCTGACTTAGTAATCCAACCAGAGCAGTCTGTCGCAGATGACATGCGGCTATCAGGATATAAACTATGATCACAAGAGGAAAATGACTCTTGTTTTTCTAAAGAAAGATGTCTTGTTTGAAGTCTGTAATTTTGAGAGTTTGGAGTTATGTTCTGGGAACTTTCACTTCTACTTGGTAAAGATTCACATGCAGTATACCATCTGCCTATTTGTGGCTTCAGTTTTGAATGCACATCTTGAAAATAGCTATCTCCAGCTGAAGGATAAGTGCGATGCTTGGCATGCTTCTTTGTATAAGGAGGTGGATACCTTAATACAAGTCTTTTAGGAAGCTCCTCTGAGTAAGCAATTCTTTTTTGCACACTCTGAGATACAACTGTATACCCACACCTTGAAAAACATGTTTGACTCACAGGTAAATCAGGTTTGGTAGTAGGCGAAAACAGTTGTTTGTGAGATAAAGTTGCAGGATTAATTGGCATTGTCAAATCAGTTTGTGTTTTGGCAGTACATGATTGAGGTACTTTTCTTTTCTTATTTAAAAATGGTTGAGAACTGCAAACAGAAAAGAAGTTTCCAGAAGTATCTTCATAATCTTCTTCCAACAGAATAGACAGTTTGCGAGGAAACACACATTCTCTGTTGAGAATGAAACTATATGTGAATTTGGAGATAAAGTAATTTATAGAAATTGTATCATTTCACTTATTAGATTCAATATACAGAAAATCATTATTTAGAAGGTAATGAAATTTTAAAATTCAAAAGAGGAAGAAATTATAAAGTAATTTCAGGGGGCAAAATCAAACCAAAAGTTAGAATGGATAAAACATCAGACAAGGTAGTGGCACTATGTGAAAATATTCGACTACTGTATGAAATGTACTTGCAAAGGGTAATCCCTTAAAAACAAGAAGATTAGAAAAAAATAAACAGAAAATGATATTAGACGTAAATATTTTTAAAATGCATGAATACCAAAAATAAATAGATTCAAATTTGACTATGGATTTCATTAAAGAAAATCCAAAGCATAAATAAATAAATCAGGAAACGTGAACAATGTCGGGAACATTTTGTTTGAAAGATAAATACAGTCAAAATTTTTAAAAATTATACCTACAAAAGTCAAGAGAACTGCAATAGAAAAAAATGTTAGACGCACAGAAGAATTCCAACTAAATTTGAAAATCCATCAAAGAAACCAAACAAAATTATAAGGACCAAAATAACCACTAAGCAGTCGAACAGGGGCAAAAGAAATTCCTTTACACGCCCTTTAAAAACTTAAAATCTTAGTGCTTTGCGTTTTTAAACCAAGATCAGATTAAAATTTCGCAATGAACTAGTAAATGTATTAATGTTCTTTTCTAGCACCACAAACACTAAAAACAAATGCAATCAAAGAAATGAAACAAAATAAAATCCGATACTAAGTGGATATAAATAAGACTTATATAGTACAATTATTAATCAGTTCACATTATTTTATTAATTTTTTTCGTCCGTCGGCTCTTAGATAACTTCCTTCAACAGCACTTGAAAATTTCCTTTTTTTAAGCTCTACAAAGCAACAGATCAATGAAATATTTTACATATGCAAAATGAAATTTTTATACAAAAATGAGCTTAAAATTATCTTCTAACAATTTCATACAAGTGCAAATATTTTTTTTCATGAAGCTGCATGTCAAGTAGGTTGAGAACTGAAAGTAGATGAGTTTTTTCCTTATTTATTTATTTCCTTATGTATGCTGACTGATGTGTTAAATTATACTTGAAAAGGTTTTGTCAGAACTATACCTCAATAAAAAATTTAAATACATCTCAAAATTTGTCTTACAGAGAAATACCAGAAATGTTACAACCCAGTCCATGTATTCAAATGATCATTTTACGCAAGTTCCATCAAAATGTCTGTGGTACTCACAAAAAAATCAATAGAAACTAAGATACATTAAAAGGAACATGAATAGGTTTTTCTCTAAAAATTATATTAAATAATGTTAACTTCTACTGAGAAATAAAAATAATAGTAAATGACTTATTTGAGCTTATTTCAATATATATCAAAACACAAATATAAATTAAAAATTAGCTCAGAAACACAAACTCAAACAAACAAAAAAAGATTCATTCAATATGTTTGTACTAAAACAGAAACTAGTAACACCTTCATTATGATTTTCAAAAGAAATATTCCTCTGACTAATTAAATAAGATGTTCAAACAGCTTCATATTAATCAATAGACTCGCCTTTTTTTTCAGGGTCCTTAAATTTTTTTTTTTTTAAATCTATTCAATTAGCTGGCTTAATAAATAAAAATATCAAAGTCATAACTTGAGGGAAAAAACGTGCCGCTACTACTTATAAAAACCAAAATAATAATGCAAACGAATAAAAATTCTCTGAAAGTTTAAAAAAAAAACAAGTCCATAAGATGACTAGAGCTTGGCCGGCTTTCTGCAACAATTAAAGGCTATTTAAAAATCACTTATTCTACTTACAGATTTTACAAACTCACAAGCTTTATCAATAATGTAGCATGAATGCATCATTGAGCAAAACAAACGAAACAAAATCGCCGAAATGCAAAGGAAATGAATAACACTATGATTTGAATTTTGTAAGAAAATGCCTTGTGCTTCAGAGCATTTTGGAAACTGTATGCGACAATCAGAGATATTAATATAAAGAAAAAAAATTGTATAAATACTTTCTATAACTTTAAACAAACTTCTTATATCTACAATATAGATACAAAAAGTCTAAAAGATATCACTGAAAAAAAAATCTGAACAGTTCAACTCTTCCCGATTATATTGATCAGAAACAAATTAAGGATACGATCTTTTTTAAAAATAATAAAAGTAATAAAACAGTTAATTATGAAATGGCTGAAACTAATTGGAAAAAAGCACAATTACTACCAAATTGGAAGAATAATAATAAAAAATTTAATACTGAAAAAAAGACTTACTTTATTTCATCAGGGATGCCTTTACTTTCTATATCAAAACTTTTTGAAACAGATGAAGAGGCAAAAGAGGCATAACTTGAAGATTGATGTTCAGACAAAGCGTGAGACATTTCATTTTTCTGATCCACTTCACACATGCCGCTTTGAACCTGCTTCATTTCTGCATCTTCATTTTCAAGTTGAGCATTTATTAATTTCGGATTTCCTTCTTTTACAGCTGATAAGAAGCTATTCGTTCTATGACGAGGATAGGTATGGTCTTCAGGTTCTCTGTGAATCTCACATATATCAGTGATTAGAAATGTTTCAGGAATTGTGCCACTAGGTGTTATTGGTGGAGAAAAAATGCCTTTGTTTAAAGAATGAGTCGATTGAGCTGACAAAACTCTGTCCGTGTCAGTGTGATCTATGAAAAACGTTGCACCAGAGAGTGGTTCAGTTTGAGTTGATTTTGTGACCGCTGGATAATCTATTGGAAGAGTAGGGCATGACAGTGACGTATAACCACAATGCATAGGCGTAGACCTGTGACTTGTGTATGAGCTGCTGCTTCTAAAAAGGGAAAAAACATTTGAAACATTCACTTGAAAATATACATTTGAAAAGAAAACAAGAAATCAAAGAATTCTTATTAATTTCGGGAAAAAAACAAATATTTAAATAAATAGAAATGGAACAGTGTTTATTTATTATCTTTACTTATATAACTCGTAAGTATATTACATGAATATAACTCTAAAATAACTTAAATAGTTCTAAAGAATAAAGCCAGATATTCTGTTTAAACTGAGGATCTGTATATTTACTGATGTAGCCGTTTACCTCATTATGCTTTATAAAATACAAAGGGGTAGTATCAAAATAAGTATTGCCGGAACGCTCTAACCCTAGTTTTAAGGAGGGTTTTTACAAACTTTTCTAGTTTATTTCTCGTAAAAAAAGCAGTGCCGGAACGGCGTTCCGGCGCCATTACACTCATGACAAAATACAACACATGACCGGCTTTCAAGAAGAATAAATACCAAATACATTTTTATTCTTCAGAAAAACGGAAATATGAATCTGAGGTAACAACCATACAATTTCTGACGAAATTATGTACAGAAAGATGACAAGATGCAAAACATAAATCTCTTTACAAGTAACTTTTCAATTAATTCTTCTCAGAGTTTGTTAGCAGGTGGCTATTGGAGTTAGAGTATGAAATAACATTTTCAAGAGGATCCATAGAGCAGGATGTGTCACCAAATGTTTCAAATGACTAGCTGTATTTTTGAAATAAAACTATGGTTCAAAATTAAAAACGAATACGAATGAAAGGGTTTAAAGAATTCAGAGAAATTCCATTTCATGGAAACAACTAAAATTTTTTCATGCTTTCATTACATCTTTGCAGAAAATAAAATATTAATTTTACCTAAATTTAATATAAATTTCCAAACTTCCAATTACACAAATTGACAAATATAATGAAATAAAATCTAAAATGCAAAAATAATGAGGGAAGCTCAGTCGCAGTATTAATTTCTCCTAGAACAAATCTTGGTAAACATCAAATACTAGCATGTTAGAGATAAAATTAATAAATTCAAGTGAATTACAGGAGATTATAAATAGTTTCTTAAGGAAATGTTCAATAATACATTTACATCATGACTGCAACTACAAAAACCCACGCAAAAGTTTAAAGTTTAACCAATATTTCTGCAATTATATAATTTAAATGACCATAAAAAATTTCAGAAACTTTTAATATTTTTTATGGATGAAAAATCTTTTCAAATAAGAGATTCTAATAAGTCAATATGAAATACAGTCTATAAGTTTTCAAGAAAAACAGAGCATAATGCTCTTAATAAATTAATTACTGACTCAGCAGTTTTTGAAAAGAAAAGATTTGCATGAATTGTATACTCCAACAGCTAACAGAACAGTATCATAGCCAGCCTACCAGTTAATGTCCTTTCAAAGCAAAAAATCTGAAGGATTTTCAAAAGTAATAAATTGCTCATGGTGTGACCAAAAAGAAACTGAACTTTTAAAGTACAGCTTTATTGTGCCAACTTGCCAACCTTAATGTAACGACCTTGTCTAGTGTTAACCTTGAAATTGCACCTTTTCAAGACCACGCCATCATTTTATCACAGTTTTATGAGCGGTAGAGTGAGCCACTATACTGTGTACTTGGTGATATTTTACATTTCGGAAATGGAAGAGCAACGATTTTGTGAGAAATTGTGTAAAATTGGCAAACTGCTTTACTGAAACATCACAACAAGATTATGGAGAGTATCGTTTCAACCAGTCTCGGTGGCATGGCCGATGCTTGAAAAAGAGCAGAACGTCCAACAAAGGCAATCTGAAAGTTGGGCGTCCTTCCACTTCTGCGGGCAATCCTCGCATTGTAGAAATGCATGTCTTAATTCGTGCAAATCGTCGTTTAAATGCCCATGAGATTGCTGAAGATCTAGATATCAGCAAATGTTTATTTCACAGAATTTGGACTGATAATCTGCAGATTAACTGCATTGCAGCAAAATTTAACCCTTGTCTCTTAACTAATGAGCAAAACATGAATCGGGTCACGGTCAGTCAGGAGTTGCTTATCGTTCAAATGTCGATCAAAAACAAGTCGTAACTCTCCAAATTTGGCCCCCTGGATTTTCTTTTGTTCCCAAAGTCGAAGATTTAAAAGAACAAAAGAAAGCGAAGAAAATTCGGCAAGAGATTTCTTAGTTGTCCCGAAAACGATTTCCAGGAGCCATTCCAACAATGTAAGACATGTTCAAAGTGAGGAGAAAGGTGTTTTGAAGGTGGCAAATCGCATTAAAAGTTACTCTTAGGAATTATTAATTTATTTTAAAAGTTCGTTTTCTTTTTCGACAGGCCAAACTAAGCTATGAATAATCTAACAAATACATTAAAGAAATACATGTCTTATTTGAATTCCCTGCTAATCTTATTTGTATTTGTCACTCCATGTTCATTAACCAACATGAAGGATCAAGTAACATAAAACCCAAAAGGACGAATTTGCACCATGTACATGAATTCTTACAACAAAAATTTGAAGGGTAATAGTAAACAGAAAAGAGAACAACATATGCCAAGGGTTGAAGTCAACTCATATAAACAAAAAAGAAAGTGTTACTTGTCCACATTCATTCTTTAAAGAGAGAGGGGAGGACAAATATATGTAGAATTGCAGAATGCCATTCTACATATATTTGGCAGAATGTCATTCACACCACAGAAATACTGGAACAAACTCGAGCAGTGTTTGTGGTTTTGGTTCTGCAGTCCATACAGACGAATGAAGGCTGTCAAACCCTTTTGAAAACTACCAATACAGTACGATTTGAGGGGTAACAGTGCACCTCAAAGGGAACAACATCTATGACAAAACCTAGAGTATCTAATATACTCATGCAGAAAAAAGAGGAAGTATTACTTCTCCCACCGATTCGTAATTATGAGAAAAAACAAGAAAATAATTAACAGCAGGCGCCATAACAAACTCAAAGTGGCAACTCTGGCGTTGGTTCAATAGTCTACACAGGCAAAGAATTGTAGTAAATGAAGAACTTGTCTGTAGCAAAACACATACTCTCAGCGAGGTTTTCTAAAGAATACACAACTGCATCATACAGCAATTGCATCACATGTTCCCAGAAGTCCAGAGGGCTCAATTCGAGGTGAGTGTAGAGTCTAAGCCACAGATCTACTATATCCAATCAACCTAGGGTAGTGAGATTTGGCATTCGGATAAAGTTATATTGAACAATAAATTACTGCAGATGCAGCGGTCGCCACTGCTATCGATTACTAAAGGCTTATAGCACTGCCTCAACAGATGCTTTCCATGTTCTAAGTGGTTGTCCACCTCTTGACCTAAAGGTCAGAACTGATGTTTGACTTCGCAATATATTCAATGTATTAAAAATTCTCGTAAAATTGGTGGCCTTCAGAGTTTTGATTTTGATATTGCCAGAAAGCCATGGTAGGTGGTCAAAATTGGTTGGTCACTATTTGATGAGAGCCAAACATTGGGAAACGTTATATATACTGATGGCTCGAAAATCTAGAACAGAGTTGGGTGTACCTTCATTCACTTCCAAGCAAATGATGAGATTTACTCAGAATTATTTCGACTGTTTGATGAGGCGACAGTCTTTATGGCTGAGGTTGTGGCAATTCGGCAGGCTGTTAAATATATTATTGGAAGACAACTGAAGCAAGCGAAAATAATTTCGAACTCCCGATCTGCTCTTATGTCCTTAGCTTCGGTGCATAAAAGACGGGTAATTATTAATGAAATCAAGGATAACATGAAGGAGTATTCAGGGGATATCCAGTTAATTTGGATAAGGGCGCATCGGGAATTCGAAGGAAACGAATGTGCCGATCAGTTGGCAAAAATGGCCTCGACTAAGGATCATGTGGATTTTTCTTTTTGTCCTTCTAGAATCCAAATTAAAAATGCCTCTCGGAAGGAAATTCTGGAGTTATGGCAAGAACGTTGGTCAAGTGGTTCTAAAGCTAGATGGATCTATTCATTGCTAAGCAAAGTCGACTATAAGCGATAGGGCTGTGCCGATTTTCGATGCATCGGAAAATATCGATGTTACGCAATCATCGCCGTTCCGATGTTTATATTGTCGTTTTTTTCGAAGCATCGGAAATTCCGATTTACCCGCGATGTGTACGATGTTTCCCGATGCATCGTAGACATCGATGTCCACACGCGCCGCGAAGAGCAATTGTTCCCGATCGCGCATCGATGACTGCCAGCGCGCGGCATTTCCCCGATCATCGGTGATTACCGTGGCGTATCTTTCCCCATGTTTCTTCCATCGTGACTCATCAACCAGAGACATACGTTGCGAAGTGCGGATCGTTGTGCTGACACGATGAATCTCGATGTGACCGCGAATGAAAATAACTCCTCTCGAGAATTGAGGAAGCGAAGTGTTTTGTCTGTTGCTCTCATGACTTTTCTTTCTTGACTTGCTTTCGATGACTGCTCTCAGTCATCGAAACGTGCATTACTTCGTGTGGTCTCGTGCTTTCTTCTAATCGTGTAAATTCTCTGATGTTGTTTTAAGTTCAAGGGTATAATTATCAATCTTGCCGTTCATCGTTTGTTTGGTTGAAGAGAATTGTATCGTATTAATTGTTTTTAATATACGATTTATTGTTGATAACTAGACAAATTTATAGTATTTTTTGACGCTTTATTTGTTAGGTACCTAAGAATTGAATTTATTATAAGCATATAAATGTCTTAACAACCACTCAAAAGTGTAAGAATGCAAAATTAGGCAATAGTAAGTGCGAAACATTGATGTATCGAAACATCGCGATGTATCGAAATATCGCGATGTTAGAGTGGCGATACATCGCGATGCTAAAACTTTAACCTCGCCCAGTCCTAATAAGCGAATGAATGGTGATTTCTTCTTAAATCAAGTTTTTTCGGGCCATGGCGTTTTTCGTAGTCATCAGGCTCGCTTTTTTGGCAAAGATCCCCAATGCCCGTGCAGAAGAGCCGAAGGTTCCATCTTTCATGTGCTCCTTGAGTGTCAGAAAAGGGGTTAATTTGAGGCAGTCTTGGCCCAGTAATTGGCGAAGTAAAGAACTCAAAGACTTACTGAAAATTGAATTTTTTAGGCGAGCCCTTTCTGATATTGTAAAAGAATTGTTCAATGTTGCTTTTACTCTTCGATTTTTCTTTTTCTTTGTTTCTATTCATTCCTTTGTAAATAGAAAATTGAATTGTTCAAAGATGAATTGTTTGGGTGGGGTTGCTTCGTGCGACCCGTCGTTTAGAGCGCACGGCTTTGACTAGGTCGGGCATAACTATGTATATCCAATCAACCACCAGGGATATTTCGTGTTTGAAAAGGGTCTGACAGTGATGCAAAAGTATGTCAGGCATAAATCCACATGTCACGTTATGTCATGAGCAGAAAAATGCACAAAAGGCCAGAGCACAAGTTCCAGAAGCACACAGCGCTAGTTAAGCAGTCAGGCAAACATTAAAGTCCTATCAAATATTTTGGTTGTGTGTCAAGAGTGTGACGGCATCATAAACAAAGAATTACGGAATTAACATATCACTTCACATTGCTTATGTTGTAGAAAATTAGAGAGAAAAAAAAGAACACAGTAATCTATAATTTAAAAATACCACATACACGATTTAATAAACTGATACAATTCACACAATTTTTATCCCCTAGAATTTAAATTTCCTTCTAATAAATAAAAATTTCATTTTCATGTTTTTTATTTCAATGTGCAAAAGCTTTGGAAACCCTTAAAGCTTCATTGATATCAATGAATTTCTTTAAAAAAGAAGTCATAATATATACAATGCTCTGAATAATTTCCTTACTTAATAACTATTAGATACGTATCAGTCACACTATATATTAAAAATAGTACACAATTTTGCATATACTTGCAACAGGTATAATAATAACAATGTGCCATTCACTATCATTATTCAAAATAGATAGTTTTAAAATATTCCTTTTTAGACTTATTTTCCATTTTCAAATCTTGAATTTTTCAATAATTTTAAAAGAAACAGCTTTCCTTAAAGCAAAAAGAAAAATCTGACTTACCGATTGGATCGATTATAGAGACGTGTTAAGACTTGACCATCAAAACTTTTGCATTGAAACATCGCATCACCCAAAGTTCCCCCTGAAATCAGGGACATTCATAATTTATATTACTTCAAAAAGCCAAAATAAATTAATCAGAAATTAAAGACATTATTTAGAGTTCGTATAATATATATTAAATGTTCTGAGTTAAATACAATAAGTTTTATATTTTACAACATTTATAAAAAAATCCGCATATTCAAAAAATTAAAAGAATCATAAAACATACATTGAAAAACAGGTAATATGTAAATTACTGCTAATTAAGATTTTAAAATTTTAATGCATCGAAATTTATAACATTAAATAAAGTTCTTTCTCATTCAACAATCCATGAACAGAAGTAAAATTATGCAAAAGAGAAATAAAATAATTTTGTTTATTTAAATTCAGTTTATCACAAGCCTTTTCATCAGAGTTAATTCAATCTATGTAATGTAATGAATTGCAAAACTATTATATATTGAATTAAAATCTTCTCAACACATTTTTTTTTTAAATTTTACATCAATTGTCATGAAATCCTCATAAAAATCATTATAAAGCAAGTAGTTGAAAAATAAGCTAATGAATTATTTAAAGTAATTTTGAAATAAGTGGAATTTTGGAAATATTTGCAAAGGTAACAATTGCTCAAACTCAGGGTCGAATTAAGTCCTCTAAGGGCCCTTAGGAAATGCAGGTTTCGGGGCCCCCGGTTTCCCCCCTCCAACTTCCAAAACCAGATAATTTTACATTTATTGTAATTTAATCTCTATATAAGCAGTTTTAAGTAACAAATTTTAACAAATTGAAGTAGCAAAGCAATTAACTTCAGAACACCTTTCAAGAGAGTTGGTTCCAGGATACAGCATATAAAGAAATGTAAAATTAAAATTTAAAAGTAATTTTATACACAATTGTATAAAAGAAAATGCAAAACTTTTTTTAACACAATCTAAATGCTGTTTAATTATAGAATCGCACATTTTTTTTAAATTATAAAACAACATATTTTTTAGCATAATAAAACAACATAATATAAAACTTGCAAAAAGTAGTTAATTAGGAATGTTAAAATAATGTTCCAAATTTTAAAAATACTTGATTTTAATTTGAAAAATTCGAGTGCACGGCCTTTGTAAATTAAATGAAAGCACAAAAGTTTACATTACTCTGAAAGTACAGCAAAAAATATCGAGCCCTAGGGGACCACCAAAGTTGTGTGGCCCTTAGGCAGTTGCCTACTTAATAATCCGGCCCTGCACAAACCACAGTGTATGATTGGAATATTTAATCACAGAATTTTGGTAACAGAGGTTGAGATTTTATGTTTCAAGAAGATGAAAGGTAAGCAACAAAAGGAGAAATACGAATAAAAGAAAAAAATAGTATTGAAGTAAAAAGAAAAAAAAAACCCCAGTGAATTAAAATAATAAATTTTAATAGATTTCTGTCATTAGGAATATATTTTTACTTGTAGAAAATGGATGAATATAATGCATACTACAGTAATGAGAAGAGCGTTTAAGCTGAAAATTCACCCACTCGGTTAGTGAAAATCGCATTTGCACAATGATGAAGTAAATGTCTATAAATGTAAAAACTTTTATTATCTTATCAAACCGCAAATAGCATACAAACTCTACAGCGTCCAAACCAACGATACATAAACTAATAAAGCTCGGTATAGTTATGAAAAATATTTAATTTCAAATTCAGCAGTAAGGAACCAAGAAAAACTTAGCACAAAATGGACAGATGGAAAACGAACTGGTGCGATATTCAAAGCATGAAAACAAATTAAATTGAAAAACATCGCATAGCTATCAGTTTCATCAGTATAATCTACATTTAAAAAAAAACGCGATTTTTCAAATAAAATAAATAAACAAGGAGTCGATAGACACATTATGGTATGAATAGAATATGGGTGGAAATGTAAGAAAATGATATGGGATTCAAAAGTAAACATTTCAATTCAAAGGATATTACACGTTATTAAGCAGATTCTTCCTATACGCTGAAGAGCCAAAACATGACCACCCTATCCTCAAAACTTGGGGAGTAACCTGGTGGTGTAGAGCACATGTGTGGACAACGAAAATGTAAATAGCAGGTGCAAGATAATCACAACTCACCATCGGAATATGTTTTGCGCTTGTCGTGGTTAAAGGTCGCAATTTGAGTGAATTCAATCGTCATGGTCGAACACCTTGGAGCTAGCATTTTGGAAACGGCTAACGCTAGTAGGCTGTTCTTATGCTACGGTAGTTAATATCTACAGAAACTAGATTAACGACAGTGAAACGAGCAGTAGGCGCCAAGGTGCTGGCCAGCCATACCTCATTAATGACAGTGGGTGCCAATGGTTGTCAAAACTGGTAAAGAACAAATGCTGCCATTCTATCACTCGACTAGATGCAGATTTTAATGTTTCGGAGCACACAGTTCAGCGGAAGTTGTTAGATATGGGATTCCGCTGCTGCCAACCCACCAAGGTTTCGTCGCTGACTTGAAGTCACTGTCATTTACACGTGCAGTGGGCATCATTATTGAACCCATGAATAGTGGAAATGTGTTCCCCGGTCAGACGAAACCCAATTTCTCTTGCAGGGTCGCAGTGTCAGAATTCATCAGTTGCCTAGGGAACAGCCAATGGACCAATGTACAGCAGGTACAATACAGACTGGTGATGTCTCAATTGTCTAGTGGAGGAACATCCAGATGGTCAACCCAAGGATTTGTGATTATCATAGACAGGACCGTGAAAGATGGGGAGTACCCGAATCCCACTGCATGCCGGTTACATCAGTTTATGGATCTGTTTCAATGAATAGCAGTAGACTGTTCCAGCAAGACAACACCCCTGTTGCAAGGAGTAAGCATTTGTGGAATGTCATGGAATAACTCCTCCGAGTTCACAATCCATCACCATGAAATTTACGTGAACTGAAACGGACTTCGAAATTTGGTACGCCGTGACTCCAGACACATACCAGAAACTCATGGAGTTCATGAGAATATTCATTCATACCAGAAACTCATGGAGGCAAAGCATACCTCTCCACGAGCATACGTATTGAGAGTAACCTCTGCGCATGCGCTAGATATTCAACAGGTAAGGAGAGAATCCGCGCTGTCACTTCACTGCTTGACCTTCCTCCCTGAGCGGCATGCGATCTGAATGTGTGTGTGAGTGAATAAAGTTGTTAAGTTTTTCAATCCTGACGCATCTCTTCGAAATGAATTAATCACATCATTATCTTATGACCTCTACAATCAATAATGAACAACCTTTTGATAATACCGATTATTTCGCAACAATGGTGACTTTGACGAGAACTTTTTAATACTTCTTCGCATCTGACCAGCAACCAATTTTTTTTTGTTCCCACCAAGACGGAAGTTAGCGCGGTAAGAATTCCGCCTTACAATTTCTGCGATCCGCATTTATGGTTCGCCATGTGTGATTGAACTTTTGGACTTGGCGTGCCGAAACCAGTGACGGACAGTGTTACAAAGTTTAATTATATTGTATCTAACCTGCCGCCGGAAGCAACTGCTTTCGTTCACGATGTCCATCATAAATCCCGACTCTGTGAGTAAAACACAATTGATCCAAAGGTCTGGCGAGTCATCACAGCGAGAGATCCGAAAATTACTATCAGGAGAGGAATTAGGGGATAGGAAGCCCTTGGAACTCCTTTGTATCATGAATCGCCGTGCAGCTTCGCATAATGTTCCTAAAGAACTAATGCTCGAACTTTTCCTGCAACAGCTACCCAGATAGCAAAGAAGGTTGCGGAAATATTGCCATTTCACTTTCCATAGGCTGTCCGCGAAAGCATTTCCGCGCAAACCGTTTCGGAAACCATTGCCGCAATGTTTATGTAGGAAAGCTTTTTATCAACTACCTCACCGACAAGGTTTGAACGACTAGTCCAGGAAAGCATTTCCGCGCAAACCGTTTCGGAAACCATTCCCGCAAAAGTGACGTAGGAAAGCTTTTTATGAACCACCTATCCCATCGTGTGTAACCCCGTCTGGTATAGTGGTTAGTGCGCTTGCCTTCCAACTCTATGAACGCGGATTCGATCCCCGGCTGGGAGGAATTTGAAGTTTTGACACAATCTACAACGAAATGGTACAAGGAAGTTCAATTAAAAATTAGATTAATGAAATTAATAATTAAGCTTTGATTAATTAGTATTCCTAATTTATCTAATTAATTGACAATCCAGATAACTCTAAGTTGGACTAAGATGACGTCAGAAGAAGATGGATAAAAAAGGGGGGTTGGATTCCTCTGTAGAAGTAGGGCTTTGAAGAGGGGGTGAAAAACGGGTGAGTTGGAGCCCTCTGTTTCGGAGGGGGAAGGGGGGTTCTACTTTGTAGGAGGGCTCTTAACAACTTCTTTTGAAAGGCCTGAAAACAGGGTGGCCCTCATTTTTGCTGTTTGAGTTTCCCTAACTTTTCCAGGTTTTATAAAAAATTCCCCTGACTTTTTTCGGAGGTAGCCCATCAAAGAAAAAAATCACCTGCACATTGAACATACTAAGTATTCATTCGCCATACTAAGTTTTCATTCAAGCCAGTATGGTTAAAAAAGCAAAATGTTTGAAAAAAGAACATTTACTTAAAACTTTTAAATAATAAACCATAAAATAATTAATGCATCTTTGCAATGAACAGAGTACTGAATTTTTCAGGCGTTTCAGATTAAAAATATAAACTTTAAAAAAATCTCAATAAAAATATACGTTACAAAATAAAACAGAAAAAGACAAACAAAAAATAAGAGAAAAAATGCAAGAAAACGATTTTTTAATGATGCTTATAAATTAAAACACAGAAGCATGATCATACAAATCGAATCGTTTGCAAAAGAAAAAAAAGTAATTTTTTTATTCCAACCAACTTCCTTCAATACAGCTAAAAAAGAACAATATGTAAAGAAATATAAATAAAATAAAACAACAAAGACAAAAAAGAGAGATAAAATGCAAGAATTTACAAATTATAACACCAGAAGTCAAGTGTATATGAAATAAGGAAGAAAAAATAAAATTCGCGAAAATTGGGGGAAAAAACCCCGAATTTGCCACTTAAAATTAAATAAATAAAAATCTAATTTGAATTTTTTAAAAATTTACTGCGGCGTCAGCTCCCCTCTAGTACTAATCCATCACTTTGCTTAAGTTTGGTCTCATAAGTCAAAGGTCTGGGCGTGCGTAAAGAACAACAAAAAAACAAAAACGAACAATGCATACATAATACTAAAAAAAAATGTTCTTATATATATATATATAGGTAACGGCTGGCCCATACTTTGAACATCCCATAATTTATCAAAATGATCGGTATTCATAATGTCTCCCAACACTCAGAGTAAAAAAAGCATACACAAAATAAACAACAAAAAATGCTGAAAGAAAAATATGAGCACTAATTTCCAATACTTCATAATTCAATGAAAAGATCTCTAGAAGTGGAAAAACAAACTAATTCTGGTATAACTCCTATTTGATATTAAATCATCATAAAAGCAGGCCAGTAGTGTGGAAGCTAACTAGCGGACAGATAAAGAGAAATTTACGCTCTCGTAAGCTATCTGAATCTCCTTGACATGTAGCCAAATCCCGGTTTTTCTTCCACATCTGAGTGTGATTATACTATAGATTTTCATCTCAAGAAGTATCATCTAATTTAACTACTAAAAGGAACACGATTCTGTTCATATAGTCAACGAAGGTCCAAAATGGGGGTCACATATAACTCATATAGTTTTGAAAATTGGTACACATGTTCGTGAGGGGCTTATTATGAGCAAACTAAATGAAGAGCTGAGTGGAAGAACATGTTAAGTGACAATTAAGCGAATTTCAGAAAACGAGCTTTAAAGTTTAGAGGTTACATTTTTTAATTTTTTCACTCAATTTTTGCTGTTCTGGTACTTTTGTGACGAGAAAGCATTCAAAATATTTTATGTTTATTGACATGGTTATAGCTTTTATAATTATAGAGGAAATTAATAATCTTTTGCACTTAACTTGTTCTTCCATTCACGAGATAGAAAACTTCGTTTGCTTAGTCATGGAAGAACACGTTAAGTGCTTGTTACTTTCTGCACAACGTAATAGTGGTAGATTAAATACATACACATAATAATGAATTGGCAAAATTGTATTACTATAAAGCTCTATATATTTTCAACACAAGTGGAACAACAAAAATAAAGCAAATAGGATGTTGAAATAGCATACAAACACACAAGAAGATCACAAAATAATATGTAAGTTTGAGAAACAATAAGAGTATTAATTTTTTGATTTATTTAATGACTTTTAAATAAAGTTTTATATTTTTTAAAAAATGAAGGTTTTTTTTAAAGATTTTAGTCTTTTTGATATTTACTTCTCTCTAGTATCAGTTGTCCATAATAGGCGTAATAATTATCCACAAAATTGTATAAATATAGAACTGTACATACTGTACTGTATTGCAGGATGAATTAACAGACTTTTGATAAAAAAAAACACTTATTTTAACATAATTTTCACCAAAAAAACCGTTCATTCGCTGGAACTATATACATCAGTCGTTATATTTCGGTCTCTCTACAATACCATATTTTAAATCTTAAAAACAACTAACATCTTTTATCCTGCGTTGCTAAGCAACGCTCGTAAGACAAATAGCGTATTGCCACGCTAAAAAGTTTTAGAAAGAAAACTTTAGAAATAACTAGAATTTAGAAATAACTAAATATTTTTGTAATGAATATCACAATACTTTCAGCACAATTTGAACAAGAGAAAATAGGCAAATTGGCTTCTGGAGCAGCAATAAAAGATCTCAAAATAATATGCAAGTTTAAGAAAATAAACGTCAGACCCATTGAAGAGTGTTAATGTTTTGCTTTTTCTTTTTGAATTACTGATTCACAAAAAAAATTGATATTCTTTTTTAATAAAAAAAAAAGCTGTTGTTCTATGATTTCAATCTTTTCTGCTGTTAACTTTGATCCGGTATCGGTTGACCATCTCAAATCAAAATCTCCAATTTTGACGAGTTGTTTTGCCCCCACCCCCTTATCTGCTTTCTCAAGTCAACTTTCTTAAAAGATGTATAAAGATCATAGCAATCTTTATGCAAGTACGAGGCGAATTTTTCTACACTAATCCACTTAAACTGTCTCAGAAAGCAACATTTTCATTGAGGGCATTACTTTTTTTTATTGGTGAGCTGGAATTTACTATGGAGAGCTTTAAAATTTCGAAAGTGGGGAGTCTTATCAGTGACATGATGGTTTCTGCCACTTTGCATTATGATTTCGCGGTATTGTTCTGGAAGGAATATGGTCTCATGTTTCCTTAAATTTTTCTCAATTCTTCCGAAATCATGATACGAATAACCTACCTCAGAAAACTTATGTTCAATTACTTTGAAATATCCTTTAAGAACGAGATATTAATATAGGAATAATATGGTGGTTGAGTTCTTATTCTGTCCTGAACAAGAGTCTGACCGGATAATAAGATTATCTTTACTCCTTAAAATTTCGTTGAATTCTAGAAGAGTTAGAAGAGAACTAGCCACCTTATTACTCCCTCGACTCGCAACATCCTCATTCCACATGAAGAAATGAGGAACAACCTGCGACTCGATAACGATGAGCACGCCAAAAATATAGAACCACATTTGCCGGAGATAAAATGCCTTAATCACACTAAGTTTAGGGAGAGGTATGGTTTGTTGTAAATCGACCGTCAGTTAAGCGACGTCGCTTTTCTGTTTCGGTAACTCCCTGTCGAACTTTTGCATCTCAAATGCTTGATGGTAATTAGCAAGCATAAAAATCTGAAAAGAAAAATAAAGTTTAACTTGTTGTGAGTTTATATCTTTCCTTTTCTCAAAAACGTAGTTACGCAATTTTTTATCGGATTATTTTCATAATAATACTCTCCCATCATCATCATAATAATATACCCGTCGTCCGAAGATCATCAATTCAACTCTTTGGTTGTCATAAACATTATCATCATATTTTTACAATTTCATTTAACATGACTTATTTTCTTTTTTGTGAAAATAGAATTCTAAAATTCATTTTTCATTCACTTACTAATGCATTTTGAAATTTTGTACACTTGTGTGTTCTTGATGACAATAAACTATTTTAATATTTTCAGAACTCGGCTGTTAATTGATTGCTTAACATAAGTAAATTTTCGTTCCATAATTTTAGAAAAACTATTATAATATTTCATAATACCTATAACAATAAATTTTAAATAAAATTTTTAAAAATAAATGTACATTTTATGATATTATCTCTTAACTTCATTTACTTTCATAAAGATATTTCGCGTTCCATGAATTTCCCTATTCAATAGATTTTGTACAGAAGAGTTTAGTGGTACCCGTGAATAATTCTTCAAAGAAGTCTTATCACTGTCTTGGGAGCATCGAAATGAATGTATTGGGAACATGGAAATGAATGTGATATATGTATTTAAGGTTTTAATCAAACAAACATCGTTTTTAATATTGTTATGAACATACATAAAACAATTCAAGTTAAATAAAAATGTGTAGAAAAAGCAAAAACACAAATAGCTAAACAAATTAAATTAGTATCAATGGAAAATTTTTAAAGTAAAAAAAAAATAGTATCCTGGTACAAATTCATAAGAATAAATTTCATTAACTGAAATAAACCATTATTCAAAAAAAATTCACGATTTTCAAAAAGTTCTTTTACTTACAGTTAATTCCTCTTTCCTTTGTCATGCAATGCAGTTCAGCATGATGTATAACTCGCAATGAAGCCCACATAGAAAAATTGTAAAGAATTATTGCAGCAACTTCTTTTAAAAGCAAGCGATTTCTATTTTCGAATTGTCTTCTCAATATTTTCGTCTGCATTAATACTATTTATCGCGCAGAAAACGATTCTGTGTCAATGGAAGCAGATGTTATTTTACTTAAGTTTAATAAATTTCTCATGGAAGAAGATGTTAAGTGCCCTTAACATGTTCTTCCATGAGGAAAAAGCAAGAGACTGTGCACTTAACATGTTCATCCACTGAAAACTTCTTTGTTTATTTACTTTACAGATTTAATGAACTTCCTATATTTAAATTAGACTTCAATGTGTTCTTTTGTCCAATTACCTCAATTTTTTCAAATTTGTCACTTAACATGTTCATCCACTCAGCTCTTCAAATGTCTCCGGTCCTGGGGGGTGAGTTCGCGGCGCCATCTTGGATTTCATCCACCTGTTTTTAGTTTTTCCTGAATATCTCGAAAAATATTCAGTTTCCAAATTACGATTGATGTCACAAATTTAAGAGCGTGAAATTACCTACAAATACATACTTTTATTTTTCTTCCAGCTTCAATAGTTTCCCAGATAATGGGTCTCAAAGATTGCCGCCATCTTGGATTTCGTCTCTTTTTAGTTCCTCTTGAATATCTCGAAATCTATTTGTTAGATTGCAAAAATTGCATCTACATCATTTTTTCGGCTTTATCAGTATTTTTAATTATTTAATTCTGCCCCACCAAAGTTTCTTTCGAATCTTGTGACATCTCTGGCAACTTTTGAAATTTAAATGGTAATTTTTAGCAGTTTTATTAAAAATCTAAATTTTTCTTAATTATTTACATAATATTCGACTTAAATACAGGGGTGGCGCCAGAGGGGGGACCGGGGCCCCCCTGTCGGGAATGCTGCCCCCCCCCATCGGGGAAACATTTTGTATCTCGTCGGGGAAAATTTTTGTAAGGGGTATTCAACTGTAGTTGATAAATAATAATCTGGCGAAAATTTGAGACCAATTTTATTACACTCGTCCCCTGTCGGGGAGATCGTGCCCCCCTGTCGGGCAAATCGGCCCCCCCGTCGGGCAAATTCTATCGCCATTCCTGCTTAAATATTAATTGTCTTAACTGTTGATCTTTTCCTTTAATGTTTCAACTTTATTAAATTATAAATCAAATTTATTCAACGGAACTATTTACTCGTCATCTTGTTTCGCGGATGAATTTTTATGTGAATAGGCTTTGGCGTCTCTAACTGGAAGCATTTTCCTTTGTCTGATTTAGATTGCCTTTTTACTCTGAAAGTAACCGACGCAAGTCAGGAGGTTCTGGAGACCGTTGGGATTTTTAATTCCTACGGTTCTCGGCCTCTCAAGCGTGCAGAACATTTTATGAGAAATGATCAAGTAAGAGGAGATGAAGTAAAATAAAAAAAACTGTGTTACTCCAATAATATTTAAAAAGAAAGTGGTGTTGAGTGTTGTCCGAACGATCTACAAGACCAGCGTTTGATTTTCTCGTCTGTGTTGAATGATGACCGAAATGACTTAACATCCAATGCTCTGGGTTACCGCAGAAAGAAATTGTGTTGGCTTTGAAAGCAGAGAATGCATTTAGATCACACATCGTGAGTGTGAAGGCGGTAAAATCCGCACTCTCATCAGTGATGTTATGAAAAACGATCACTAAACTGTGTGGCAGTTTATTTCTGCATTTCTCAATTATGATGGTGATCAAGGAGTGCCTTCTGAAATATTGGCGATTGGTGTGGCAGTGTATACTGTTTCTTGAACAAAATGTTTCAAGAGTATCTGGTCTATCAAAAAAGCATTAGCTCGACAACCACAAAATATAACGTAAATTAAGAGATCTCTCGTTTACTCCAATTTTTCATTTTTAGTATATTGTGTAATTTTCAAAGTCTGCAATATTCTTTTCATATTAATGTATAGCTACATTTATCATTTGTGTTTTTATATTGATTGTTATGTGCATCCAAATTACTATTAATTCATAATAATATGGCAGTAAAACTTAATTTTAACGATTATTAAATAAAAAATATTTTAAATTTATAACTTGATTCTGTTTCAATTTTCTCTATTTATTTCTACAATGCAATGGTATTATATTTTCAGATAATTTCTTTAGCGGCCAAGTATTTTCAGGTGTCACAAAGGTAGGTGCATAATTACGGCGCAGCTAAAAATTATATTATTATTTGTATGTTTAATTTTCAGCACCCAGTATTCATATTATAATTGATATATATATATCTAAATTTTATTCAATAGGGCACCAATCTAGCATTAACGTTTTTTAATTAACATCCCAGAACCAACACTATTCAATTTTCAGATAGCATGTAATCAGCAAATTAAAGAGCGTAAAATTACCTACAAATGCATGCTTTTATTTTTGTTTCAGCTTTGATAGTTTCCTAGATAATGGATTTCAAAATTTGCAGTCATCTTGGATTTTATCCCCCTTATTTTATTTTTGTTAATATCTAGAAAACTATTTGATTTTCAAATTACAATAAATACAACAAATTAATGATCGTAAAATTCCCAACCAATGCATGCTTTTATTTATTTTCTAGCTTTAATAGTTTCTGAGATATTTAAGAAAAATAAAAAAGGGGGATAAAATCAAAATGGTTGCAAATTTTGAAATCCATTATCTCGGAAACTATTAAAGCTGAAACAAAAATAAAAGCATGCGTTTGTTCGTAATTTTACGCTCTTTAATTTGCTGATTACATGTTATTTGAAAATTTAATAGATTTCGAAATATTCAAGAGGAACTAAAAAGGGGGATGAAATCCAAGATGGCGACAACTTTTGAGACCCATTATCTGGGAAACTATTAAAGCTGGAAGAAAAACAAAAGTATATTTTAGTAGGGAATTTTACGCTCTTTAAATTTGTTAAATCGATTGTAATTTGAAAACTCAATAGTTTTCGAGATATTCATAAAAAACTAAAACGGGGAGATGAAATCCAAGATGGCGCCGTGAGCTCCCCCCCCCCCCCAGGACCGGGGACCTTTAGTATGTTAAACAGAAGCCCCTCACGAACATGTGTACCAATTTTCAAAACTAATTAATGATTTTTAATTATTTTTTCAAACCCTTCGTTGACTGGATTAATAGCCGAAATTTCGGTCCCTCGGAAATTTAAATGTAAACATCTCGCCCTCCGGCGAGGTGTTTACATGAACACGAATGGCATTCGGTTTTGACTGTCAGTAAATGACTGATTTTCATTGGTTGCCAAAGGTGTTTCATTCTATTTATAAAAAAAGATCAGCGAATTGTCGCTTGCAACAAGAATTATCAAAATAAAAAAAATTCCAGGTTTAGAATAAATTTCCCTGACTTTTCCCTGTTTTTTCCGGTCTCCCGAAATTCCCTGACTATTCCCAGTTTCCCGGTCGGGTGGCCACCCTGGTGTGAGCGCCCTCTTTCGGTTACTTTCGGAATCATTTTTTATACATGGAAAAAATTCAAAGTCCCTCTGATCATATTCGCGCAAACCGAAATTTTTTCCGAGCATTACTTCTTTTATTATGAATCTTTCAAGTTTGCACGAATTAACGCACCCGGTGCTTGCTCCTTTGGGGAAATTTTTAGGAGGCGTCAAAATAAAACGCGGTCCCAGCAGAGAGTTAAAACCAAACCTGAGGAAGCGCTCTCATGGACAGATGATGCTAAAACAGCTTCTGAAGAGATTAAGAAAAGGGTTCATACAGAATGTTGATAAGTAAAAATAAGGAGTTTTAAGAGCTTTCTAAGGGCTTTTAGAAATTTTTTTAAGGATCTCCGTGAACACCAGTTCAAACTTAATAAGTAGTTTTTAAGGACTTACTAACAATATTTTTAAAATTTTAATGATATTTTTAAACACATTTTAGTCTTTTAATACACTATAGATTAGGATAATTGAAACAAACAAGCATGATCATGAAAAATGATCATTATTATGCAAATAAAATTACTTTCACAGCATCTATTTTTAAAATTTCAAACATATCAAAGACCTCCTTCTGAAAAAAATAGATATAATATAAACAAGAATAAAAAGCATAAAAAGGTAAATAAAATTTTTATTCATAAATTCTTCAGCTCTGATTTTTTGTCTTCAACAACTTTATTTGGATTCTTAAGTTCATTTTTTTTTTTCTTTTTCAACTTTTCGATAGCTATTGGATTTCATAAAGAAAGATATATCATTCAGCAATTCTCCTTGTTCTGCTAAATTATCGGCAGAAGTTTCTAGAGATTTGAATTCTTCTTCTGTGCAATTTTTTTTCTCTTTAAAACTTCAAGCTCATCACAAAGTGTTTGCGTTTCATTTGAGACGATATTGCCATTTGTTGTCTTCGATTTTCTTCCAAATATTCTTCGTATTTCATCCTTGATGAGGCCACAGATTTCCATAAGTCTTCTGTTATGGGTACTTCATGAACATGGGTATATGATTGAATATTATCATATACCAGCCTTTGGGCTGTATAAGACATCTCTTTTAGAATCTCTACTTCGATATGTTTATTTATATAAAAACCCCTTTCAACTGACGCTTGTCCATGTGAAAGTATTAAAATCATTTTAACAATCCTCCACATATTTTGATACGTTTTCTAAATATTTGTAGAAAGAAGCATCAAGATTCATCGTAACTGGGTCAAAATTTGTAAAGTCTTCTTTATGAATGCAAACTTCATTTTGAAGGAAGGATTTAAATTCAAGATGCGTACAATCGCATTCTTCAGCTTTTTTTTTTTTTATCTGTGCAAAATATGATAATATTCGAAGGAATTTTTTTTGGCTTTTAGTTGCATCTTGAGCCATAAGTTTGGGATTCAATGCAGGTGCATTTCTAACTAGAGAATAATTAATAGAACATTTGTCCATTAAATTGTCTATCATTGAAATTATAAATTGCTGACATTCCTGTCTGAAATTCAAAATTGACCCATCTGTAACTTCTTTTGCACATATTCTTTTAATAGCTTCTCAGCAACAAAACCAGTATTCACTTTAGATACAGGTGAATACTTTTTTTGTCATTAAAATCGAACTTGATCAATTTGTTAACATCATCAACTAGAGAAAATTCAGTTGGCTTTATAACACTGTACAATTCCACACAATGTTTTACTATTTGAAATGATGTTTGATGTTTTACTATTTACAATAACTATATTCCATTGTCCAAAGGCAATAAATTCCCTCAGCCCGCGTTAGTAGGCGTGGTCTTATTGGCCCGACAATAGTTGGCAAACCCCGCTATATTGCATCATGTGCTATCTAAAAGTCATTCTCGCCAAACACGTGAATTGGTTACCATACTTGGCACATTATGCTTGATTTGGCAACTTAAAAATATTGCGAAAATTTTTTTTCGACAAATGAAAAAATTAAGAACTTTTGGTGAGTGATAAGGGCTTTAAGAGCCCTTTTCTAAGAACCATCTAAAAATAAGTAATTCTTAAGAACTCTTTAAGTGCCGTGCAAACCCTGAAGAAGACCTTGCACATGCTACCTTGTTACATCACCCAATACCAAATGCACCTCTTAGCATTTGGGTCGATGCTTCAGATGTTGCTGTTGGTGGTGCACTAACGCAGTACAGTGATAATCTCTGGCAGCCAATTGCATTCTTATCAATGAAGTTGACTTCTTCCCAAAAGAAATGGTTCACGTACGACAGAGAACTGTTGCCCATTTATCCTATGATCAAATGATTTCAATACATGTTGGAAGGAAGAGAGTTTGTGATTTTTACTGATCAGAAGCGCCTTATTTATGCTTTTCAACAGAAAGCTGACAAACGCAGTCCACATCAACTTAGACACTTGAACTTTATCTCGCAGTTTTCAACGGATATATGACGATGGACGGACATATGGTGATTGATCCAAAGACATGTTCCTGGTACACAGAATTTTGTAGCTGATGCTTTATCTAGGATTGAAATCGACTCAATCTCCCAAGCCAGCTGTCTTGATTACAAGGACATTTCCTCAGCTCAATTGATGGATGATCAGCCCAAACATCTCTTTCAATCAAACTCAACATCTTTGAAATTACAACAACAATATTTCCCTTTAAAAGATATCACCCTCACATGTGATATTTCATCCAATATACCTCGATCTTTCATCCCCAAGGAATACCGCAGATTGGTTTTCCAAAATCTGCATGGTCTTTCTTATCCTAGTATTTTTGCCTCTACAAGGATGATTACTGAACGTTTCGTGTGGCCAAATATTAAGATGTGGGTAAGATCTTGTCAACCCTGCCAAAGATCCAAGATCCATCGAGACACAAAAGCACCTGTTGGTACATTTGCATTACCTGATGCCAGATTTTCCCACATACATATTGACTTCATTGGTCCTTTTCGACCATCTAATGGTCATATTTATTGTCTAACAACAGTTGACTGCTTCATAAGATGGATGGAAGTAATTCCTACAGCCGACATGACTGCTGAAACCACATGTCGAGCTCTCCCATCTGGTTGGATATTTCGTTTTGGTTGTCCTGCCATCATAACAACAGACCAAAGCAGAAACTTTGAATCAAACCTTTTCAAAGAACTAAGTGACCTCCTAGGAACAGAATCCATTGCTGTGCCTACCATCTGAAAGCCAATGGACTTGTCGAAAGACTGCATCGTCACCTCAAGAGTGCAATAAAAACTCATGAAAACTAAGTGGAGTGGCATTATACTACTTGTTCTTGGCATGCGGTCAGCTGTTAAAAATGACATACAAGCCACCTGTGCAGAATTGGTGTATGGTACAACTCTTTGACTGCCATCTGATCTTTTCTCTTCTGACAAGATCTCCACAAGATGCAATCAAACTTTTGTATCCCTGCTTCGTGATAAAATGAGATCTTTGCAACCAGTGCCAACATCAAATCATCGAAAAAGCTCTTTATTTGTTGCAACTACATTGAAGAGCTGTTCACATGTGTTTCTGAGAGTTGATAGTGTTCAACCACCACTATCACAACCCTATACTGGTCCTCATGAAGTAATCAGCTGTAGTGACAAAGTGTTCCAAATTCTTATTAATGGAAAAAAGAAATCTGTATCCATTGATTGAGTCAAACCAGCCTTTATGTTAGCTGATGACAACAGCCTGCTAAAACAGAAATAACTGTGTCAAATTCCAGTGAAAAAACTGACAAAACTGTTTCAAAAACTAGATCTGGAAGACATGTCAGATTTCCAAAAACTTTGAAACAATTCATTACATAATATTTTTTTTCCTTTCTTTTTACCTTGACAGAGTATCATAATTTTCACATTTGGTATTTGTATTTCATGTTTAGAACAAGTATTCTTTGTTTATATTTGCTTATTTAAATCTTCTAATTGTTTATTTTTGTGTGCATATAGTTGGGAAAGTATTAATCCTCTCATGACAATGCAATTCAAGACTATGGTATATGATAATTGGTGATAATATTTGTCTAGTTTTTCTTTTCTTCCAAATCTTGGTTGAAGAAGAAAGTGTGAAATATGGCTCAAATCTCACCCTGTACTTTTCAGAATTTGTCATTTTATCATCCTTTTTCAAATATTTTTTTCATTATGATTGACGGCAAATGAATATCTAAATCACTATCTTCACCATAATAATTTTATCTGTTCTGAATCAGTGATGTTTAGATGTGTGTATGTATTTTCCCCCAAGTTTTTAAGGTATACTTCTTTATTATTTAGTACAGGAAAAGCAAATAAACAATTTTATCTCCATTGCTTCTATGGGTGAAAATGTAATTCTTGAAAATTCCCAGTGTTAACTTCTACTTGATTATGATAACTTTCAGGCAATTAACCTAATTGGTATGGTTAATTACTGTTGACATTTAGTATTAAAACATTTTTTTTTTCTTTTAAGTATATAGCAATAATAAGTGTAAATTGCCGCTTGTGTTTTAGCAATTACAAAGTTGATTTGTGTGATGACATTATTATTAGTTTATTTCAATTGCTACAGTTCGAAATAAGTATCTGCTGCTGATTTATTATTATATATAAATAAGAAATTTAAATGTGTATAAATTTCATAATAATTGTTTCATACTTTTTGCTCTCGAATGAAATTACACTTGCCATTGTTTTAACTAATGAAAAACATCTGGTTATTATAAAAGTAATTCGGTAATTAAGATAGTTTTGTGTGAATACATTCAATTTTTATTTAAAACAAAATTTTGGTTAATCCCATTCCTTGAGCATAATGACAGACTAGGATGAAGGAGTTATGACATTCAATCTAAGCAAACTTGAACCTAACTCCACTGCCTACTTTATGATTTTTCCTTTTAATAAATCTTTGTTCCTGCCATAATAAGCCTATTGCAAATGCTAGATAATTCTAACATCATAATTTTATGTAATGTCGATAGGAGCATTATAAACCACTATTGCTATTTTCTTGAAAATGTTATATTTTTTTTGTTACATATTTCTTCAATTTATCTCATTTGCTGCACATTTTCATTAATCTCATGCTTTGAAATGTTATTCAATCATTTATTTTATTTTTATTAAGAAATGAGTGTATTTTTTCCCCTTTAACTATACACCTCTTTTAAGACGTTGTGTATAATTTTCCAGTGTATTTTGTAATATCGTTTGCTTGCTCTCTGGGGGATACTCTGTGGCAAAGCCAACCTCTTCACAAGCATGCGTACTGAGAGTAATCTGCGCATGCGCTAGCTATTCAACAGCTAAGGAAAGAACCAGCGCTGTCACTTCACTGCTTCACCTTTCTCCCTGAACGGTGTGCGGTCTGAATGTGTGAGTGAATAAAGTTAAGTTTTTCAATCCTGATGCATCTCTTCAAAATGAATTAATCACATCATTATTTTATAACCTCTACAATCAATAATGAACAAGCTTCTCATAATACCGATTATTTCACAACACCCACATGCATTAAAGTCGTTATGTGAGGTTGAGATGAACCAACAAGACTTTAGGTAGGTGGTCATCATGTTTAGGCTCTTCAATGTAAATACAAAAGACGTTTGATATTTAATCATGAGTGCTCTTGCAAGGTAATTCCTATTCCCCGTTGTGAAAAAGACGTGGGCGGTTTCTGATGAATTATGCTCACATTACAGAAGGAAACCTTAACAAGTTGGGCTCCGGTCCTGCAGAAAACATTAACGCCACACGTATATGAGCACTAACACAAGTAGCAAGCAATTTTACTCTGTTACAGACTTGAAAGATGTTCATTGCTCAGGAGAAAAATTCACAAAAATATGAACAATTCTTGCAAAAAAAAAAAAAAAAAAACCGAAGAGAATCTAAAATTTATTTCTGAAAAAGGGCAGGCTATTTATTGGTTTATCTGTAAAATAAATGTCCTATTCAGAAGTTGTATGACAATAATTTCTGATGGATACAGTAATTTACACAGAAATCAAATGACAAAAGTCATATTATGTATAAAAGTCATAACATTCTCACACTGGAGTTTCAGCAAAACTAAAATTCGGAAATTAGCAGTTTTGATCGCATAGATGAGACTTGACTATCAGACCACTGTGGGACCCATGAAAATTTGTTTCACTAAAATAAAGAATTTTGATTCTTGAAATCTATATTTATATGACAACAATTCCTAAATTTCGTAAGTTTTCTTTTATATTAATGTGACTTTCCTGCTACATTTTATATAATCATTCATTATACAACAAGGTAAATGGTTATAAAAAACGCAAGCAACAGTCCCCCAAAAAGTTTTCCGCAGAATGCATTGATCTTTCAAAATAAATGATGGATCCAAATCATGAAGAAATGGAATACTTTCCTGAATCTTATTCAAATTTCCTGAAATTTAAATCTTACGAAATATGATAAACTATAAGAAAACCAAAGAACTAAATTTAAAATTGAAGTACTATTCTATAATTGTTTTTAATCCGCAAATAGAAAAGGAATGCTTTAACGATCTTGTGGGATGCAAAATATTATTATATTTAATTTTTAAAAAATTCTGCGTTTATGACAGTTGAACTTAAGAACAATTAACATAATTGAAATGGGAATTAATAATTCAGTGTACATTTCCCCCTTTTTATAACATTACTGCCGAATTTCCTGAATTTCGAAAAAAAAACATTAGAAAAAGAAGAAAGGAAGTATTTCTATGTTATTTACAGCTAACTGCATAATTTAATTCCATAAATGATACATTAACAAAGATTTGATGCTGAATTATATTGACTAATATGCGAAGTGTTAAGAAAATAAAACAATCACCATAATTTTGTGGTTTTGCCCCTCGGTGTCTCCCTTTCCTTCATAGTTGTCTCAGCTAAGTTAACTTCGAAAACAAAAGAGATAAAACTTTTATATTATGATATTTTAAAGTGTAAATACCTTCAAAAAGTGTGCAAAGTTCCTTTTTCCCATCAGGGCTCTTAGTATTTTCAGAAGTATTTTTTAACTGAAATGAAATAATATGTGACAGTTAATTATTTTTATTTAATCATCAAATAATTGTTCAAAAAATTCATTTGTAAGTATTTCTAAGTAATAAACTTTGACAACTCCTAAAAGTATGGTAAGAGTTTAACAAAGTAGATTAATTAAGTTATTTCATTTATTTTTTTAGGTCGATAAACATGTTAGTCCCAGTATTGTATATGATAATTGTAGCCAAACTTACATAGATGTTCCTTTTTCATCATTAAAATCCTATATCAATATTATAACTTAATTCAATTCAAATTAGAATATTTTTTTAAAAAAAATATAAAAGTCAATTCTGATGCACTAGGGAATAAATCAGATAGAAAATAGATGCAGTTGAAGGAATGGGAAACAATGTTTGAAATTGTCATATGATGTAAATATTACTGAAGTTTTGTGATATTACTGAGAAGAACACAATGCATCGAAGATAATGATATTTAAACATCTCATCATGTATCATTAATGGCTAGAGAAACTTTCAGACTGATATAAGAATTATTTATTTCCTTTCAAAAATTTCGATGATAGTTGTTAACAAAAATGAAAGATATTTCGAGATTTTGACTGTACTTAACTTTCAAAAGCCACATTCTGCCAAACATTACTCTATACACTCAAAATAGATCAGTAAAGAGTTCATGTTAATAAGAAACAAAATATAACAAGCAATGAGATTTTGTTTCATATTTATTTTGAAATATTTGATATAAATCATAATTTAAATTATATTAACTTACCAACTGAGATAAAATAGAATTAATAGTATGCTACAGTTCTTATGAAAAGAAATACTAATAAAACATAAAATATCCATATAAAAAGATTAAAGAAGACAGGATTAACAATAGATAAAAAGTGAAAGGACATTCACAAATTTATATTCCAAATGTCCTACTCTGAGCTCATAATTTAGATTACAACTATATGTTCTAATATTCATCAAATAATTTCACATGATTAAAATAAATGTTCATAGTGTATGCCAGGGGTGGGGAACCTGTGGCTTGTTTTAGTTTCTTATGTGGTCTTACCAGTTATTTACAATTTGCATTGAAATGATATACTTGTCTGTAATATAAAATAATTACAGAATAATGACCTTTTTTATTCTTTTTGTACGGCCTTTTGCCCAATTCCAAAATTTAATGAGGCCTTTCAGTGCAAAAAGGTTTCCAAAACCTGGTGAGTGGTGTTGTGAGGGTAAGTGGCACCAGGGTCATAATATGATTTTTTTCCCCCCCCCCCCCCGTCATCAGTTACTTGCGATGTCTAGTCTAAATGGCGCCCAGAGTATGGTATTTTTTTCCCACCCTCATCGTATTTGAATTTAAAAAGTGACAGAAACGCATTAACGTTTTGTCACAACTCCCAATATACCAACCAAAATACCAATTTACTCAAAACAATACTGAAAATTAAACTGTAATAGTATACAAAACAAGTAGAGAAAGTAAGTGGTGTCAGGAAAATAATATATTTTTATCCCAGGAATCAACAGTGGCTTAACAAGAGTAAATGGCACCAGGAGTATGGCATTATTTTCACGTCTCTTCATCATATTTTGCATTAAAAGCGGCATACAAGCAGTAGGTTTTGACTCCATGGCGCCCTTTAAAACTGGCACCCGGGGCATTTATAGCCCCTAGTCCCCAGGTCATTACACCTCTGCCCCTGGTGTATGCAGTAAGAAAAAAAACTACACAAAATATCCGACATTAAAGTTCTTATGACCAAAATGCATATTTAACATTGAATATCAATTGAATCATTTATTTCAGATACTTGTCAACAAACATTTCATCTAAATGTCTGTTGGTAGGTGTCTGAAATAAACAATTCAATTATTTAAATGCACTGTTATAAAATACCAATTTACTCAAAACAATACTGAAAATTAAACTGCAATAGTATACAAAACAATTTATGGTAGACTATTCTTTGGTTTCGGCTAACTATCGGATTCATGCTCCATAAGTCTCT
This sequence comes from Araneus ventricosus, assembly GCA_013235015.1. Classification (NCBI taxonomy): domain Eukaryota; kingdom Metazoa; phylum Arthropoda; class Arachnida; order Araneae; family Araneidae; genus Araneus; species Araneus ventricosus. The sequence continues at coordinate 102,572 of BGPR01000056.1, forward strand.
TTGTTTCTACAGTTAGCATGAAATTTTTTTCTTTCCCAAATGATCATATTTGCTTACTTTATTTCATAAAAATTTTTAAACAATAAATCCACATAACTAGCTGAAAATTTTTGAAATAAAAAAGTATTATTGCAGCAAATTAATTATTTTATTTTCAAGTTAAAATCTTGAATTAAAATTTCTGAAAAAGAGGTATTCTTTTCTCCATTGTTAAAAAATAAATGTGTCATGTTCAATCAGAAGTTCGGTGATATAGAAATTGCTAATGCGATTTCAGTAATCCACGTAAAGAAAATGGCAATTAGATTTTCAAAATAAAGGAAGTCAAATAAATTCAATACTGACTTTGAAATATCCAGGTTCATTTACAGTATAACTGAAACATTTTTAAATTTTAAATGGAGTCATGAGAGACAAGTACTGCTGGCATCTGGATACTAACTTAAATACTAAATCTGAACGCTATGAATATTACTGGAAAAATTAAATATAAGAAATCTATATATCTAATAATAATTCACTGTCTAAAATAATGTAGTTAATATATAATATAAATTTTAAATCAATTAATTTATTTTTTAAAGCATACAAATAAAAGCTAATTAATAAATAAATTTCTTTCTGTGCTTTAATGATTCCTGTTAACTAAATATGTGGCATTAACAACTATATTCAAACCACATTTTAAAACTGTTCAGTTCTGACTTAATTTTGATAACAATTAAGCTTATTTGTTTTTCAAAACAAAAATTATTGCATGATGTGTATGAAATTTTCTTATATTTAATCACAGATATCCTTCATTGTAAAAATATACAAAAGAAATTTGAAAGCTTTCTTACCAAGTATGTAAATAAAACCTGACTTCGTACCAACTGTTCTCTGAGGGCACGTATTTCAGCATTAATTTGATCTCTGACTTCACTTGATTCAGGCACCTAAAAAGTTATGCAGTGAATGCATATTCATTTAAAAGTACAAAAGAATATAAAAAGAATGGAATATATAAGAGTAAAGCTTACTAGAAGCTTCACTGATGATAAAACAGTTTTATCTCTCGAGTCATTGTCTTCTTCAGACAAATCCTTAAAAAGTCAAGGAAATAATTTTCAGAGATTTGCAATAATAAATTAAGATAAACACTTTAAATTTCACTCAATTGCCTTAAAAGCAAAAGTATTTGAAGTAGATAAATTTTTAGTCATTATTATGGAAAACACAAGCACACAGGATTTTCCCAGTGTGCAAATAATTTATGCGATTTCGAATGGGCAAATATTGAGAACATCAAAATATGACTGCATTTCTTTCTATCATGACTTTTAGGACAAATTTTAAACTCACTTAATAGAAATTAATCATATATAAAATAAAAGATTTATAAAATTGTACATGTGGTACAACCTTCACAGTTTAGACTTCAAAAGAAGCCAATTTTTCAAGTACTTCAATGTGAAAATAAGGAGAAATTATAAAATCCTATCTATAAGATAAAATACTTAAAGCTTGTATTCAACAATCAAGATATCTATAATTCAAAGCTAATATAGTTCCTACAATTTTTATAAAGATAATAGTTTCCTACATTTTTCTATGTTGCTGTAATTATTTTTTATAATCAAATGCTTGCAGTTATTATTCGTTACTGTCAGATATCAAATGCTCATATTTTATTAAAAACCAAAATGCACTGTTAGTTCCATATATATCATAATAGAAATCAGTTCAAATTTTAATTTTAGCGTTTTCTTTACATTTTGTAACAGAAATAATATGTTAAAATAATGATAGTAAAAACAAGTTTCAATTCCCCTTCCCCCCCCAGAATCGAAATTAGAGCCCATATATATGGATAATTAGTCTACGAAGAAATTTGGAAGTATTTATTTGTAATTATTATTCTACAATTTTTTTAATATATGGATTATTATTCTATACATAAACCTGGAAGTAAATAATGAGCTATAAAATAATGATATTAAGGAAACATATAGTTTTCAAAAAGCTATTAGATGTAATTTTTTCAGTTTCATAATTTTATCTAACAATGAAGCACCAGATTGTTACCACGAATTTAAGGAATGATAATTTTGAATGTTTTAAGAAATCAATGAGATACAGATATAAAATATAAAATATTTTCCAGGAGACTAAGACAATAAGCTTTAAATGAAAATCTAAGTTCAATACATATTTTTCATAGTTACCTTTCCGTCTGGTCCAATTCCAGCAAGTGATTTGGGTAGTAATGCTGAACCTAAAGCAATAAAAAAAAATTTAATGTATAAATGCAGAAATAGCATACAACTATTGGAAGTTTCGAATTATTTTTCAAAATTATCAAATGTTTGCAAGAGTAAGTATACAGCAGAACAAGAAAATATAAGGTAATGTGGACTGGGGGAGTGACATCTTAATAAAAACAATGATTCATAAAAGCCAATGCAGATTACATAGAACTTGACACCATTATAATATAAGATTAATTATTACCATTATAATTAAGATTAACAAAATTAATTAATGTTCAACAAAACAATAAAACTGAAAAATTATACATACTATTGATAAAATCACTACTTCCATTAAGAGAAATATTGTTTACGATTGAACTCTGGTGCTTTAAATTGTATTGCTTAACCCTCTGCAAATGATTTTTAATACAGTGGAAGCATATTATTAAGCACATTTCAAGTTTTGACTAATATGTGGGGAGAAGAATGCAGGTATATATGACTATTTTGATGCCAATTCTGTTATCAATACAGCAGTACTTATCAATAATGAAGTTACACTTATAAAATGTTCATGGCAGTTTAGAAATTTTCCAATTACTAATAATAGATAAAAATGCATAATGCTTTATGTATCATCCCGTAACATAATGAATACAAATCCAGTTTGAAAAATGTGTAAAAGCTATATTATCCACAACATTCTTTTCATAATTATTTTTCTTACAAGGCAGCTTAAAACTGGCCAGAGAACATTTAATCCCTTGATTGGTTTGTTTTCTCGACTATCTAATTAGATGAGACCTTCTATTTTGGGAATGCATTGTCATTTTAATCCAATTGAAAACCTAAAAGACAGATAAAATGTTTACGGACTCTATATAATTTTTGTATCGAATTATAATATCTGTGAATGACTTTGCTTTCGTTTATAAGTTTAAAATTGCAATAATTTGATGTACATGTGGCGTACGGGCAAACCAGTTGCAGGGTACGACTCACAATGCCTCATAATATCTATTATAATATAGTTTTTAAAAACTTTATTGCAATTCTCATAATGAGTGAGAATGTCAAAACAATACCAAAAATTTAATTTTGAGGAAAATACTGCTTTTTGAGAAGATAGCATCTTTCAGAATATCGTCAATATTATCCATACTGGGACAATAACCTAAACTTGATTTGAGGAACATGGCACAAAGTGCACTTTCATGAGCAAATGTAGATAACTAATTTCAATATAATCGGACCATCATGATAACTGGTAGACCTCAAGTCTATCACATTTTTTTAATGATGATTAGCAAAATATTTCCGTAATGCATGTTAGCCAGTGATGTCAAACCCTTTAAATATAATATAACCATTTGGCATTTTTGAAAAGTAAAACTTAAATGCAACTGCCTGTATTATATTACTCAAAATTCTTTGATTATTGAAGATTTGGAGAATTGCAACATGTTGAATTTAGTGTATAATAAATTAGTTTTGTTTTACATACAAAAACTTAAACTGCTTACATGAAGTTAAAAATTAGATGAATCTCATCTGCATTCTAACATTAAAAATTTATAACATAGAAAAAATGTTTGTGATTGATGTAAACAATATATAGGAAAAAGTGTAGGGTCAGGTGGGGTAAAGTGGTCATAAAATCCACATTTTTTAACTTAGGTAAATTTAAATATGTGGATCACATTTTTTGATTGTTACTTTACATTAATTGAAGAACACATTGCATTAAAATTTTGGAAAAAAAATAATTGATTTAAACAATTTTATGACACCTTTTTTTTATGTTTTTATGACCACTTTACCCCATGGGGTGGGGTAAAGTGGTCATAATTAAATAATAAGCATAAAAACTTATTATAAGTAAGCAGAGTTTGTTTTAATATTTTATATGAAACACAATATAGTTTCAACTTTAAAAGAAAATCAGTTTTTTTTTATCAAATTATACATTTTTAATAACCTATGATCAAAAGTTGTCTAACCAAGAATTTTAAGGATATCTGACTCTTCCATTCCAACAATGTCACAATTTTCAGGAAAAGTGTAATAGTCTCAAGTTTAAATATATTATTGACATAAAATCTATTTTATCAAAAACCTGTCCAATACGTTCATTGATTGATTCCCGTCCCTCTTCATATTTTGCAAAATTCCTGTAGAAATACTGCAATAAATGATTATCTGTAATTGTGGATTCACTTGACTGAATAAAAGACATTTTCTGCTTTTTAATTAAGTTTGTCTTTGCATGTTTTTAACTGTTTTCTTGCAACTTTCTTTTGTATTTGCTTTTTTACTATATCTTCAGTCAAATCTTCATTATTGCTATTGCATTTTTTTCCCCCTCTCTTGAATCCTATATGGCCGCTTTATGTATAGCTGAACAAATGGTTATAGAGTTGTAAGTACAGTTCATGTCAAATCTTTTAAAGCCAGAACTATGTACAGCTATACCTGAAATTTCACCATTTTCTAGATTTCAGCTATTTGTATGAGATGGCCCTGGTTCTGAATTTCCATTCAAATTGACATTAGAGACTCAACTATGGTAGGTTGAACATCTGTTTCAGATATTATAGTATGCTTCACTCTTCCTACTTCTTAATAGGAAACAGTCCATAGCTTTTAAAATCATTGATTGCATTTTCTGGAAGAAGACAGTCTATAATATTTTTTTTAAAAATTAAAAATGGGAAAACACTTAGTAAAATATTCTGCAATCAATGTTCCTGGACCAATTTTTTTAAAGATCCCTTTCCAAGCTTTTATTAAAGGGGAAATTACTCCAACATCTAATGGCTGGACATGAGAACATGACTTATGTATGGTGGCAAGCACAAAATTATACTGCAATTATGCATGGCCTTTTCACTGTTCCTTAAGTCATGTAACTTCCGTGCCCATCCATAAATTAAAAGAATAGGTTTGAGGAAATCTAAAGAAAATTGTATAAAGCCATTACCTTTAGTCTATTTTAGCAATACCTTTAGTCTATTGCTCATACAAATGAGTGCCTTTGTAAATAATAAAAGGTAGCATGAAATCATTTGCTGATGCATTAAAAAGTACATCCCTTTTTTGCAATTGGCTGATTTCCTATATGCATTATGTGATGATTTTGATACAAAAATTGGGGTTACCCAGTTTCATATCATTAAGTACAATCTGAAGTATATCTTAAATTAATAGTTAACTAACATCTGTCTAAGAAATTAAGCTTAAGTAATTTTAAAAGTGATTCGTGTGAAGCCTATCCCTATGACCACTTTACCCCATCTTACTTAAATTACTATAAAATAATATTTGTAATTAATTCAGCTTATCTGTTAATGAGGAAGTATTCTTGAGATCTATATGAAGCTTTCTGCAGAGTCAATCAAATGAAAACTTAATTAAACAAAATGTAGGAGAGAAGTTAAATTGGGTATTCCAACTTAAACTGCTACATAAACAAACAAAATTGGTTTTTTTCTTCTACTAAAGTTTTACAATTAGTATAATTTTGAATGTTTAACTTAGTTCTTAACTGTTAAAAGCTAAAATTTTTAAAAATTACATTCATACCAATATTCATTACAAAGTTACAGCATTTTAATTGATGTATGGACACTTTACCCTGCCTGATCACTTTACCCCACCTGACCCTAATTAAAGAAGCAAAATGGTGCAATAAAATAATACAGCAAATAAATTTTTACATTCTGGTTTTACTTACAATTTATAACATTTTACAGTAATATAATGCTCTAATGTCTAGTATAATATATAATACTAGGGGGTTACACTCCTTGCTCACTCAGCTCCCCAACCCCTAAGAATCACATTGTGATTCTTTTGGGATCACTACATGATCCCAGCTCGCTTCACTCGCCATACAGTTATACATTTCTGTTAGTAATAGGAAATTATAAATACAATAATTACTGAAAATAAATTTAAATTATCTGAAATTGCATGAACTAAAATTAATTTTTCATAAATTACTAAAATTAAAATCTTCTGGTAGCACAGAGATACATATGTAAATGTTAGAAAGAAATCTGTATGCTAATATATATAATTCTAAGACATTTAAAAATCAAAATTGTTCACATCAATCAGAAATCAGTCATTTAAAACTTTTTCCATACATAACTGACAATATATTCAAAAGATTTATTTGCCCTTACTTCAATCCACCAAAATTTTAAACATGCCCTTTTTCAATGAAATGTTGCTGAGAAAAGCTTCCCCACATGTTTTCACACTCACTCCGATTATTATTTAGCCCAGAAAGATATAACTTTTATCTCTGGGCAGTTATTTATGTGTTAAATCTCAGAAAATTTAAGTTGTCAAGAGATGATATAACCCATTTTACAATCTTTTACCTAAAAAAGGACCATTTAAAGAGAAAAGTGGCTTGAAACATGCTCATATTAACAATTCAAAATTGAAACCATAATAATTATGTATTTTTAGCTTTTTTAAAATTGATAAGATCCTAAGTTTACTCATGTTATGTTGCTCAGAAAGCTTCTCCACTTGTATACAGACTCACTCCAGTTACAATTTAATCAAGAAAGGTACAATATTTTTCTCTGGGTTGTCACTGATGTTTTTAAAACTCAGAAAATGTGAGTAATTGAAAGATGAAATAGCCCATTCCTCAACCTTTTAACTATAAAGGACATATTAAGGAGACATTCATTCATTTGACTAATTGAAACTGTAAGACTTAAAATTTATTTTGTTCAAACTATTTAACTATAAAAAAAAAAAAATGTCTCTCAAAAAAACCAAATCTGTTGTCTCGGTCTTTCCGCCATTGTAAATAAAACAAACTTGCAAGCTGTTGCCAAACAGGAATTAAGAAATTCGAATTCTTTTTTGTCGCTATGTAAGATAATTATATATAGAGGGATTTTACCTATGGGCTGCCCAAGATAAAAGAGACATAATTGTCAGAAAATGAATTTTGGCAGATAAAATACCTTATCCAAATCCCCACCCCCCATATGTATGTGCTAGCTTAAAGAATGAATAATAGGCAAAAGGACGAGTGAAAAATAAGAAATCATGACTTTTAAATATAAACTGCTTGACATTATAATATTTTAGAAACAATAAGCTTGCATTCTGTCACTAATTTTTTAAAATTTCTGCTATGTTTCAGAAGTGGAGGGTCATTGAACCTACACACTCTGTAACATTTCCCTCATCACTAGCTGAAAAGTCAGTATGGATAAATAAAAAAATTTGGAAAATCTTTTTATGGAACGAAACCATGTAGCTTTTTGTTCATTCACTAGAGGATAGAAGGGCAGAATTTTGTTAACAAGAAATATCATGAGAAACTGAAAATTTCCTAGGGAAAAAAGAAAGATTTAATGAAAGAATCATCAAATCAGTAGTTTTCAACATATCCCAGACTTATTTTTTTAGTTGAATGCATATAAAAAAAATAAGGGGAATTACAGTAGAAGACTATGAAATGCCTCTAGACTAAATAAACAACTCAAATAAGGGTATAATGTATTCTACCTAAAATGCTTCATACAGAAACAAATTTTACTTAATGTGAAAAAAAATAGTATTAAAAGTTCGAGATGAAGTTATTTCAAGCACAATGTTTACTGTCAGCATTGATCCACAAATGAAAATTTTACAATATTATGAAAGAAAATCTTTCAAATATAATCATGATATTTTGAAATTTCTAACATTATTGCTTTATAGAATTATTTTTCTTATTTTGCAGCAAAGTTGATGATTTCTCAGTCTCGGGCATATTATGTTACGATTTAACATAATCATATTTATATGATAACTCCAAGTACAGATCCTAGCCTTCATTTGTGTATTTTTTAGGTGATTATAACTTAATCAGCTGAAAAAATATTTTTATTTTATTCCTCTAGACTGGTTATTATGAACAAATCAGAACATGATTACAAATTGTTTTTGGACATGCTAACATATTTTCCCACCATGATGCACTATGAACATTTTATCATTCAGGAGAAATCAGATTAATTTTTAAAAAATCTGCAAAGAAATATCTATATGAGAATATTCAATTATATCATTAGATGATTTTTAGTAACTCTGAGATCACAAAGGATGAAAATACATTCAGAGAGAGAGAGAGAGAGTTATAATATATTATGCCTCTTCATTATATTGACTCTTATTAATTCAAAAATTAGTCAGTCGTAATCTGTTTAAGAGATTAACACATTTTTTTTTTTAACAAAGCTAGATTTACAAAATAAATAAATTACATATTTTCTTTTTTTGATTTATTCACTTGAAATGAATGATACTTATTACGCTTAAAAACATTAAAAGCATTCATTCCCATTTAAAAGTTTTTCTTTAAAAAATGCATATTTATTTTCAGCAAACATTCCTGGTTTTTTAGTAGAAAATAATGGAATTATTTTTTCAATCCAAACTTTTAGCAATTTTTTTTCATGCATGCATTATAATTTCAGAATAGAAAACAATATTATGTGTGAAATAAGAATTACATGTTCTTGATGCATATCAATAAAATCATACAAACTTAAGGATTAATTTTTAGATAAAATGGTTATTAATGATTATAACTTATTTAACAATATTTGAAAATAATTATCTTATAATTGTAAAGAATAAGCCTGAACGTGCATAAAAATCCATATTATATTTTTAAAAACTAACCATATGACACAGCAAATATAAAATATACACTTTAGCTAAATATAGTGGACTAATCAAAATATATGTCAACACAATCATAATCAATTTTTTTAAGTTATGCTGTAACCTACCTGAAGTGACTTCGATGGACTTCTGAGAATCAGTTATAACTCTAAAAATATAAAGACATAATGTTTATAATATAATAAAATCGATCAAAATTATTTTGATAGCATTTTTATTTGAATATAAATATAAGATAATTTTTCAGTGCATATTTAAGTAGAAGATGAACTAACCTGCCAGTCTGTTGATGAACAACATCTTGGCGAGAACAATGAGATACACAGCTCCCCATATTTTGATTTTCTTATATTTAACAGTTTGAAAATAAATTTTATTGAGTGTTATCCACCACTATTCCCTTCCTCTAATATATTTTTTTTTTAAATTTTCAAAAGTTTTATCAGAACATCAAGAAAACTAAAGACACATTTATGATAAAATTTATTTATTTATTTCAAACAGAATAGAACAGCTAATGTTATTTTACTACTGAATGAAACTAGAATTTCATAAAGGAATAAATCCCAAGATATTTTAGAATTATTTTCTAAAACAATTATCACATATTCTCTAGATATCTTATGAGTTTTCTATACTATCAACAAGTAGAAATCTACAGCTGATTTTCCATCGAAATTCTAAATGCACACCAATATGATTTAAAGAATGGAATGTTGCCCTTCTTCTATTTTGCATTTTTTTACACTTTTCTTTTCTTTCAAATATATTTCAGAAACAAAATATTTATTACTGAAATGCTAAGATTTCATACTTAAATTTCAAAATTAAAAACTTGCACAAACAAAGCGGAACATGCTCAAAATAAATATTGCTATAAACAACAAGCATCTTAACTATCAAAATATAACAAACTACATTTTTCTCTACTCAGACATTTATATTTATAAATGCAAAGCTGAGTAAATTGTACTTGATTATATGATGTAAAACAAAACTCCAGGATAACATATTTTTGCATATAAACCTTTCCTGGAATTAAAAAATTCAAGAAAGAACATTACAGAAACTGAAGATTTCAGCCACACTCATCTAAGATCTGAGAACCGTAAACAAGATGAAATTTAGAAGTAAACAATCCAAAATTCCAAACTATGCTAAGATGGTGGTACACTTAAAGGCCGTATTTCTTCTTTAAACATGAATTATAAAATTACTAGACATATAACAACATAAACAAGTTCTTGGATGTAGGATCTGATGAGGGATCAAACCATCTCGCTCCAACATCGCAACATCAGAAGAGCTAGGCATCCGCATTCAGAAAAATCAATACTGGACCGATCCTGAAGAGAGCAGGGAGCATAGATTCGGTGGTGGATGTACAGAGGGGATGTGCACATATTTGATATCGTTTACATAAAATCTTTATGCATAAATTTAGATAAAACAGTAAACTATTAACTAGACTGCAAAATTTACGAGCAATATTCTTATTTTACATGATCGATTTTTCTATCACAGTTTATTCTTACAAACGATTTTATAATTCTTTTTGATTTACAAAATAAAGTGAAAATGTATTTTCGAAAAGTTCGGAAATTTAATGAAACGGCAATTTTGAATTGTAAACAGAAATCTTCTCTCCCCGAATCAGTAAAATAAAATTGCAAAAATTTAAGTAGTGAAAAACTGAAAAAGCTACTTAAATTCAACAAAATGCAAGTTATTCAGAACGCTTTTTATAATAAAATCTTACCTTTTTTAAGGAAATTACAGGCGCGTGGTGAGAAAAAATAAACACCTGTTTCTGTTTAGATCCACATACTGTTCAGTAACCTCACCGTAAACTGTATAAAAAAAAAGGGGGGGTGATCATTCAAGTTCTGAAACTCGCCATCGTTCACTGTTACTCTGCCAGTTTGGCAAAATGATTAGTAAACAGTTTCAGTTTTCATGGTTTCTTTTTCACTAATTTTCTAGAGATATTCGGCTCTCGTTGTCGCCAAAGTTCTTCCGTGAAGGCTTGTTTTATATTAGCGCCAAATTTCAGTTTGGCGAGCAATTCATGATATTGGGAGGCGCGCTAAACTTGGAACTTGTTTATAAAGAGACTATGGATGATGCTGAAGTCCACAGCGCTGAAATCGAATCCGCCGCGCTAAGAATATAATTGGAAGAACATTTTGTTGAGCATTTCTTGATTATCTTTTTTAAATTTGAAGAGCACTTTATTTACTAATTTTCGGAAGGTTTAGTTTCAAAACCAGTCGATATAATACATTCACACACATAAAATATATTGGTAAAGTGATTAACAACTTATTATTTATCATTTTTATCGGAAGTGAAGTATAGCATTCAATTTATTGCTCATGCGTTTTGGATTAATTGAATTCTTAAAACTTTGCATGTACTTTTAGAATCTACATGGCCTTTAATTCCTTTTGTTAAAGCGTTATAGTGTCACTACGTTTACACGTATATTAATTAATTATATGTCAAGTAAAATTAATTTTTTGCATTAAAACTGCATGGCATTTTTCTAATCATACAGGTCAGTAATTAGTAATCTGAAAGAGTATCTAACACAGTTTTATTTTTTAGAAGTTCAGTTAATTTTTCACTTTTACATTTCAGTTTAAGCCAATGTAGTCGTGTATTATTTTTAGAAAAATTTAATAAAATATAAAAAACCAACAAAAATAACTCAAAAACACAAATATTGATGTTGAATTTTTATCATGCATGCAGAAATGAATAGCCAACTGATTTCAAAAGTATCTTCGCATTAATTAGCTGCATTATTCGCATTATTCTAAATACATATTTATTTCTTTATAAGATTGTTTACAAGGCTCTAAATATTATATTACATAAACTTTAGTGAAACACAACTGACAACAGTTTAACAGTAAACAACAGTTTATTATTAAACCACTAATCTGTGTAAATAAAAATCATCGTATATATATTTCGCAAAGATATTCACAATTCATTAGAGGTTTCCTTAAAATTTTGCACAAATATTCTAGATATACACAGTCAAAAAGATAACTTGTCCTTGAAATTGAGAGTGTGTCTCTGTGAGAGTGTAATTTAAAGAAGGGTTCATTAAGTTAATGAATTTTTCTCTATTTGATGTGTTGGAAACCATAATACCTCTGAGCAAGTTCCTAATGTTTAAAACCTGAAGGACTCAATTCTAAATAAAAGTTTAGTAATAACCAATACACGAAAAACTCTTATTTTACAGAATTGCATCAGATATAACAATGTATATAAATTTTCCATGTATTGAGCTGCAAAGAATTGATCTTAATACACACTCGATTTTTTATGAGTAGTCATTATATTTATTATCTAGCGTTCAACAATTTTTATTTAATTTTTTCTCAATTTATGTTGATTCGGATTTTGAGGTATTTTATATTAATTTGGGTTGCATCGAACGTTATTACATTTCTAACTTTTTTACTTATTGCACCTAACAAGAAACAGTCGTGAACGTAACATTCTAATGTCATTTAATTATTATTTCATTTAAGTTTCCAAAACTGATATTTTGATTTGCTAGACTAATGTCTCATTTTGAATCGACAGGAAGACTATTAGAGATGGACGCCAAAATTTTGATCAGATGACGAGAATGACCTCCGAGCCAGCACCCCACTTCCTAAATTTTCACACCACACCAAGAGTAGGACATTTGATCTTATATATCAGATTTAACGGGTAGCTGGGTTCACATATGTATTTAATATGAAATCGACTCCTAAGAAAACTGCGATATAAAAATTCTATAAATTTACTGCAATGAAGTAAAAATATTTCTGTTTTGAAAAAACTTGGTTTAATACCTAAGGACACTAAAGAGGTTATTTTTTACGTATTTTTTAGAAGTGAAAAGACAGTGAAATTGTTAAGATTACAAGAATTTGGTTTTAGCGATTTCGTCCAAAAAGTTATCTCCTTAAACAGTGGATACCGACTCCAAATGGGTGGCATAGAATAATACAGCTATCATGAAAACTTTCAGAGAGCATCAAAGCCACAATTCAAAATATTGTTTTTCATTCCCAGATTTTTTGCCATTTATAATTTATTCTTTCGACTGAATGGTTAGTAAAAGGAATAAAACCAATTGCATTTGATTTTGAAGTAATGTAACAGTGAATCACTTATTTCATAGAAAACCGTTGATTTCTGTAAAATTTTAATTTAATTTTCTGAGAAAATAAAGCCAGCATTTTTAGGTGAACATCTGATCTTGAAGATGCAAGAGGTGCATGATAGATGGGCCACTTACTTTTTAGCACTGATCAGATGACGAGAACGAAACCTCAATTGACATCCCACTCCCCATGCTTCCATACCACATCAACATGAAAACCTTTGACCTTCGGTAGATTTAAAGGGCACTGCTTCTATATACACGATGATTCTCGGTGGAATTGGGGTCCCTAACCCGCTATCTTCCCTCCCAAAGCTGACGAATACCCTGCACCAGCTCATTGCTGTCCTAATCTTAAAATTTCACAGAATAAATTGTTTTCTTTCAGTTATTTTGAATATTTTCTGTACCGCTACTCAAAGGATTAAGAAACTACTTGAAATGTTTGATAATCTGCTTTATATCAAATTGATATTACGTATGAAATGTGTTCTTGCATGTAACTGACTCCAATGTCATGAACAGATAGTACAGAAAGGTATCAAATTGTTTAATCTTTAAATAGGATTTATCCCCTCTGTGGTCTATTGGGTTAACCCTTTCGTCTCTAAATTCGTTTCCTGATCTTTTAATTTTCGTTTATGGTATTTTGCAGTGCCGATGGTACACATATGTACCATCAGGGCTGAAGGGGTTAAGGTATGACGTAACCGATGAACTTGAATGGAAGGAAGAAGGTTATGTGTCAGGCTGTGCTCTTAACCAACATTATTTAAAAACTGATCAACCGAATTGAGCTTTAGCAACGAATTGCAAAATCCGGCGCGGGGCCTTTTACATGCGCGGGGCCTTGTGCGGTTGCACCGTTCGCACCCCCTCGGGCCGGCTCTGCCAACAGGAGATGTCGCCCCTTCCCCCCCCCCCCCCACACACACACTTCCTTGACTTGGATGGATATCTTAGACCAAGTTGATTTAGAACCATGTCAAAAGAATTTTAACATATTTTAATAGTCTTTTAGGAAAGAACTTGATTGGAAAGTTGTCAAATTTGATTGTCAAAGATCCGAATTAGGTCAGTCGCCCGATGAGCATAGAGCCTAGAATCAGTTGCAGGATAAAATTCTAAAGACAAATTTTCATGTGTTTTTCAAGAATATAAAATGATTCCTGAAAATATACATGAAATATAAATTTTTTTCATTTTTAAATCAAAGTTAAGGATCATACTATGATCTTTAGCTAATGAGAAATTATCTATTTTAGTGATTGAATTAACCAGAATCAATTTTTATACATACAAAGGAATCATAACATCGCATTATAACAAAAGATGTAAAGGGATTTCGCTGGATTATGCTAAAACAACTCAGACAAAATTGCTGAAACAGCAACTTGGTTGTTATAATGCGTTGGTTCGTTAATAGTAACTGCGACTCCTAGTTGGCGACACTTGCTTTACGAAAATGTCCCCGAGCTCTGAACTAGTATTCTTTCTTATCGAAAACTAGCTGCAACTTTATATTAATTAATTCAGGGAATTTTCAAGGGAAGTATACAGAATGTACTTACTCCCTTTACTCTTAAATATAGGTTTCTTCCTACATGATTTCACTCTTAATTCTCTCTTCCGTTTCCTCGGGTCAATATATAATTCTATATTTTTGCAAGAACTGGTAACTTGTCTCATTCTTATGCAAATCTGCTTCCGTCTCGAAATATTTTAATACGGAGTAAAACTTTATCACGAGAGTTAAAAGTTATGCACAAATAGTTATTGAACTAATTTTTGCATATATTTATTAGATATTTTTATTTGCATATCTAACACACTCGAGCTTGGATGAACGTTGTAGCAAAAAGTCGTAGGAGGTCAAATATTAAAAATTATTTGATTTTTATTAATTGGAGTTGTTTTATGTCTGTTACTTTTAACTCTTCGCTCGATGCAATACTTTCTTAAAATGTTATCTTTGCCTGTAGCTTAATGTGAAGTCAAAATTTTCTCCGACAAAATGTAATATTTCAGTAAATTCGGCTCTGAAAGAAGGGGCTAGAAATGCAAAAGGTATCTGTAAATTTTAAACCTTTGCGAATTCAGGAATTTTAAAAAAAAATGCATAAATATGTCCATTTCTGGTTGGACACACTGGTCCACCAGACAGAAGGGTCGCAGGTTCGAAACCGATTCCACCGAAGATCGGCCTCTATGGAGACCTGGTGCACGTTAAATCTGTCATGGGTTAAACATCCTGACGCTGGTGTAATGTGGAAGTCCGAAAAAGTGATGTCGGCTCAGTAGTAAAATTAGTCTTTCAAAAGGGATGCTGATCTAATTAATCAATCAATCCTAGATAAAAAAAAAATGTCATTAACGCAAAATGTTTATTAAGCTGTCTTTTAAATAATTAATATAGCCGTACTCTCATGCGTCAAATACCATTTCAGTAATTTGAAATCTGCTGAAAAAAACCAATTAAACTTGTGGTTATTTGCATTGAAGGTCGCAATATTCTACTTATATATAAAACCATGGAGTAGTAAAAAATTCGTCAGATCGTGCTTCTGTCGGATTTTTCAATATTATTAAACAAAACCATTAAGGGAGTCATTTTAATGGGGAAAAATAAGATGGAGAACTTGTTATAGTAGGTCGATTTTTTTTTTTTTTTTTGTCTCAACTGAATCAGCTCGGCAATTGTTAGGTCATCTTTTGATGGCAATATTCCCTTGTTTTTTGAAGCGGACTGAAAAGAACTTTGGAATGAATTAGGGGTGATAGCCTTTGCAGCTGAAAAACCCATATACCCCTTTAATCAATCAATCAATCTTGATGGGAAACATTGCATTAAAAGGTACCAAGTTACCATTTTAAAATTAATTAATTTTTATTTTTCATTCATTAATGCTTCATCGCTTATTTGACTTCTTGTTCGCGGAAAAATCTTAGGTACAAAATGAGGTAATAAAAGCTTTTTTTTTCATTGGAAGGAATTACAAGTGGTTTTAAAACAGGGGTGTAGTGGATCCGGAAAGCACTGGAACGGCGTTCTGGCACTGCTTTTTTCCCAAGAGAAATAAATAAGAAAAAATTGTGAAAACGTCCTAAATACAGCGCAATTTTTGTCATCCAGGTTAGAGCGTTCCGGCACTGCTTATTTTGCGACTACACCACTGTTTAAAAAAAACAGAGAAGCCCTTTAAAGCTGGCTTCATTATAAGTTCTATTGACTTCTGTTCTTCACTTGAAAATTTCTATCAAATCGGAATAATTAAGTTAATTGTTTTTAGTTATATACAAAGTATACAGAAAGAAAGTATTGTAATCGTCAAAAAATTCGACCTTGACATTTTGATGAATGTCTACATTTTAAAATCTCTTTGAGAACAAAGGTATAAAGAAAAGTAATTCTTTCATATCAGGCAGTTGGATTCTAGTTTAAAAATACTAAAATGTATGTTACCACGGAGCACACGATTCATTCTATTAGGTGTGAATCATTTTCATTACTACACTTTTATATTTATAAAATCTCACTCACTATTCTTTCTGTTTTCGGTGAATCATTTTCAAAACTGGTCTTCTTTATTTCTTAAACCTTACACACATAACATAAAGAACATTTTATCAATTTAATTTTTTTTCAAGCCCGGAAGATTACTGGCGAGCAGGTCTGCAGAAGGTTAGTAACATGATGTGCAGAAATCACAGTCTGCAAGTCTTCAACAATTTATGAGATTGAATGAGAGATTTATTTTCCCCCCTCAATCTATCTCTGCTGGATTTGGGGTTGAAAAACCAGTTCCTCTTTGTCATATGCTTACTCCATCAGGCTTGTTTCACCGTGTGTGTATTTATTGCAGATGGCACCAGAATTTCTTAAATGCTTGGAATTAAGAAAAGGAATTTCCTAACCGGGGGATTTTTTTTCCATCCTAATTAATGAGACGAGTTTTTCCTTGAAGAGGCATATATTTAAGGGGTACTTCTGGGGAAGCTACCCAGGTGTCGAGAACTCGCAATCATAAAAGTCTCCTTTATACGTGATTAAAATCTTGCAGTTCTCGTTTGCAATCCGCAGTTCATGGAAAGTTCATTTTCGTCAATTTATTGGTTTTATTTCTTTCTTTCTTTCTTTTTTTTTGTACATTAAAAGAATATTCTTACTGTTTCGACAGCCAAACGCATTAAGGTAAAATAAGAGACCACTTCAAAATTATTAACAAGATTTTAGATAGTCGTATTAAGTATGCAAGTTTTTATGTCCCTGAAATCGTATAGTTATTTTAATCGTGTCGTGTGATATTTCTAGAACGACTAGTGTTATATAAACCTAGTTAACTTTGCTTTATAGAATCATTTAAAACTAAAATAAGCCGGCAAGATTCAAAATTTTAAAGTTTATTTATAAATTTAGTCTGTTATGTTTCCAACACATCGGCTGTTTTTTTTTTCTTTCTTATTATTATAGAAGGTTTTGAGTTGTTTAGGAACTACGCTGACCGGGGTGTTAGTCTTGGTTTCGGGATCGGAGGATCACGGATTCGAGACTCGATTCCAACTAAAACCAGCTATGTATGGGAGCCTAGTAAATCTACCATCGAGAGGGAAAGTCCTTTAGGGTGGTGCATCATGGAAGTTTGGAGAGAGAGAGTGCGGACTCCAGTATGCTCTCGGGCCACTGTTCAAAATTTTGAGTTTCGTCTCAAAATAGCTTCCGTGCAGTTTTAAAACAGACGAATTTTTAACAAATTATAATAATTGGAGATGTTCAGATATATTGTTAGTTATTTGTCAGTCAGAGTTATTTGAGACTAAATAACTAACTCATTAACAGTAAATCTTCTTTCTGCTACTTGAATGATGAAGCGCTTTCAGTAATTCCTTGACCAACCTATATACAAAGCTAATACCAATGATTAACTGAGTAGTTTCCTGCAAGTGAAAATTGTTTGAAAATATACTATTTTCCAAGAGAGGTCCACAAACGCGATGCGCAGAAGGCCTTTCCGCGCATTACGTCATATTGGGACAGATTCCGAAACTTTCCGCTATTCCACGTGTTTCGAAATAAAGAAATAAATTTCTTCCATCTGCAAGAAATGATAAAAATACCCGATTAAAATGGTTAGTTATTGTATCCTCATCATTTTACATCACAACCCAACTTTTAATTGCTTATAAATTCCGCGCATTAGGTATGTACTTTTTTTAATGAAAATGATTCCTGGTTTTCTCTTCTTGTTTACTTTACAGCAGTTAAAAATAATCGATTCTCTTTTTTAAATTATTATTATTATTATTATTTTTTACTGCTTAATAGGAATTTTTGATGAATGAAAATAATAAATAATATGATCTTTGGGGCTTATTTATATCTAGTCTGGAGACGAGTTTCTATCTTGTATCTTTTCTCTCTTCACATATCAAACAAAAAAGGCGGGAAATTTAGTTTTATTATAAATACGTCTCGTATGATTCAGAGCTGAGTAGATCGTTTGATTGTTAAGGAGAAATTTTGAGTTTTCCTGTAGGTCGTAAGCTAAAAATTTCAAAACGTCTCTTTTCAGAGCAAATGTGATAGTTTTACGGAAGGATTTTAAAGTCAGTGCAATGCCTAGTTTTGCTGCTGTCGGATTACGATACATTCAAAATGCAAAAACATTTCTTTTCACTCATTTCCGAAAGATCCTTGATGTTAGGAAAATTTGGATTTGTGGATGCAAAAGAAAAAAAGATATCTTTAATATATCTTTTTTTATATTAAGCAAATATTTGAATTTTCTCTCGCGACTACCATCGTGATTTAAAACCTGAATTGTTTGGTTTCCAAGCAAATAATAATAACAGTTCTGAAACCAAAAACTATTCAAACATTATTTTTGTCATCAAATAAAATGATGAATCAGATTTAATCAGTTACAGAGGAACACTCTAAATTAGGATGGAACATAATTTTCTGAAAAGTGCTATAGACTGATTTCTCGTATTGTACAAAAATAAGCTTTGGAAACTACTTAATTGATTGCCATCGAAGCGGAAATATTCTAATCAAAGGTATTTAATATAAGTTTTGTTATTCTTATTCTATTTAAAACATAGCAATTAGACAACCGTTTATTATTAATATTGCAAGAAAATATTGATTATTGTATTGATCGAGAGATTTTATTTAATATATGTTTATTATTCTGGGTGTGAAAATGTATGTTAAAGATGAAAAATATATGTGTATAATTCAATTACGAATTGTGCAATGAAAGCAATTCTGCAAAAATAACAAGTTAATTTTAAGGAAATTTTCAAAGATATTTTGTTTCATTTTTTAATAGACGAAGTAATTGAAAGACTATTATTTTAACGAAAGTGTAATTTATAATTTGCAAGTAAAATTATTCTTAACTCTTCAGTTTCTTAAAAATCATCCAGTGTATCAGATAAATTTGTTTTAAAAATTGTATATCATACGAGGTAATTATTTCTTTATTTGTTACTTAGAGATCATATCAGGAAGGTCACTGAATTTTATTAAGATTTTCGATTGAACACTCCAAATTTTTATTCTTTTTTCATTTGTGACTCTTTAACAACGTTTCCACAAAAAGTCAGGCTTATGAAAAGGTTTTCGGTTGCTAAAGAAAGCTCTCAAGCATGATATTTATTCCGTTACGTAACACTGGGACGAAGCGATGTGCGTCCCAATGCGACGTCATCAATTCATCCGCTCTCTGTGAGTCTAACCTTTATACTCTCAAGCAACCTTGCTATTTTCCCCCTTCTCTCAAAGTAAAAAAAGCATATTTTCATATTGTAGTATCTACGACTTTAAATACCAGCATAAAATATTCCAGTTCAAGGAGGAGATATATCTTGCACAGTTTTATATTCAAAAATTCAAAAGGAAAGGGATGAAGAACACGTGAGTTATACAGTTTGTGATGAAATATCTTGGAGAAAATTTGAGCTATATATCTTTTCATCAGCCACCTGATATTTCTTCTCTTAAGTGATATATGAAGATACATGCTTATCTATTTACTTCTGCATACTCATTTATCGGAAGTACGCTAAAATATTTAACTCCCCATCATGTCATTCTTGGTTGAGTAGAGAATCAAATTACACTACTCAAAGATCAATAATCTCTGTCTCTAACGCAAAGTCGCTGTTGTATGTTTGAAAAAATAGCTGCAATCTATCTTTAAAAAGTATTCAAAGGTTGTTTATTGTTTGCAAACGGGACTTGCTTCTTGCATTTAAGCCATTCGCAAGACATGGCGCTTTCCCCCGAAAAGGACAATCTTGTAGTAGTCTGCAGTTGTTGTTACAATGGTTTTGATGCATTCAGTTGAGTAGCGAGCGATGGGGGTCTAGATGTCCCGGACTCCAGTTTTAGGGGGCAAAATTTTAGTTTGTATATGTGGCATTTTAAAAAACAAAATTTAATGAGGGGGCGAAAAAATAATACTTCGCCTCGGGCGCCATTAACACTTGTTAAGACACTTATGGCGAATGGAGGAGAAAAAATCATATAATTCCCTGCGAGCTACTTGCGTTTCACTACGCCACTGGATGCACTTTTCCCCCACCAAAACAAGAAAACAACAACACGTCTGCCAAGGGTACCAAATGCCAGATAAATGCTCAGGAACCAGAATTCAGTGTGCTACATAAACATGCAATATTGGTGCTATCGATTCTTGATATATCATCGATTTTTGACATTTAATATACAAAAAGAAATGTTTTTACCCATGCTTGACGTTCGGGCCATCCAATTCAACAATAATTATTTTCCTCTAACATTATTAGGTTGAAGTTATTTTTTCCGATTTCGCACTTTAAGAAAGAATTATTTTTCCTTTCTGGTTTTGTTAACATGCTTGCAGAGATTACAGTGAAAGGTCTTCGCGTTTTATGCATATTTAATTAGAAGGAATCTTCATTAGTTTGGTATTTCGAAGGATTAATCCTAAGCTAAAGAAGACCCTAGTTTGAATCTAGAGCTCTCAGTATGATCAGCAACTAGAAATATGATTAAGTCGAGATCGTGACTCACTGTCACGTGTTTGAATCAGGATTCAAAAATTAAACAAGAAACTATCATGGAGATAGGCGAATTTTGTTTTCACTTCTTCACCTTCTTCACCTTCTTCTTATCTGTTTTAGCTTGGACAGATAAATATTAAGGAAGATATTTTTTTCTTATATTTCTAGTTTTTTCTCTTCCGTTAGAGTCAGTGTACAATTTGTTACATAAGCGACCTTGCAATCGAAATCCCCTTAGCCGAAAGAGAAAACATCCTTATTATCTAAGAGTTCAGTATTGTTCAAAATATTACATACTATTGTTTATATTCAGATAAAGCAGATTTCTTATGACTGATTGCAGATTACATTCATGTTTCGATGCCTACATAAAATACCACGAATACATTAAGACAAACGCTCTCGAAGAATGCTTTTAATAATTTTTAAATAAAAATTGGTATATTTAGTAACTTGTGTCAGTTTTCTTTAATTATCCATTTATAAATGCAGTTTTTAAAATTAAGTGGATAAAACAATAATGTGGATCACATGTGAATTTAAAAAACAATGTAGAAAAAAAAACAGCTTTCTGTAATGTATTTAATAAGATATTTTATTTTTCACAAAAAAAACAGGCCTTGAAATATGGGCAAAAATAATTAAAATTCTAGTATAAATAAGTTCAAACCTATTAAATAGACATGTAGTTGATATGAAACGAATTAATAATTAATACCGATAACGTTAGGAAATCTACTCTCTCTATATAAAAAGACAAGACAAATTCTGTTATGTTTTTATGAAACTCTTTATACCGAGAGTTTTTTCCCCCATTATACCGAGCTTATTTTAATCTTTAACATACGAGTTTGGTATCATTCTTTTCAGAATTTATCCATCTTGAATGGGTTGTTGGAGTTTTAAAATTTTATCGCATTTTAAAATTCTAAACTAATATTTACAAATTATAAAAATATTAACATCTTTCATCCATAGATGGCAGCACTATAAATCTATGAATAGCACCGAAAATGTAGTTTTTAATTTAATTTCTTTATCATTTTGACAAAACCTTATTAGTTTAGCAGGACGCTGACAAGAGGAAGAGGAGACACGAACTCTAACTATGGTGAAGCGACCGTTGCCCTGAAAGAGGTTGGGTAGGCGGACAAGGATAGTGGAGCACCCCTAGTATTAAAGAAATATATAAACAACTTTAAAAATTATTATTAAATTCGGTGGTACAGGCTTATTGACTGTCATTACAACGATGTACCTGCATCTCTTTCAATTTTAATGTCTAATATTACAACTAAAATTTAAAAAAAAACTTTCGTACGTAAAACTGTCTGTTATTATAACTAATTTTTTTTTTTAAAAAAAGAACTTACCCAGTATTAATTATAGCTTAAAAATTGCTTATTCTTCAGGATTTACAAAACACAAGGGAGTGGATTAGTTTATTCAAAATATTACAAAATGCAAGCAAATGAAGGGTTCAAGTGAGAACAAGTTTAAATGGATTGCTTGATTAAATTTCTTTAATTATTTGATTTTTTCAGTAAAAAATTGTATTTTAAATTCTGTCGGTGGGCTGGCATTGGAATTTATAATATGTTCTCATACCTCAAATATTCTTCAAATCGTTTTGTTTGCCCTTCTTTAGATTTTAAAGAATGTTCAGTTATTTCTTTCTATTGCTAAGTTCTAATCATAATCTTCGTGATTCTTCTGTTAAAATAATGTGCATATGAGGAACGATAAATGTAAATTGTACTTGTGACATATTACAAAATTCGTGTGGTATGATAGTTTGGGGAGAGGTGCCCGTTGAGATGTCTTTCTCGTCGTCTGACCACGGTTCAGAATTACGAGATGCGTTCCCGAATAGCCTTAGAGTTGCTTTAAAAATGGGACTCTAATATTATAAATGAAATGAAAATAAATCAACCGAGAGGTTTGGAAGTTCGTCAAACGAGTTTTAAACACAGAGGATTTTTAGTTCTCTGACTTCAGTTTAAATATTGGTGCATTAAAAGTAATATTACCAGTAATTGTCATCATTAAGGTACATTATATGTCCTGTGAATTTGAAATTAGACTTAAATTCATTAAAATTATGGAAGTTTTTTTAATGTTATAGCATGACAGATGCATATGGGATAATAGTATAAGTAAAGCTATATACAACAGGAACTCCAGATAAATAAATATTAAATATTTCTTTAATTCATCCTTTAGGTAAAATAGAAGCTTAAATTAGAATTGTTCACATTTTATTGAAATTTAAATTGCTGTTTGAGAGTGTCAAAAATTTAATCACTGAGTATTGTTAATATCAATTTTATTGTACTAATATTGATATCCCAAATATGATATAGTTCATACAAATGTTATTAAAGATATGCCACATAATTACATAGATTTACATTTATTAATACTGGGGTTAGTGTGGCAAGGGCCTATAAATTTTTTAAATGGTCTTATAGTGTGAATTGAATGTAACTTTAAGTCAAAACATGTTCTAAAGTTTCTAATATTAAATTTATAAAACATTTGCAGAATTGAAGATAGTTTATTTTCACACCAAAAATTACACAGCCAAAGAATTTAGAAATCAAATTTGAAGCTAGTTTATTCAAATTCTGATATCTTCTGTCGTAAATAACTAATTAGATTGAATCTTGTAGCAAAATAATTAATAAAATAGCTTTTACATATTTAGTGTAAATAGATTATGTTTTTAACCTGTGTAATAAAATAAATTGGTGTGTCACACTTACCCCAAGTTAAATTATGTTAAGGGGTAAATGTGGCACCTCACCTGGAGTTGGTCATAGAGGGTTTTTTGTCAACACACTAGTGTGAATCTTCATCATCTGCAGTATCTTAATTGTAACCACCATCATATTCTTAACTGTAACCACCATCATTTTCTTAACTGTAATCGCCAACACTGTCTTAACTGCAGCAATTTCAGGGTATGTAAACACTACATACACTCTTTTTAAATGATAAAGTGACTTACCTAGATCTTTTAGTGAAACTACACTTGATTTTATTTGAATACAATTTGTGATTTTGCAAATAATCCACTTTTTGCTGTTACTTTTTGTTTTAGGTAAGTCTATTTATTTCAAACACTAAGTAGCTAGGCCTAATTGAAATGGTCAGAAATTACAAGAGGAAAACTACTAGAGGATGTGGTGGAAACTGACAGAAGAAAACGAAAAAAAGCTATTGCAGCTGTGCTTGCTTCAAGCATGACTATTAAACAAGCTGCATTAATGTACAGCATCCCACGTGAAACATTAAGCTTGCAAATTAAAGGCTGGAAAGGCCGCAAACCTTCTGCAGATGCCATCGGTGGGGGTGGCAGCCATACCACTTTGACCATTCATCAAGAACAGTACTTGGCTATGCTCATCAAAACAATGAATAAATGGGGATTTAGCCTTAGTAAGCTGCAAGTTATAAGTGTTGTGCATGACTGTGCTCAAACACAACATACCTAACAATTTTAAGAATGGATATCCTGGACAGGATTGGTTTAAATCTCATTTTGTAACCGTAATACTCTGTCATTGAAAAAAGTAGAAGTGTTAGAAGGATCAAGAAGCCGACAATGTTCTGACCCATTTGTAATTTATAATTTTTTTAAAGATTTTGGAAGAAATTAAGGTTGGAAGAGGTTTAAGGTAATTTGGAAGTTTTTTGGATTTGTAAAATTGAAACTCCAAGGAAAATCTTAATCGATTAACAATTGCGATGAATCTGGATTCAAAAGTGCAAAAGGTGAAGCTGCAAAGAGAAGAACGGGTGGTTCAGGACGGGAGATGACAACAGTTTTGTTATGTGTTAATTCAAATGGTGACAAACTGCCTCCACTTATTGTACATAAAGGAAAGTGTTTATGGGATCCAATGTTTGAAAAACATGCATATTAAGATACCTGGTATAATGTGACAGAAAACGGATGGATGATTGAAGCATTATTTCTTTCATGGTTTAAGAATGCTTATGTAAAAGCAGTTACTGCTCGTCCTAATCTTCTTATATATGATGGACATGTATCTCATTTGAGTATTGAACTAGTTGAAACTGCTATTGAATGGGATGTAACAATTCTGAAACTACCTGCTCACAGTTCTCACATGCTTCAACCATTAGATGGTTCCATTTTCCGTGGAATTAAAAGTGCATGGGGTGCTAAACTTAAAGATTGGGCAAGGCATAATGTTAACCAGAAACTTCCAAAATCAAAATTTGCTGATCTTCTCGGGGAAACATGGAGAAATCTACAACCATGTGTAATACAAAGTGGGTTCAAAAAGTGTGGAATTTATGACTCAAGTCATCTCAATTGTGTCAACCATAATGCCATCCCAAGAAACCAATTTGATCCAAACAAACTAAGATGTTATGACGAATGGAAATCAAAACAGAATGATCTTACAGTAACAGTTTCCTTGACATCACCCACACCTTCCACATCCGAAGAGCTGACGTTGACAACACCAAATCAAGTAGGCCTAGTAACTGGTTCACGATCTTCAGTATTCCAATCAGATAATACAGAAATTGTACCACTCTGTTCTTTGTCAATTGCAAGTGCCCCAACTGGTTCAATACCAAAAGTGCCAGCATCAATCACCTCTCCATTTAAAAGATCTTTTGAAGTATGTATCCCAGCATACTCCAGAGAGTAAAACAAAGAAAACACGAATCTCTGGTGCTGAAATTACAACAAAGGGAGAATACCTCTAACAATTCGCAATAAAGAAAATGGAAAAGAGGAACAACAGAAAAGAAAAGAGCTTAAAAATCATAAAAAAGCAACGAAGCTTAAATTAAATTTAGGAAAAAAGGCAGGTGGAAAAAAAGCATAAAGTTCGTGTTTTTTCTAACGAAGTGATCAGCAAATCTGAAAATGAAGATGTATTAAAACTGCACTGACTGTCGGATTCTGATGACTCCACTATGTTGCAAGAAGAAGTTCCGGAAATTGTATGTCATGTACCATCACATTTTAATACACAAAAAGGTGCATATTTGTTAATTAAGTTTAAAGGGGGGAAAGTGTAATGTATATCGATATGCTTGTGTTGTCTTGGAAGAAGCGGATGATGAGAACGAAGTAAAAGCAATGGGACTAAGGTGCATGAATGAAACTAAAACTGAATTCCTACTCAAAGAAGAAGACATTTCTTTCATTCCGTTTGAAGACATTCTGGCTGTTTTACCAAATCCAACCAAAAAGTTTGCTAGTATACAGGTTAGGTACCAATTTGACTGGCTGTAAATGTGTACGAGGCCCCATAACTCAGTTTTCTTCTCAAAATATAATTTTTCATTTAGCCTACTATATTCACACATTATACTAGTAATTCTTTTTTGTATTCTTTTCATAGAACTACATACCTATTTGTTCTTTAATTACTTTTTGAAAAGTTTTTTTATGATTTTTTGTAATAAAGGTACTTTCTGTCCAATTTTTGGAAGATTCTTTATCATTCCAGATGTCCAAAAAAATATTGTAGCTAGTAAATAGTGGTATCAATTCATTCACACTTTCTCATAGGCTCTCTGTCATTTGTAAAAGTGAGAAAAAATATCCTTCCACACTTGCCCCAATTCAGGAGCTAAGTGTGGCACCTAACCAATGTTAAAAAAAAGTCGATCTTTTGAAATCCGTGACATATTTATTCCAGATTGATTCAAAAATTATTTGTCAGTTACATTATGCACCAAATAATGAAAAAGTTACTATCGTAGCTCAATTTATTTACCTACAAAATTCATTCAAAGTCAAACTTCATTTTTCCATGTCACACTTACCCCAGTTGACCCTAATGCATTTAAATAGTCTTCTCTCTCCACATAAAAAGATGAGCTGAAATCGATCACGTGTTTATGAAATGCATTATAACGGTCTTATTTTAAATTCTACATATATGTGTTTAATACCAATCTTTACTGAATTTATTCCTTTTATGAACAATTGCCCAACTCTACAGAATTCATCCATTTATCCAGCTGAATGCTATTGAAATTTGAATATTTTATTGCGCTCGAAGATTGTATGCTAATGAAATGTCTCGTAGCGGAAGTTGCACAGAGGACAGGCAACATAACCCCATAGCGTGCAATTAATACAATGGAATTAGTTAAGATCAAATGCAAAAGGAAACCAAATGCTCTTAATGTTAGAGTAGCAGATATATTGTTGCTTATTTAAGCAGGTCTGTAAATCATGCTTTGTCATACCACAGAGTAAAGATCCGAAAGTTTTCTTAAATGATAGTATACCATTTTTCTCTAAAATGCTCTGTTCCTAATGTTACAAAGAGTTTAAATCTTAAAGAAATTGCCCGAGTCATCTCCTAATATGTTTACTCTGCTTTATAGTTATGTTAACTATGTCAATCTTTGTTTCTCGTCTAAACTTATTAAAAATTTTTGGTTAGAGTTCTTTATTTTTTAAACAACTATTAACAGACCGTCAGATATTTGTAACGATTGTAAGGTGTTCATATCCTGTAAGATGTTTCAAAGATAGAAAAGAAAAATACTTTACGGGATTGTGCAGATTAGTTAACAATATTTCGTTTTCTATTTTTAACTATTGTTAATAATTTTTTACCCTAATGTAAAGCTTAGTCATTTGTCTTAATAAGTATCTTTTGAACATTTCCGAAACATTTTTAAAGCAATATTACGAAACAATTGCTTTAATAAAGGGCATATCTTTCATTCAAACAAATTGAAACAGCTAAAAAAGGCAATTTCTGACATTCAGGGTTTCGATGCTTCTTAATATTGAACAATAAGATCGATTCTTTTATTTTTAATGTGCTTTTTATATCAGTTCACATTTGCATTATTCAAATAATTTTCGTTGTCAGTCATTCAAAAGAAGAGACATTTTTCTTTTTAATGGGCAACGTTATTTTGCATACAAAGGACGTTTCAATGAAAAGCTCTAATGACAAAGTGACGGATATTTTTTCTCTGCAGATATTTACTTTTTTCTCCCTCTTTTTCTAGGCATGGCTAAATTTCTACCTGTACAGTACATAACTACCATCTTTTTCAAGGAAACACAAAAGCGGCTCTATTTCTAGACAAAGGGACAAAATGAATATTATGCAACATTATGTTAAACTGCCTAATTAACTTATCAGATAAAGCTCATCCTGAATAGATATATCAGATGATATGTGATACTTACTAAGAATTTTTGCCACAGCTATATTAATTCACATGCGCGATTCTTTCCAATGTTTTTATTTAAAAGAATTATGCTGTTGATGAGCTCAGAAATGCTTACTTGCATCCAGTATTTTATTATTACTTCTTTTCTTCAACAAACAATTTCATGGAACTCTTTCGCATCTTAAACACATTCTTTACGTTCTGAGGCTGAAGTTCATTTCTTGTTCTACATTTATGTTTTTCCTAGTCTAATTGAATATTACATGTGATCATTCTTATATTATTTCTGAATTAAAATTTTACACATATTAATTATTTATCGTTCTCTTATAAAACTTAATACTGATAAAATAACAACTAGTATGCATATTTCCCTCACTGTTCAGGGAATTTCACATAAAGGTATTTGAATCCATGTGAATGAGAATCACATGACAAACGTAACAGTACATGTCATCAAAACTTAACTAAAAGTTGCACTCTTTGATTGATTTGATCCTTTGAGTGATTTTTTTTCTTTTTCTTTTTGCAAGTATTTGCCCTTAGTATAGTTTATGATGGTCGTAGAAAAGAATCGATGCTCTATCGGATAAAACAAATAATTGTCGTCATAACGAAATTTGTTTTGAACGTCTAATGAAATTGACTGAATTTTGAGAAATTTTTAAATTATAGAATTTTAAAATTGTAAGAATTACAACAAAAATTCATGCATCCGATATCCTAATTTCGTTACCTTTCCTAAATTTTTTGAGGTAATGACTGGAACATTTCTCCGAAATATAAAGCAAGAACAATCGGAATGCCATTTTTTTTATCGATTTTTAATTAATTGTTTTACTGATGAGTTCAACGATTTTCTTCGCAAATCTGCGATAGAAAGCGGGGGAAATATTCCTTCTTTGCTGGACTATTATTGGCATAGCGTGCGACACGTCTTTCCAACCTTGATTTAGCAAGAAACCAAATGGGCATTAACGTTCCAAGAATTATGTCACGCCCAACGCAATGCGGATAGTGCTACTATAGAATAAACCAAAAAGGAAAGAGGATAAATGATGCAGTTACTTTCAATTACTTCCTTACAGCAAGATAAATAGTTCAGACAATCTAAAAGCAAAATAACAAAACGAACAACCCTAGTAGTAGCACAAGATAGTGTACAATATTGTCAGGGTATTTTTACTATATTGAACGATATTGTGAATATTGTATAATGTGATGGGAATTGAACAATATATATGTGCTACTAAGGGATGCGTTTTCTACAAATGCATTTTAAGAAACTACTAAGAAAATAATAGGTCAATTTACCCTGATTCAACCCATTTTTATAAAGTTTTTCTTAATATCCTTTATTTATTTTTAAGCAAACGATTCTTTATTGTTTTGCAGAACTAACCAAAACGTTCATCGCGTAATTTCTACAAATGCTTTAATACACATGTGATACTTCTCTTTAACGCCACTTAATTTTTAATAGCAAAACACTTCTACTTTAATTCAAAGATAGACTTCTACTTTAATGAACGAGTCAAGCTAATAATTCTTCACTTTTTCTGAAAGCCAGTAAAGCTGCTGAACTAGCAAAAGTGAGGGGATTCACCTAAGGGAGGGTCCACAAACGCGATGCGCAGTAGGTCTTTCTGCGCATGACGTCTTATTGGGACAGATTTCGAAACCCTCCGCTATTCTACGCGGTTTCGAATTAAGGAAATAAATTTATTCCATCTGTAAGAAACGTTAAAAATGCCCGATTAATGGTTCGTTATTGCATCTTCTTCATTTTACATCATAAGACTGCTTTTTATTGCTTGTAAATTCCGCGCCATATTTTTATTTTTAATGAAAATGGATCGTGGTTCTTCTCCTTTTGTTTACTTTGCAGCAATTCCAAATGATCGATTCGCTTTTTGAGAATACTGTTTGCTTTTTTTCGATCTTATATGAGTTTTCAATGAATGAAAATAAATAATATTATCTTTTGGGCTTATTTATCTGGAGTCTGGTTATTATTTTTTTTGTTTCTTTTTCTCCTCACATTCAAAATTAAAAGGCGGGAAATTTAGTTTTATTATGAATATTTCTCGTTTGATTCAGAGCTGAGGTGGATGTTTAATTGTTAAGGAGAGGTTTTGTGAGGTTTCCTTTGTTTCGTAAGCTAAATATTAAAAAAAGACGATGTTGATTATATATATATATATTGTATCTGATACAACCGTTTATTACTAATATTGCAAGCAAATATTGATTATTGAATTGCTCGAGAGATTTTATTTAGTATATGTTTATTATTCTGGGTGTGAAAATGTGATATTAAAGATGCAAAATATATGTGTATAATTCAATTACGAGTTGTGCGATGAAAGAAATTCTACAAAAAATAACAAGGTACTTTTGCTCATATTTATCAAAAATTACAAGTTAATTTTAAGGAATTTTTCAAAGATATTTAATTTCATTTTTTACTATATGAAATAACTAAAAGACTATTATTTTAACGAATGTGTAATTCATAATTGCAAGTAAAATTCATCTTAATTCTCCAGTTTCTTAAAAATCATCCAGTGTCTCAGATAAATTTGTTTTTAACCATATACCATACGTCGTAATTATTTCTTACATGGAGATCATATCCGAAAGATCACTGAATTTAATTAAAATTTTCGATTAAACACTCAAACTTTTTATTCTTTCGTAATTTGTGATTTTTTAACAACGTTTCACAAAAAGTCAGGCTTATAAAAAGTTTTTCGGTTGCTAAAAAAGCTCTCAAATGTGATATTTATTCCGTTACATAACACTGGGACGAAGCGAGGTGCGCACCAATGCAACGTCATCAATTCATCCGCTCTCTGGGAGTCTAACCTTATACTCTCAAGTAACCTTGATTCACCGTTCCGATTATATAAAAATTTTAAGCGCGTTTCTTTCTCTTTGTACGAGTTCTCGTTTGCAGGTGAACGCGAAACTCCACGGGCTTCATTTTCCTGATATCCATGGATTGGATTACCTAAAATATCATGTAAGATCTTAAATTAATCTTTCATGTATTTAAAGAAATATGCCAAGAATTAAATAAAGTTATTTTGGATTTCATCACGGCTGTAACTCCTTCATGTTGTGTCTACACGTCCAACTAACTTATATTACATACAAAATATACAGTAAACGGGCATTACAAAATGCATAGTAAATATGGGCAATTATATCAGAGAACACGAAAGATACGAATTGTAACAAAATAAAAGTATATAGGAATAAAATTTATTATATGTGAACAGTGACGTAGCGAGGGTAAGACATAATATGATTTTTTCCCATTCATCACCAGTGGCTAGCTTGTGAAAATGGTGCACGGGACATGATATTTTTTTTACCTCTCATCACATTTAACTTTAAAAAGTGTCATAGACACTTTAACGTTTTGTCACTTTGGCCAGTGGTGTAGTGAGGATAAGTGGCGCCAGGGGAATAATATGATTTTATTTTTTACCCCAGTTGTCATCAGTGGCTTATAACGCGTAAATGCAGCCGTGAGTATGTATTGTTTCTACGCCCCCATCATATTTTGCTTTAAAAATGTCATATACGCAGAAATGTTTTGACTTCATGACTTTTGACTTCCCTCTAAAACTGGCGCTCGGGTCATCTATACCTCCCTTGCCCTCGATCGTTACGCCACTGCATGAGAAAAAAAAAGATTCAAAATGAGTTTGCGAAGTTCAAGTATGTATCATGCAGGAATATTAATTAATTTAACAGTTTCTGAGATCGAAGAAATTTTGCTATTCAGGATTTAGCTAAGGAAGAAAGGTGGGTAAAAATACTTAGATCATAAATTATCATGAAGATTAGTGATCGATTTTAATAACTTCCGTCAATGCATTCTATGAAAATGATTTTGCTTTGCTGAAGACCTTCAGACCACTGAAGTTCACGCACGCATTGGTGATTCCAACAGGCACTAAGCCGTACTTGAACTTAACCGGTACACTCACACACATATTGACCTTTCACATATAAAATGGCTCTCTGAAGACGAAAAGAGAATAATAGTAATAATAATAATAAAAGTGAAGTCACATAGATAAACG
The DNA here is from genome assembly GCA_013235015.1 of Araneus ventricosus. Lineage (NCBI taxonomy): Eukaryota > Metazoa > Arthropoda > Arachnida > Araneae > Araneidae > Araneus > Araneus ventricosus. The sequence continues at coordinate 135,028 of BGPR01000056.1, forward strand.
AAATTTCATTTTCGATCTTTGATTCTGATTAAATTAAATAAGTAAATAAATCCTCTACATTAAGTGATCAAATTTTCTGAATTTCAACCTCATACATTCTAGGTATTGGAAAAAAAGATGCAGGTTATGAGGTTCGACCAAATCTATCTTTTTTTGCAATAAATGAGAAAGATTTTTTTTTATTTTTTTGTAATGGAAAAAGGAAATTGTTTACAAAAATGGGAAAAAAATTAGGACAATATATTAAGAGCATGAGCAAGGTAATTTACTATTACATTTACTTCAGAATGTCTCATCGATATTGGCTATACCCTTGATGAGATTCTTTAAACTACGAATTGGTTTCAAAATATCTTTTCCAATGAAAAGAAATTTGTAGAGTTCAGCGTGACTCTGATAGTTACTTAACTTGGTAATTAACAGTGTCTTCAGTGTTTTAAAGTTGAGTTTTTTTTTCGCTTGTCCCGATATTATTCTTTTGAGAACACATTCTTTCAGTAGAAACAATCTTTCAATGTAAAGAATGAAGAATTCCACTATTTTTTAAAAATCAGAATGAGAAGCCTTATTTTTACCAAAATGCACAAAGTTTCTAATTAACCCTTTAAAAGGCCATTTTTTTCTAGTATTTGTTATAGTAAAATGGCTTTGGGATTGAGATTCATTTAAGAAAATAAATTCATTTAGTGTATTCGATGACATTAATTTTTTGTTAATTAATTTTGCTAATTAATAAATAATTATTAAGTCCAGACACTTCGTAATGGTTTGAGAAAAGAAACTGGAACATCTAGGTTTTTGTTTCATCGAAAAATTTGGCGAGAACTTATGTTAACCTTAAAATCTACATTTAAAAATTGTTGAAGTTGGTGGTAAGTATACTTACCACGGCCTTAAAAAGGGTTAACGTGATCACATTCAATGTGTATTTAACTAACTATGTGAAGACAGGTTCCTTAGAAGATAATATTTGAATTAAACCTAGTTGATTTTTTTTCTTATTTTTTATACATGAACTATTAGTATAGAGTGTTTCAAAACAGCTGCCAGTGACGCTCAAATTTCCCAACTCTATCTGGCCCCCACTCATAATGTAGGCGTGTAGCTTAACTCATTCGATAGAGGTAGCTGTGCGATAGTTTAAGTAAAGAAATAAATAAAAAAAACACTTTTATTTGTGTAATAAACAGCAGAATTTTTAAAATTATTTTATACTTTCTAATCTTGGCCTTACCACTAGGACACCGCGACTGCAAAGCTACCTTGTAGGTAGCTCTGTCGTTAACTAACGAGTTGAATCATACGCCTATATCGTTGTCTGGCGGCCAGATAGATTGTTGGGAAGGATCGCCAACACTTGCAATTGTTTTGGGGTAACCTATGAATTTATGGGTAAAAAACGGGACAAATTCGAGGGTACTTTTTCAAACCGGAGCAAAGGGTAAAAAATGGGGACATCTTGTCACTTTAGAAGTAAGTCAGCGTATGGGTGTGAGAGGCTAAGACTAACCGAATATTCTATAAATGTTCTTCTGTGACAACTCTTAACGTAAAATGTGATTGCCAACAAAACTTATTTAGAAATCTCTAATATCTTTATGAATATAGGAACGATTGCTAAACAAATTTTTATATTTTTTTCATCAAAAAGAATGAATATTTATTTATTTATTTACTATAGCAATGCTTGGAAAGCAAGAATTTAATTGATGAATTGGAGAGATTGTAACTTATAAGACGTATTTTAATAACCAATTTATTTTTACAGCTGTTATTTGTATGGATACACATTTAGCCGGTTTTTGCTGCTATTGTCTGAAAAATTATATTTAAAAAAACTTTCAGTCCAAAAGATTAAAATAAATTTTTCAAATACCTGCTCTATATTTAAAAAAATATTAGGAAAATTCTTCATTTATTTACTCAACAAGTATTAGTTAGAAAATTCAGGTAATAGCTGTTTATTAATCAGATGGGAGAGATTTTGAATTTTTAGAATTGTACGGAGTTCTACTCTATTCCAAGAGCAACTCTCATCTGAACTCTTTGACTTAGAATTAAATCTTCAAATTAGATGAGTCATTCTATTTTTAGCACATTTACTGTTATTTCAATCTAAATTAGAACGTAAGGGGTACATGATACAGTAAAGCGTCCCAAAATGACCTTTATGTTTTAATTTAATGTTAATTAATTTACTTAATTTCAGATTTAAATACAAAAAATTCCGTAACTCGATGCACTAGTCAGACTTATCATTGTGCGTGATGAGGTTAATGCCAGTAGAATGCAGTTCAATAAAAGATTAATCTTTTATCCCTCTAAGCGTTTAGCTATTTTGATCTAATTGCTTTAAAATTTTAAAAATTAGCTTTTAAAGTTAATAATTGGATCTTTATTGCGCTTAATCAAGTCTCTGAAATCTTAAGAATATTTTATTCATGGTAGTTTAAGAAATTATACACATAAACATGAATTATCTGCTTTTGAACCCAACATGAAAAGCGGAAAAATACGGCTCAAACGCTTAAGCACTGAATTCATTTAATTTGTTAAATGGTAATAGTACAAAGAAAAATAAAACTTTCTTACATAAAATACCAAAAGGTATACTTTGATTGAACAATCTTAGCCTCCTAACCAGTCTATGGAATTGTATTTGTAAATGTAATAATGCTCAATTTTTATTTTCAGTTTTTTATTTGAACTTGTGTATTCGATATTGAAAACGTGATGCTTGCATGGCATTTTGAGCTGAACTTTAAAATTCTGGCTTGAGATTTTATAACTTTTGATCCAATTCAAAGGAAAGGATTTTTATAGCTGCAACATATGGGGGCCTTTCCAGGATTCGTTCGGAGAACTTTAAATTTGAAAGTCTATGCTTATTCGTTTTCAAAGATTTACGAGATGTCACAAAAACCTTTGGTCAGTCGTTGTTTCATTTATCACAAATGATATTAAATTTTTATCTGAAATAGAACATTTCCAAACTAACCAGTTCTTAAATGGCTGCAGATATCAAGCATGCTGATGTGTTATAATATCATAAGAATAATTCAGAGTTTTCCATGACATACATCTATAAATACTGTACTGAAAATACATCCTTGTTCAAGTGGATGCAAATTTCTTCTACATTTTATGTAATAAACAACATTGATTATGACATCTACTTAAATAATCAGTTATTAATCAATCGCTCATCCATCACCAACCACTTATTAATCAACTCGAACAAAAATATATTTTCAGCATAGCCTTTACATAAAATTCATTGTGTTGTATGCTTATCGCCTTTGAAAGTTAGTAAGTGAGAGATTAGCGAACAAGTATCGCTAATCTATTAATAAAATGGTTTTAAAATTTGGAAATGAATGAAAAACATAAATATAAAAAGATTTCCATTATTTAAATCAAAACAGAAAAAAAAGATAAACTTCTAGTTATAGCGACTACAACACAAACAGTTTAAGTACTCTGATTTTATAATAATATTTTAACCAACACAAGGAAATTAAATATAAAAGTTATGAACTTATTTAACAACAAAAGTTTTATTGGTACTTTATGATATGTAAGATGCTCAACAAAGAAATGGTAGTTGAAATTTTTTATCCGCTCAGGCTCGACGACTAACAGTTGTAAGAGGTTAACTTCAATGCTGAAAATATTAATTTTAAATTTATTTATTAATCAATACCTTATATGCTTTACACTTTTTTTATTCCTCCCGATTTATTGACTAATTTTTACTGTCGAAATCCTGAAGAACCCAAAATTTTGGACAAAACTTTAATTTCACAGCCATAGTTTTTAGCACCAATTCTGGAAAGAAAAGGAACAAAAACAAATTGTGTAGAACTGATATTCCTTTTTAATTTAATTTAGTTTGAGTGAAATTCCAACCAGTGATATGCAAACGGCCGTGGTGTTTTTCTGAAAAGAGCATTCCATACTGAAAAAAGGCACGCACCCACGCACATGCAGAGAGCAGAAAAATGCTTACTAATGAGCCATAACCATTTGTTATAATCTGGTTCCGACGTTTCATCAAAATTTCTTTCAGGATGAAGTTGCTGTTATGCTAAGTGCAGATAGTCAATGGATTTCAGCATCAACGAAATATTTGAGAGAATCAACACAGATATCATCTATGAAATTAACTTGAATAGGCTATTTGGTCATAAGATCATATTATAAATTTTCAAACAATAAAATTCTTGTGTAAAAAATAAACATTTAAATCAAACAATGGCTTTAAAACTAAATTTCATTTAAAGATTCTTTTAAAGATCAAAATACATCAACAACATGTCTGATATTCATGACTTGGTATGCCACGGTATAAATATTTTATAATTGTACGTAATTCGTTTTCAATAAGTAATATTTTCTTACATGTGAAATTTCCACAAAGAGCATTGTAGAAATGAAATTAATGTAACCTGATCAAATAACAATTCTTTCTACCTAGTATTGCTAAAAGTCATTAATAACTTCTGCTTGGAGTATGTCCATGAGTGATTTCCTTTATACAGCAATTTCTTTGTCTCTCATGTAAATTTTTTCCTTGTTATTCGGGTATCCTCAGATAAAAGCAAAAGGACTTCTTAAACTACAGATAAAGAGACCATTAAGTTGTCAATTTCTGTGTCGTTTGTGTATCTCTGGAAGATATTTATAAAAATTGCTTCCTATTATGGAGGTCCCATGATTCAAGTCACTTAAGGTTTAGGACATTTAACGTTTTTCTATGTTAAAAATTATTTCTAGGAGTTTTATTAACAGAAAGTTTTAAACTAGCAAAAATCTTTATTTAAATTAAGAAATTTGTTCTGATCAATCATTAGGAAAATTTATCGATAATTTTACCGTTTTTCTTCCCTTTGTGGTGGTTCAAAATTTCATGATCCGCCCCCATTGACCCATGCCATAAATTGAAACTCGGTAAAAATGGGTATAATTACTTTAAACTTTATTAGCGTTAATTTATTTTCCTCTTCCTGTAACCCTTCAAAATTACTTTATTCGTCCCATATAGCGTATGATTTGACTTCAAGCCTGAGGCGTTATCATAGAAATTATAATCTGTCCCAGCATCTTCAAGCTTGTGTTAAAATTTAAAGAGATTCAGGTCTGTTTTAATACTGCTTTATTGTATCTGACCAAAAGGTCTACAACAGGATGCATTTAGAAATTAAGAGAAAGAAGATGTGAATTATATATATGTAAAGATAGTGATTTCTCAGTTGGAAATGAAAAATCCTGAATTCAAATCATCTTTTCTATCTGGCAATAACTTTAATCAGACAGTTTGCATATTTCTAATGCGTTTGTTAAGTTAAGTTTAAAAATCGAGCCTTGGCCAGTGTTTCTTAGTACAGTTATATTAACGTTCCGTTTTGAAGAAACACGAGGGCTATTTTGGGACTGACCTCGTAATTTTGAACCTCGGTCAGATGACGAGGACGACACATGGGCTGGCACCCCCTCTCCAGTCTTCCTCACCACACCAACGGGAGGACATTTGGTCACCACGTATGATTTAACACGGAACAGGCTCCCATACACGGCAGATCTTCAGTGGAATCGGGTTTCGAACCTGTAACCCTCCTGCCCCGATGCCGGGATCTTACCACTAAATCACCGCAGCCCTGGTCAGCGTGGCAGAAGAATGAAATTGCATGCACCTACTGAAAGCAAAATATTCTCACTTGTATGGAATGCAGTATTAAATCTAAATTACTGATTCGGGATTCCTAAAGAAATGAAATTCGCAATGTAAACCGAACCAGGAGGGTGCTTTCAGTTCTTCGTAACATAGAAAGAACTGAAAGCGAAATCAGTTTAACCATAAACAGCTCGCTGAGAAAATATTTATCGTATATATATAAATAGGAAATTATAACATTAATGTCCTTATTATTATGCTTTTGTAACATCATAACATTTAACAAATTATTTATTAAAGAGTGCTACTTATTTTTGTATTTTTTGACGAAAGAAACGCTTACTTGTACAGTTATGGTTTGTATCGATGTTATATTGAGGAATATGATTATTTAAGAAGTTGTAAAAAAAGTTACACTAGATCAAAGTCTTTGAAAGAAATATTTTTGCTTTGGGGGAAGGAGAAATCTAAATTTCGAGTCTACATTCCTTTAAATCATAGTGTCACCAAAAAAGATCGTCTGTTTAACTGCACAACATTCATATATTGGTTTGTCATTTTTAAGCAACTGATACAATATCTTCACATTTTTATCACATTGGAATAAAATTTAACATTTCGTCTGTAAATCCATTCTTTATTTTGAGTTCAACATTCTAATCTTCTGATGTTCTTCAGTGCATCGCAACGTTCTGCTATTTCTGTATTTGTTTAAAATAAAAATCAGAATGAAACTAAATTTAAACAAAAGCATCGCTAAATTCACACAAGCGAATAAAATCAGATGTTTTCATTGATTTTTTTTACATGCTCATTTTGCTGACTTCCTGCTTCTATCATTTATTCACTTCATTCATTTCTGTTTCACAAAAAATCCCGCTACGCAGTATTACGTTTTCTGTTTGTCTATTTTTTAATTCCTTTTGCGATTCTTACTGCATAGAATTTGCATTTATTTTGCAGCCAATATTAACTCTATTAATTAATAAAGGCCCGATATATATTTGTTTCGAGATCAAATACTTTGAGGTAATTTTTGTTCATTTATTTACTTACTTGCATTAAATTAAGCTCATTTTGTTCATGTGACCTTATAGGGGCACAGTTTGCTTTCACTTTCACCAAATCCCATTTCTACTGATAATGATTTCTCGTTATTTCAGGTACAAGTGCATGCAACGTCGTCCAAATCAGAATACTTCATTCTTCTTCTCTCCTTCAACTTCTCACCTCATCCAAATTTACATTTTTAATTATCACCAACTTTTTCTATAATACATCGATAGGGAATTTCAAAAGTTGGTAAACATAACAACAATCTTGTCCAGTAATGAATTCTAGCAGTCTAAAATATTAAGCCCTTGCCATATGATTTTATTTAACCTCTTAATTAGATGTCACCACTCATTTGGGATAGTTTTTATTATTTCAATCTATTTAAGAAGGTAAAGGACACGTAAGACATTTAAACGTGTCCAGGAGATTTTTATATTTAAAATTAATTGTTATGCTGACTTAAATACGGATTTAAGCCAAAAATGCTGTAATTCGATGCACGTGTCAGAGACATCATTGCATGTTAAGGGGTTAACACTCCATGCACTACTCCATGTTAACTGTCTCCATGCACTACGTTTGGTTTTACACTCCCAAATTTTGCTCTTCTCCTCAATAATGTAGCGAGGACAGACAGCGCGCTGTGCTTAATATTTATTTTCATTCCTCATTCCTGTCTCATTTATCGACCTTTGGTTTTTAAAACGCAATAATATTGTCCTCGTGGAACCCCCAAGACTGATGCCTTGGTCATCCATGCCCTCTTGCCCACCCCTAGCTATGCTACTGATTCTCCTATCGGTATATCTCAGCAAAATCTCCTACAATATACTGAATTTCTCTACAACCTATTAAAACGTTGATCAGTAAATGTTTATAAACTGATACTCTTGTGTTCAGTTGAGTCTTGAGATTTATTGGCGCAAGTGACAGGTTTCGCTATGCTGTGCAAAGCATATGGCAGTGTATAAAATGGACGGTAAAATTCTGAAAAGATTAATAAGTTTTGTTTTCTGACTAAAAGCACATCAGTGCAAATGTGAAAAATTTCCAACAAGCAAGTAAAATGTGAAAATGGAGTGAATAGAGGAATTAGGTTGCATTGAAAATCATAAATCAAATGTTGTTAATTTAATCAAGTAAATAAAAAACAGAAGTAACGATAAAAATGCTTGAATAAAATCTATTAAAAAGTAGAAATATCATTATCTTTACTTAAATTTCGCGAGTACCCACCAAGCATGCCAACTATTATTTTATGCTTTTTGAGAACTTTAGCAGAGTGCGTGACCGAATGACATGAGTTTGTATCTTAGGACTATCTTCTCAGTCCTCACCCATGTCGAATTCCAGGATGTCATTTTCAAATGCACTAGAAGAACTCATGTGACAGTATTGTAGGTGTAAATATCAATATTCTTTTCTAAAGCACAATTAGAGACTTGATTGGACGAGGTTGCATAAAATTCAGATATTTTTTCTGCATTTCCATTATGGTAATTTGCTTTAATTGATACTCTTGACTGTTCTAAACTAAACTGACTGACAAAATATTTCTTTAAAAATTTAATCCTAGACTCTATGGTGGAATCTGATGCAAAAATAATAGCTCAAAGTATTTTCCCCTTCATAATACCCTCTACTTTTATTGGAGAAACATGAAGCCTCTCTTTAAAAATAAAGTTAATTTTTTAAGAATTATGCTCCAGTCATTATCATCTTGATCTTTCTATGGATTAGATTCTCCATCAATTTTTAAGCAATTTTTTAAATGATGTACATTGTATCTTCTTCCAGAAATGGCACATGATTTATCCTTCTGTTGAACACTTTCGATCTCTTAACCCTTTGAAAAATGAGTTCCCAAAACCACACATCAAGGCTACTTGCTTCAGGTCAACCATGGAATCGGTCAAAACATTTGCAGCATCTCTTCTTTTAAAAGAGTATACTTACCATCCACTATCAGAGATAATTAGACTCTGTAGGAAAGTTAAAAGAGAAAATAACCCATGGCTATAATTGCAAATGAGATGATGATCATTGCCAAAGGAATAAAACTTATTGCTAGGCAATAAAACTTTCCTTCAAAGGGAGGAGAATATAATGTTCTATATGATAACTGTGTTACACATCTAGCGCCTTCTGCGGACACATATTCGATCGTTTTGAAAGAACCAAATTTTTTGTACTTCAACAAGTGTTGCTTTAGATATTAGGTTAGTGAGGCGTTTAGTTTAGCTTAGTTATAATATTTTACCTTTCTCAAGCAACTAGAGGGCTATTTACACGGACCTCATAATTCTGAACCGCGGTCAGATGACAAGAGCGACACCTGAGATGGCAACACCCTCTACAAACTTCGCACCACACCGTCTACGGGTTCTGAAGCCGAGACTGTACCTCCAGGCCACCACGGCTCCGCTTGGTGAGACGAAGTTTATTTTTGGAGAAAGAGTTAAAAACCAGGAAGGCTATTCTCTCTACCTTCACTGTACCGAAGACACCGCTCAGTTTCCATTTCTTAAACTGGGGACCGAACCAATAGTAGGGTCGTATTTAACAATGATGAGATCACGGAAAATTTCTAACTGAGTTTTTCTTTTAGATTCTTCTATATTTGTATAAAATGTGATGAATAACAATTTTAAATTTATTTTTGAATTTTTCAGCTTTTTTTCTAAATATGAGCTCACGACTAGTTCATTGCGCTGGAGATCGGGTATCAGAAAAGTTTTCCGACCGAAAGAAGGTCGCATCAATAACAGGTATTAGAAGCCCTGCGCAAAGCACTGTCATCAACAAATAGAGTTGCTTATATGTATTCTTCTTAAACAATGCATTACTATTGACACTAATTATAACACGGAGATAGTCCAGAAATTAATAATAATCAAACTGATACTGATTTCCTATTATTCACTAAAATAGAGTGACCATATTCTATGTACTGTAAAAAAAAGAGGAAGGAGAATTCTTTAGAGGATAATTTTTTTAAAATCAAATTAAGTTTATCTCTATTTATTTTTTAACACTCACTGTTTGCTTAAAAGTGAGAAACGGAACAACATGGAACATTTTATTAAAATCCGGGACATTTTTTGAGATGGGGCAAAGAATCGAAAACCGGGCCTGTTCAGGATGATACGGAACACAGATTGCTATAAGAATCTCTTAAGATTCAGAAGATTAAAAACAGTTTCCTTCTAAACTTCACAGCTTCTGTTTGTCTAATTATGCTTTTAATATTGTCTTCTTCCGAATTTCGAGTTATGTTCCTTATAGATAGGACAACAGAAAGCTTATCACGTTTGGATCTATATCCTTTCCTTACACGTTTTATGTACCTCTCCTTCTGGCTACAAAAATGCATGCCATGCCAGCATTTAAACCATACATATTTTAAGAAATTGCCTCACTTTTAATCGTTTTTATACTAAATATATATTTTTCACTTTCATAATTACCGAAAATGCTTCAGAGTCAATGGAATCCATTCAGTTTACTGCCCCGATAGTGTTGTAGAAAATTCAAATCTACCCTTCCACATTCGCCTCGTGGCAAGGTCTTTGCTTCGTGAGTTGAAGGTTGCGAGTTAAACCAAAAATCCACTGAAATTACGGACCTGGTGCAAACTAAATCCGCCGAATGTCAAACTCCCTTCCTCTGATGTACTTGTAGATATTTGGAGAAGGGGTGTTGGCTCAGGTATAGTCCTCGCCATTTGACCACGGTTTAAAATGACGAGTTTCGGCCCAAAAATAGCAATAGCCCTCTTGCAGCTTCAAGACTGGATATTAATCTAGTTTAAGTAAACAATCCAATTCGGGTCTTTTGTTTCTCCATTCTTTTTGCTAAATTCTTTCTTCTTGTTTTCCGTAAATCACCATTTTTAATCTCAACTTTATTGTGTTTAAAGAGAAACTTGTCTTTAAATTACGATTATTTCAAATACCTTCCTTTGTGATTTTTGTAAAACTTCCTCGGTATTATATTCTATCTCCTCAGTCTTCCTTTAATAAAGTTTTGAGCATTTCTAATTACCACTCTTATTTCTTATTTTAGATGGAACACTTTATTTTCAATAGAAGGTCTTGTGATTTCCTCTTCATTTTTTCGCTGTTTCCTGCGGTTTTAGAATAGATCACCCTAATACATCCTTCTCAATTTTCATCAAGAATTTTCTTAGCAGACTTCCTTCAGTATGAATCTTTTTCAATCTTTTCAGCAACATCCACATTTTCTGGTACATTTTCACTGTTATTCACTCGGACATTTAAAATTGCAAATAGACCTGCTGGGGAAGCACGTCGAGAGCAAAGATGAGATGCCGACATATAAGTAAGCGCACCCTTGGTGACATATAAAATGGGGGAACTGGCTAACGATCCTACTCCAGATGACGGATCCTACCAAACGATGTTGGGTGAGCTCGTTCCAGGAGGCGTGCTTATTTTTCAGAGGGAGTGTCTTATGCGTATCCTGTCATTCATGTGTGATCGGTGACCCAGATAGCACGTAAGTTTGCAGCAAGTTTGATTTTGAACTTGATATTGCCTTGTCATAGCAAATTTGACGCATCAAACTTGAAGCGAACTTGTGGCAAGTTCACCGTGACAACTAGCGCCACCCTCTCTTGCAAAACCCATTTGCTACAATTTCGCCGTTACAAATAGAGCCGCCTCGCTTGCATTTCAAGCTTGCAGCAAATTTGCAAAACAAGCGTGATGCAAAGATAGCACAAAGAGATAATTATCTTTGTCTCTGTTTTAAAAAAAACATCCGATTTTTAATAGCATCTCCTAGACCGTCCTTCTTTTTATTAATTCAATAAATCAATGATAATTTGTAAAAAAACTAACTGTTTTATAAAAAAAAATTTGAAACATTTTCCATCTTTTTACTAAATATAGAATTCGCACTTTAAAGAAAACTATATCGCCTTTTTCTGAATGCTGACATTTTAGCGTTTATAAACAAAATTAAGCCGAAAAAACAGCCAATGTTTGTTGAAAAATAAACTTATACATTTTGTCCCATTTTAAAGTAATTACTTTTGAACTCTAATTTCGTAATTTATTCTACTAACAAAACGTAATTATTAGCGAAAATTGCTCTCTCTTTGACTTCAAATCATATTCGGAACTCAAAAAATTAACGAAATCAAGAAAATAGTTTAAAATAAATCGTATGCGAATCGAATCGAACGATGTATTAGCGAAATCTATCTTCTCCTCTAAGAGTTTAACTGGCCGAATGGTTAGAGCGCCGGCTTCCCGAGGGCTAGGTCGCGAGTTCTATCCTGGGTTGTGCTCGTACTCTGTTTTTGCTATAATTTGCAATGCAAGCTTGCTGCAAGTTCGTCCTATGGTGACTTCGAGGCTTGCGTTAACTTGCTGCAAGCTTGTTTCACACTTGCACACTTGTCGTGACAAATTTGCAGAAAGCTTGCAGATTTGCAGTGCAAGTCTGCTGCAAACTAAGATTGCTATCTGGGTTTTTGCCATTAAATTCCTATTAGGACCACCATTTCATTCAAATTTGTAAACTCCGGGTGCATAAATCATATACTAACTTATTATTTTTAATATCTCCCTTTCATTTCAGAATTCCATATTTAACCAATATTCTTACCTAAAATTGGTAAATTTACAGCAGAAGAGAACTAATCTTTACACTGCGGAACACAGATGTCATCGACCTAGATCTGACACTTTTTTTTATTGACTTTTGGGTTGTGATCTCAGATATAATTTCAGTTATTTTCTATCATTTCAACTTTTTATGATGCACGGTATCATGCTCCTCAAAATATACACAAATTATTGTCAAAAAATGGAAGGTAACGAAAAAATAATTGACCTGAATGTAATTTATTTATAACTACAGTGGAACTTCGGTAATCCGATCCCCGATAATACGAACATCTTTTATTAATTTTATTAAAGTTTTTTATTAAAAAATGAAGGGAAAATAACTATTATGAATCAGAAGCGAAGCTAATCTTTATTCCTAACTTAAAAGAAACATTTGAATTGGTATTTAAGAATGAATACAGCACCTTAATTAGTAGAAATGAAATTGGTTATTTTCTTTTGACTTAAGGAACTAAACCTGCTTGATTATGGGATGTTCCACCAGCGTCGCATAACCATCATGTCGGTCGATGTAGCGGCAGAGTGCTGTTCTAAGAAGCGTAGCGCCAGTTCAACTACGCTTGAAGCATCTGCGTGTCATAAAAGATCTGTCAAGACGTCTTCTCCACTTTCCTCTGGATTATCTTAATATTGATTCTTGACGGTGGAAACAATACCGTGTGGAAACTGTTATACTGTGATGACTGTGAAACTGTGATGTCAACAAGAATTAATTTATTCACACGACACAGACTTCAACGCGATCAATACTTCGACGCAACGTAACAAAGACAGGCTTCGATAGGCCAATGCATACAAAATCAGTGAAGTGAACACTGACTCGACTCGGGCGGACCAAACAACAGGTAAAACTAACCCCGCCACTTTTAACTCAGTAGGCTATCTTTAGCACGCGTTGTCATAGTAACCGTGAATCACTCCAGCTTAAGATCACTACCCTCATCTTGTTTGCCCACGGCTCCAATGTACCGGGCGAATCGCTGTTAGCTCTTTCCGTACTCTTTCACAGAGCACCCAAAGTCAATACTCTACTGCATTTGGTATATCAAGAGTACTTGACCGAATTTCCCGGATAATCCGAATTTTCTGGAATCTGAACAGAAGTCAGTCCCAATTAGTTCGGATTCCAGAGGTTCCACTGTATTTTGCTTCTACAAAGGATATATTGCTACAATCCATCAAATTTTGTGTAACTCTCAGCAGTTAATATAAAAATTTGGCTTATATCTTTTCTTGAGTGTTCAGTTGATCCCGCCGAATGCCCCAGCAATAATCAGCTAGCATGTGTTTATCCTATCTACCCTGATAATGTCCTTCTATGTCCTTCAAAATTGGGTGGAATCGTTCTCCTTGTTCGTCACTGACGGCGTCAATATTTTCCGGAACATATGGAAATAATTATGCAGAAAAATACACCTTGATGTTCATATTGCAGCTAAGTATTTTTAGGAGTCCAAGAATTTTTGGGAAATTTCATTGTAACTCTTTGTAACAGAAAGTCTTTGACATTGGCCTTGAATGACAACCAAACATTTTCCCCCAGTTCTGACATTGTCCCTATGAATTTTTTAAAAAAAATCTTTGATGAGCTGCGGAATCTTTCGACCATAAAACACACCGGCCTTTTTTTCTCAACAGACAGACTAGAAAATGTCGTAATGAGGTATGTGATACAGTCTCTTTCAATTGACTAAGCTTTAACAAACTGTTCCATCAGACCTGGTTTCATGTACAAAGTTGTGAATACGTATTATGTTTTTTCTAACAACAAGCGGCTTATGTAGAATGCTTGAATCACAAGGTTTGGAGGCAGATCATGGAGGGCGTTTACTTTCCAATAAATGCTTTTCACATTTTCTGCTTTCGCACATGCGGAGGTAAAAGGGATATTTTGTGCAATAGCGTTGCTGACCAAGAAGGAAGCATAACATTTTTAGGTTAACACATATAACCCCCAAATTAAGTGCCAAATCTCTCAACTCATTCAGATCAAACCAGGGTCTGCCTTTGGAGGTGCGGCCCCAAATGGGAACCGTTTTGGTCAGCTCACGACGTTTAATCCGTGTGTACCAGTCCCACCTATCAAACTGGTGAAACCGCCAATCGGGCGGTTAGGCGCAGGGGTGTGTGGCTGGTGTTTTTGTTTAATCAGTGTACAAGGTATATACATCTAATGCGTTTATACTTATGAGGTCTTAATAATCTAGATTAATCTTTTAACTGAAGGGCCAGGAAAAGTTTTCTGAATATTACTCAAAAATTTATTTGGGAAAATTATTCTCTAGATTTCAAAAAAAGCCACGTCTATTTACAGATTTTCTTTATTTACTAAATTATTTTAAATAATTTAGTAAATTATACCGACAATTTTTTTTGTAAATAAATAACTGTTCGTCAGTATACTGGAATAATTTATTCCCATATTGTGATCAACCGTACATAACATTAAAAACCTACCATATTGTGAAATCTGGGCTGTCGTCAAGGGCTGGCCATTAAAATCATTGACTGAAATATGTATCTCTGCAAGTTATCTACATATAGGACCAAATAAAAAACCACTCTCCAATCAGCCAATTTTGACTTTCGGTTGCACTTTAAAATTGATCTTTCTGAGTAGACTGCACTTTGGCCGGCGCGGGGCCTCTTAGGAGAGGGACCCAATTGGGAGCAGTTGGTCCAATTGGCTAAAGGCCGACACTGGATCAAATCCTCTACGAACACAGGCAGCTTCAGTTACAAAATCGGCATCACTGTTGTCACATACTTCATCACCATTATCATATACTTCAAGAAAGGGAAGTGTAACGGAAACCGGCACTACGATTTCAGCTGAATGAGGATGTCGACGAATAGATGATTGTAAACTAGGATACTGTATAGATAAGCGGTAGAGAAAAAAATCTGAAGTGATAGAAGGAAACTAACTGCAGTTTCAAAATCAGCATGCCCATTTTATTTAAAGTCAGCGGAAAAATCAATGTCAACAACAAATATGTCCAAAATTGTCCCCATGTTATTAGCCGTAAAAAAACTCACTTGCAGTAAATTAAGTGATGTGAGAAATATTTATACCCACAAATGTAAAATTATATTTACATCGTTGGAAAGTAAAATTTTAAGATATTCTGAAAATTCTTTCATATTTTTTCTTTAATCAATTAATTAATTTCTTTTATTGCGGGATAATTTCGGTGTTAAATTAGACAGAAAATAATATTAGCGATACATTGTATAAAAAATTCAACAACTCATGTTTATTTAGTAATAAGATAAAGAAACTATTGCAAGCATTCGAAAAATGGCCATAGTAAAAAGTTCGTAATGAATATAATCAACAAACACTATCAATAAATCGAAAATATATAACAGATTTCTTCAGTAGCACATTTTTTTTATTAAAACCGATGAATATGTTAAGTAATCCAGAATTTCTTATTTAATATCATCATGAACATCTTTTTCTATCAGAATTCAAGGGAAATTATTCGAGGAAATAACAAATAGTCAAAGAAAAGTCAATAAAATTTCTGTTCATGTCATCAGTCCATTATCATATGATTTCGAAACACGACATGATATTTATTCAAATTTTGTGAAATTAAATTTACCAACTTCATTATTTTGTGTTTGGTATGTTTTTACAAAAGAATTTGAAAGAAACACAAAATTTGTAAACAGAAATGCGTTTTAATTTTCTGAATAAGTTTTAAGAAGTTATTTAAATTGTGCCACTATAAAAAATTCAAAATGTTACAACTAATTATGACATTTTTAATGGGTAAAACAAATCAGAGAGTTGAAAAAGCACAAAAATAAAGCGAAAGAAATTCTACTATTCCGTAATTTAAAATAATATATATTGTATTCATATCGTCAGCCTAGAAATCAGACATTTAAAACAAAGTACGTATCCAGTTTTTACAGTAACTTTGTATACAAAATATAATTCCAAATTTCACTCCGAAAAAGTTCGAAACATTTTGGGTAAGCGTAAAATTTGGCAAAAAAGTGCTCATGTAGTAACTGGTAAGTACTTTTTACTCGTATATTAAAGTATTCTATATTAAAGTTTTTTTTTACTATTTTCTAATGGGGCAAACAGTTTATCCAATCCTTGTGTTTTACAATTCATAAATGCCTTTTATTGGTGAAATATAATGATGCGTATTGAAAAAAAGAAAACTCTCAAAAGCCATTACACAGAAAAAAGCGTTCCATTTATACTAAGCATTAGGAAACCACAGACTACATAATAATTCACCTATATTTTATGTTCTATATAATTATTCATCAAATAAATTGCTTACTATTAATGTCTAATTTATAACGCTAGAACTGGTCAAATTATGGTATACACAAGTGAAAAAATTATAATGAAAAACAAACAGAAAAAAGGATGAGGTTTAAAAGCATATGGACTCACCACTTCCAAAAAGGAGCAGATTTAATCCTCTTTGTATCACTAATATAGATATTCCACTAGTTCCGATAATGTCAATCAAATGCAGAAATTATTCAGAAATAAAATTCCTGAATTTTTCACATATTCATAACACTTTACTCATGGAATCAACACAAGACGAAAAACAGCTTCGAAAGTCCACTACAGGCACGGAGCTCACAAAAACGCGACTTCATTTCATGAGAACTAGTTTTTAATAGACTAGGATAGTATATGTCTCCTTTGGAAGACACACTTTGGTCTATTAAAGATTAACTTCGCAATTATGAATCGCAGATGATTCTAAACAACGAAATTATCTAATCACTATGATCAGATTTTTGTTTGATTCCTCCTGTAGGGGTCCTTTATGTCTTTAAAATAATATAATTCCAACAACGAATATCTCACTGTTATCTGCTCCGAGGTTTTTGATGTTGCAATGATGCTATCCGGATATAAATATAACACACGCATTCACAACGAGGTAAAAAGAGGCTATGTCACGTAAAGGCCTTTTATACTCAAGTGTTTTCCTTTTTGATAATTTTTTCAAGAAATTTTATTGCTTTGATGGAAATTTAATAACTTACGGAACGAGTCGTTGCTAAGTATCTCTCTCTCTCTTTCTTGGTTTCCTCAAATAAAATAGCATACTTCAGCATCTTAAAAATTTCAATATTTTATACTGGAATACTTCAGCATCATGAGGTTTTCAGTATTTTATTTAGTTCTTTTAATACAAAAAGAGAGAAGAAACGCCGAAATTAAAGATAAACGTTTCTCTCCAGGAAAATATTAAAAAAAAGAAAGATCGTAAGAGCGAAACAGTTTGAAGGAAAATTCTTTGAAAAAAGAATGTGTGGTCAGCATTACTACAAGGCGTTTAAATCTATCACGGATCAGTTTTCTCCTATCGCTTTCATAAATTTTGTCCACAAAGATGTTTTCCTTACAAAAAAGAATTACTGTTGACTCTGTAAGACTTTATCTCTCTAAAGCGTTTGCCTGCATTATCCTGGTTAAATATATCGTAATCAATTTAATTGCAGTCAACGTGTGTTTCAATCACTATTACCTTAAACGTGCATAATATAGATATATTCAAAATAAATTTTCTTTAACAATTTGAAGATAAAAAATGATAATTTCTTTTCACAGTCATTTTTCATTAAACTCTCAAGTATTATTGCTTTGTCACTCACGAATTTGTCATTACTTTCAATGATATATTTCCTTGCTTTACCTCTTGAAGATAAACACGGTTAGGTTAGGGGGGATTCCAGCTTCAAACATAATTTTTCGCTATCTATATATACATGTGTGGGCGAAAATAAATTTAGAAAATGAAGTATAAATAAAATAAATTTTAATTTATTGAAGTTATTGAATATAACTTAATAACCATTAAATAATTTTAAAAAAATTCAAGATAGGTTTTTAGAGTTATTATTTGCAAACGCGTTGAAGAATTTGATAAACGTTCTTTTTCCCAAGTTCGAAAATGCGGCCAAAGGATTCTTGTCCTTGATTAATAGTGTAGTTACATTATTTTTTATTGGAAGAAACTCTTCAGGAGCTAACCTTTTAATTTAAGTCACTGAGACCTTTGCTCAGCAGCCGTATAGGCATGTTTATTTCATGAGTTCCACAGTTAATCTGACTAAACAAAACACCAACAATCTTTGGCCTCATAAATTTAGCCACCCCGCCAAAATGCCAAACGCAGTTGGCATGCCAACAACTCTCTTTTTGATCTCAGCCCATATTTTAATGTTGGCAGGGCTCGACTACCACGTGGAATAATAGTGTTAGAACAACAGTCCCCCTTTTCATTTGGGCGCGCCTTATATTTTGAAATTGCGATGAAAGTTTTTTGACAGAATCAAGGTTTTTGAGGAGAAAGATCACGGATTCAAGACTAGATCACATCGAAGTTTCGCCATGTATATGCGCTAATGCCCACTAAATCTGCCATCTCGTGTTAAGGGATCGCACTTTGATGTAGTGTGGAAAATTCGGAGGAATTGGGTGATGGTTCAATTATTGGCCTCATCATCTAACCACAACTAAAAATTCAGAGGCTAAACTAAAAAAATCAATCAACAATTTTAGACTGTCGGTAATTTCTTAATTTGATATTAACATTTTAAAAAGTAGGAAGATAAAAAAAACTATCTGCTTAACATTTCTAAAAAAATTTCCAAGTAAACTTTGTACATGAAACTGCATTGTTTATTTTTAAATATTGAAAAACTGTTCTTTTAAAAAATTTCTGTCAATAAATAAATGGTGTCTGTAATTCCACTACAGTTATATAAAGATATTTCTATCTGGTATTGCTCTTTAAAGGAAGCCATTTAATTTACACTTCCTGAAATAGTTTGAAAAGAATAAACTATTCCTGTTCAGAATTAAAAGAATATATAAATCCACAATTAACGTAATCGCCCATGGTTTGCTTTAAGGGCACTGAAATCTGATTTAGGAGACATTCTTAGAAAACTAAGTTGATTACATTTGTTCCTAACTGAAAGCAACGAATGTCAGTTGGGTGAAAATTCTTTTATACTGCTGTACGATCTAATTACCGACTCCAAGCTTAATTATACTGAATTATCGGTATTTAGGTGCAAATTTGTTTTTTGAATGCTTTGAATTACTAGGAGCAGTAGAAAAATATTGATCAGAGTTAAAATATTTACAAATGGAACAGTCTTTTGAAGGATATATGTTCTTTGCATTTTAAATCAGAAAACGCTTTTATATTTACGATGTAGACAAAAATTGGAACTCTTGATGATTAGGTTTAAGATCAAATTTTTAGTGGCAGCTTTTAGAGTTTTCAGTAGCCAATTCTTAAACGAGTGAATTTTTTAACAAGTGAAAATAATGTCGTTAGATGTCATTAAAATATAACAGGGAAAGAATCTTCAATTATGAGCCATTGTGCACCAATTGTAAAAGGAATCTTGCCGGGAAAATACTTAAAATGTACATTAATTTTTACTTTAAAACTTAGTTTAAAAGTATTATGAGTACCATTGAAAGACCTTTTCAATTTCCGTATTTAGGAGCGACTGGAAATGAAACGGGTAATTTGTTTCATTCTTCTTAAAGTATTTGTAAGAAATGTAACCAGACGTACATTCAAAAACTTTTCATTAATGTTATTAATGCAACACGGTAGTAATTGGCAGATGATTTCTTAAAAATACGAAGTTTAACTGTTTAATCTTTTGTTTTAATTGCACAATAAGCTTTTCGAATGAGTCCGAATTTTTCACCTTGACTCCTTTTTCTACAATAGACGTTAGTAATTATTAACGTTATTAAAACTATCGCAATCAGTAATACAATATTGAAAATTTATTGCTAAGAGTAACTACTGTTACTATTGAAATTTTTACTATAAATAATGCAGAGCTTTAAAAAAAATCAGCATATCAATGAATTCTGCATTCTATTTTAGTAAATTGCTTCTAAAGTATATGATAAATAGGATTTGAATCAATTTTCTACTGTTTGTTTTGGATCAAATATTTGTCAGTAACTGGTAAGCATATTTAGTCATTCACCATTGGGTATTGGGTTCATGTATACCCACAAAGTAACGAGTTCTGTTGTAGGAATAAAGTAAAATACTATTTATACTTGCATTTTTGAGTTCAGCCCGATCATCTATCAGTCGCAAAGTGATTCTTGTTTGCAGTTTAGCAGGAAAAGAATGCCAAAGTTCGAATTTAAAGAAAAAAAGAATTTTAGCTTTTATCAGCTGACTGGAGGTCAAAAAGAATTTTTTTATCTTGGATTTCCAGAATAACTAGCGTGGGTGTTCTCTCGTCTACTTTCTCGCTCCATGATGGGGAACGCTTATGTTTATAATAAAGAGAGTCGTATACGCATTTTGAAACAGTACCGCTCCCTTCTACTGATTGAGTCCAATATCTGATAAATGTCTACATTTTTGGTGTCAAGAACACATACCAAATTTCGTTCAGTTGCGTTTTTGAATTATCGCATTCACATACATTCGAATAGACAGATCAACAGACAGTCAATTAGACGGATTTATTTCAAGATTTAACACAGATTTGCAAATCTAGTGATAAAACCTTATGCCGAATTCCATTCATCTAGCGTTATTGAGCATCGCGTACACGTGCATAACGGCGGGCATATAGACAGACTTTCATTTAGAGTATTTGTCACATCTATACAATTTTAATTTAAAGACTATTTACCAAATTTCATTCGTCTAGCTCAGTCCATTTTTGATTCATTGTGTTTACAGATAGACAGACATATTTTCATCAACACCAGGCAACGGGTAACTCCCTTCTAATACTTTTTAACCCTTAAACTTCCTTTTGCTTTGTTTTTAATTTTTTTGTATCAATATGAGTGAGTGAGTGAAAGGTTGAAGATGAATGAATGAGGCACGTAATTGGATGTAACTAATAAAATCTTCCCTTACAGTTAATAAAATTACTTATCAGGAAAATTAATTATTCAGGTTTAAATCAAGTCTTTTAAGTCAGGTTCAAAGTTAGCATCTAAAATGTTTCTGAGATTTTAAACTTCGAGTTCGTGTGCTCCGTAAAACAAAATCATAGTTGGTGTGTGACATATTTTCAAAAAATTTTTCAGACTCCGGGAGGTCTAAAACAATCTCTGCAATCTACAGAGTTTTCAATGTTTTCGTAACTCGTCAGATTCATTCAATAGTCTAAATATTATTCATTCGATAAAATACTTTTTTGGCAGGTACGTTACTTCATGGTAAATCACAGAAAATGTCCGACATTTTTAAATAAAAGTTAGAACATAGTATGTCTTTCTTATCAAAATGTTCAAAGATAGAAATATTCTTTTTCGATCTGTTATCTTTCTTTCGAATTTTCAAAATATAATCTTTCTATCTGTATATGTAATACACAAAATCAAGAGAATTATGCTCAAAGTTGCGATGGATACCATAAATTTATTTTAACGTGGAAAAATTTCTTGAAACAAATTCATAGTTTACAGAAGTACACAATACATATAAACAATGTGAACAAATCAACCTGAAGAAAAGGCATTAAAAATAATGCACAAATTAACTATGTGTTTTATTATGTCTCTTGCTGCCCTATTTGCAGTTTTTAAAATAGTTTACTTTTTCATATTCTTAGAAATTTTTCATTAAAAAAAATTGAATTTGGTCCAGCCACTCCCCCATTCATGCCGATATCTAGAGCTTCCGGCTTTAAATTTAGAAAATTTTATAACTTTATTAACCCTTAAATGCCCAGTGTTCCCATTAAGCAACATACCAATTTTTTTCTTCTAAAATCTCGAGAATAAGACTGAAGCTCTAATGACTATTGTAGCCAATAGGATGCATATCGAAAATTTTATTAAATCAATTTACAACATATAGATAGCAGCCTGAGTGCTGATAAAAAAATAAATTGATGTTTTTCACTTGAGGTTGTATCTTCTTTGTTTTGTTTGTACACTTTAGAAAATCATATTTTATTCTACAATGTTGAAGGAAATTCCTTAGCAGTATTAGTAGTTATTAAAATTCATCTATGTTTAATATTATAGAATTTTATCAAGAAAATTTGTTTTTGAAATAAAGCCTAGTGTTGTTAAGATTTTTTAAAAGTATTTTTCTCATATTTTATTCAAGAAATAAAAGTAAAAAAACATTTTAAAATCAATTTTAAAAAAAGCGGGCTTTTAAGGTTTTAAGAGTAAAAATTTGCTTACTTTCTAACAATTAATACTTTATTCACATAAAAGAAACTTCCATTGTTGTTATTGAATCCAACTTCGAAATCCTCTCCTGAGGTTATCCACACACGATTAAGACATCTTTATTCATTGTCACCGTCATCTGTTTTTTTTCCGTTTGCGATTAATGTCATTGGCCTGCATTTCGTCACCAAAAGCTTTACGAGTAATTTCTGAAAGACCGTTTCACAAAAACTTTCCTCGTTGGCCGAAATACATCTCTCTGTGGGAAGATTATCCTCAAGAGTCTTTCTTTCCTTAGGTCTCACTTTGGCAGGTCATCTGTTTTGTTTCTGATAGCAACTCTCAAAACTGTTTCTAACACAGTGGCTTGCTTTTTCAGAAAGTGAGCCTTTACGTGCCTTGAATTTATTTACCGAGAAAGAATGCCACAGTTGGTGCCTAAGGATACATGGACTAGTATTAAAGATAGAACTTTCCGTTACAAATTCCAGTGCCTCAGGAATTCTGATACATTTCAGTTACAGAAAAAAAGCCGTGCTTGTTTCGTCAAAACCAACGCAATGGCTGTAAATGACGTCCTTGGACTTTTTTCTTGGAATTAAGAGGGAAGTGGTAAAATTCGTTTACTTAGGATAAGCCTTTTTTTTTTAAAAAGAATTATGATGTCAGGTGGTATTTTGTATGGATTGGTGGTACTACAGCCAGGCTTTGTCTAAACTGCGCCAAACAAAATTATGATTATATCTATCGCAGATGAGCAACTATGAACTTATAGATGCATGTGAAAAAATATTATGGCAAAATCAATAGCTAAACACGTATGATTCATGCGCGAATTAGGTTATAATCAGTTTTTCTGTTTAGTTTCGTTTTAAGAAATAAACAAGAAAACCTCTACAATAAATTTTGTTGACTTAAGTATTTTTCTCATGCTGGCGCCAATCGAACTTTTTCCCGGAGCTTTATGTACATCAAATTGTGTAATGTACCTCGCTTTGCCCTTTTTTCCATCCTGACTTCTATAGAGTGCCTTTGTAATTAAAGTTATCTAATGACTAAATAAATTGGTTCTTTTTAAAGATGAAGTTTTGGACGGATTCTATTTCTTTTATTTATTTGTACGAAAGGGTTTTTATTACAGATGAAAAAATATAAACTTGTTGAAATACGTAATTTTAAGCGATGGATTCAGGCATGTAAAGTAAAATCACTACTGATGATAAATTTGTGCTGCTGTCGCAGTTTGCTAGTGTCCATAAATTTCCTTCGTCTTTTGCAATTCGAAGCGAAGTGGTAAAATTCTTTCACTGAGCTCAACTTTTTCTAGCCGGATTATAAAGAGGCCTGAAGCTTATTTGAAATCATTACTTTGTTTATATTCAGAAGAATTTGGTGATTCAAAGCTGAAAGGACCACAATAAAAATTCGAATTAAGAAAAATTGCCTTTAAAATGTATACACACATCAAGCGAAAACGGCAATTTTTAGGCTATAAAGGACAGTAAAATTATATTTTTAACCTTTAACAGTTTTATTAAGTGATGCATAATAAATGAATAAACATTAAGTAGTTTTAATAACTAAAGTGTTAATAAATATTATAAAATTAATAATTTTTAAAATTTAATAAATAAGCACTTAATTGTAACAAATAATCAATATACAGCGTTTTAAATGAAGTGGTAACACTATAAAACTTCAAAATAAGCGGTATAATTAACATCTAACGTGTTTAAAGCTTTTAAAAAAACTGCGAAATTTTTAATTGCTTTTTTTTAATTGAATGGATTACAATGTAGAACAAAAGAGACACGATGGACACAAAGTAAAGACTTTTAACAGTAACTAACAGAAACAAATCAGAAATAAGAACAATTTTTGTTTCGATTTCGAAATAACCAAAATTAATTCGAATTAAAAATGGTATTTTAATCTTATGTTAACATGAAATTCAAGAACGAGAGAAGGAGTTCGAATTACCGACGAATGCGGAGTAAAAACGTTGGAATTAGCCGAATTCCATTGTATATAAAATATATCTCTGATAAATGAAAAAATGTATAAATTTGCAAATATGAAGGAGAATTTTATATTACATAAGAGCAATTAAAGTAAAAGTATAACGGAATTGAACCCAAACTGGATATGTGCTGCTCTCTCCCCTCCCAAATTCAAGATGAAGTTCGCAATTATAATCCGTAGGGTCTTTTTAATTACAGCCCAGTTAAATATTTATGTAATAAATATTGAACTTTAATATTTATTATATAATTAACTTTATTGTAACCCAAAAATAACTTTAATTAACTTTTTTGTAACCTAAAAATATTGAGTGTAGTAGTCTCTCTTGGGTGCCGTATTTGATATACACTAAATTGTTTCAAAATGATATTATTTGAATTCGCAAACTTATAAAGTGTAGCAAATTCAAGCAACTTTTATCGGTTCAGTTATCGAATAGTTTAATTTGGACCTGGAATTTGATAAACTTTCTATTGCCTGTTTATTTATTAAGATTTACTTGTTTCTCAATTTTTTCTTCTAAAGTTATTTCAGTGGATCATAATTTTTAAGATTAATTTTTTGATATTTAAAGAAGTTTTGAGTGTTAACGTCATTATAAAAGAAAGGGATAGTCATTTTTGCTGAGTTGTGCAAAATAGATAGAAAAATCTGTCTTGAATTAGCTATACAGAGGCGAATCGAGTTCCATTTTATTATTACTGGTAAGCTGGATTGGACTGATCTGTCTTTCCCTGGAGAATCTTTTGTATAAAATTAATACTTGGGCATAATATTTATGCTGTTTTCTTATCGTGTTTTGTACCTTGTGCAATAAAGAGATATCGTAAATACTCCTGATTGAATATAAACTTATTTTAAGTTGATGTCTGAAGACAAAAGAAACAGTCATTAGTATGGAGTCCTTTACCAATTTTCCACGGCACAAAAGTTAGAATAATTCTTATTATAAAAAATAATGTATTTTTAAGAGCAATATTTCAATTTTTCTTTTTTTCTAGAACAACATTTCAAGGATGTCGTAAATTTTTCTTAAATTTAATCAGGAATAAGAAATTAAGAATTTTCACACACTGAAAAAAAGACACGTAATTACATTTCATTAACATCGAAATGCTATTTTAAGCAGTTTTTAAACAATAATCAATAATGAGACGTGTTCACACGAAGAAACCAAGGAAATTTTGTATAGTGGCCACACAGAACAATTTTTTAAGCAAACAAAATTGATTACGATGTAGTGCATTGTTGAATTTCAATGCATGACATTATTGTTATGAAGAATTCAAAATATAACAACTGGAAATTTTGTATAAAATATTTGGGTAAGTATTAAAAAACCCTTTTACAGATTTCAGCCTACAAGTTTACAAAGCGTATTGTAATATGATTGTAATTGACAAATAAAGCTATTTGTTAAACTATTTGTATACTAGAATTTCTCTCAAAATTGATCCTATATTCGATAAGACCATTTTGTGATGTACATATCATTTTAGAATTACAATATCTCTAAAGGATTACGCTTCGGAAAACGTATGGTATTTTGTGTGTCTCCCGAGTGAATTCCTTAATTGAATCATATTTTTCTTTCACTGTTTTTGGGTTAAATTTTTGCATGAATTTCATTCTTCGGTTTAAAATTTTTAGTTTTGTTTCATTAATTGAATGTGAATATAAAAACAAATTAAAAATTGGAGAAATTAAATGATGTGTTATTAATTTCTCTATTATAAAAGGAAAATTGTATTTTACAACATCCTGAGATTTATATGCTTTCTTCATGCACTTATTTGTAGCTTAAAAGAGAAAATAGACATAAACAAAACGGAAATCTGACAGATTCTTTTTATTGAACTGAAGCTGATAAGAGTAACTTTGTATTATGATACTAAAATTTAAAAGCACTGAAGAAAAATTTATAGCCTTGTAAAAATTGTAGACTTAATAGTTAGAAAAAAATACAAATAATTAAAATATTGTGGATTCAATTGTCATGATTTATTAATTATTTCACAGCATTTTTTCGAAGCCAAGAATTTACTCATTATTTATTGCACACATTTCGAAAGCAAA
This sequence comes from Araneus ventricosus, assembly GCA_013235015.1. NCBI lineage: Eukaryota > Metazoa > Arthropoda > Arachnida > Araneae > Araneidae > Araneus > Araneus ventricosus. Next base: position 161,705 of record BGPR01000056.1, read on the forward strand.
AATCATCCATCAATCATCACAAAATAAACAAACAAATTCCTTTAAATTGTATATTTTAGAAAACGATATCTTTATTCTAAAGCAAAGTGGATCTATTCAAATATGTTGGGACAACTAATTGGTTGCTTTTTACTCATTGTTTGGTGAGCTTTTAATATAGAAACCCGTAGTTTCAAACGTCTGATCAATGTCGAAATACTCATATACTCGTAAATGCATTTTATTAAAAAAATGCAACCTACAAAAATTGGGCTATGAGGTTTCATATGCCAAATCATGATATGTAAAGTAATCGGTAGCCATAGCTTTGGATTTTATTGAAATGGATCTTGATAGGAGTTATTTATCGTGACTGTAACTATGCCTCTCCGATGAAATAACAGTCATTACAGGTGTTTTACAGAATTCTAGAGGGAACGGACGTTTGGATTTCTTGAACCTAGATTACCAAACAGATGAATTATTAAGTATAAAGATCGGCAAGACAATGAAATATGAAGTTTCTATCAGGAATGGTTTCTGTCGGTAAATATAGCTTCAAATACGCAACAGAACACTTTCAGGGAGATTAGAAACAAAAATGACCGTTCAGGCAACTGTTCATAAAATTATTGTTTTAGTTTATTGAACTATTGATTCGTCATTATAGATTATCTAATATTTGCCTACAGTTGGTGGACTTTCTAAAATAATAACAGACAGTTACGAAAGAAAAATGTGCTTTCACGAGACTCAAAATGCCACCTTCAAAATATTAGCGAACACAACTGAGAGCAATGGTTTTGTAATTGAAGATATTAAAAATGAGTGATTATTTTCAGAGTGAACAAATTTACTATGGGCGATTATCACAACAAATTGACTTTGACGATCATTGCTGATGCATGTGAAGATTTTCTCGAGATTCTTAAGATTTTGTTCTCAGAACCATGTAACACATAGATCGACATAGAAAACTTTGGCTCCTGCATATAGGTAACTAAACAGGTGAATCATTAAGTATAAGGATCGACAAGATAGTGAAATATGAAGATTCTTGTAGGTATGGTTTCTGTCGATAAACGCCTCTGGAAAGACCTTTTGTTTGGTAGTACTTTGCTGGAACCTCTGAAGCACAAAAATATGTTAATAAAATCCAATGACCCATTGCATTCTAATGCCTTTCAGGATTCCTGCCAGGCTTTTCATACATCATACGGCCGTGGAATGAATGCCCATATTTTGGTTTCATTCAGGGGTGCGACACCTTGCCTTGACAGAATGATTATCAGATCTCTCTCCTTTCGAAATTTTTTGAACGCGAAGACATGAAATCTGCGAAAATTCCAGAATAGTAATTAATGATATCCGAAGAACATTTACTTATTTTTGATATTAACTTCCAATTTAAATTTTCACACAAGTATAAATGGGCAAATATTACAGTGCATACTCAATTAGTGCAGCTGTGTCTTCTTATTAGTGGGGAAGATCAATATTTTTTTCAGTATACGTGAATTTAATGTTACAGTTTTGTCTTCTTTGAATCGTATGTTTATGGTCTTCCTTTAGGGAGGACAGTCCTTCTTTTGTAAATTCTGTTCTTCCTCGAAAATGCATGTTTTTATCATGCATTTATCATATTATAGTGTATTCTGTATTATTATTGCAATGAATAAAATATTTATTTATTTACAATATTTTTTTCTTCAATTTATATGTGCCCTCCTTTTCATTGCAAAAAAAGTTGGTCACTTTATGGTATTATATGGTAAATAAGCAATCAGGAACAAAATATAGATTAAGATGTTAAATGATAGCCTGAGTATCTTTCCTGTGATATTACTTTAATATCAAATTAAATACAAAAAAATATGGCAATTTGAACATGTCTGTATGTATTTAAGTTCCGATGTTGTCTTGTCTAGTTCTCTTCAACTGTCTTCCTGATAATTTTGTAACTTAAAACTGACTCCAAGTGATTTATTGTGTGGGATTTTGATGATCCTGTTAACGAAAACTAATGCCTTGACCTTCTAAATAACTTTATTTGATATTACTTTACTGAACAAACATTCCTGCTCGCGGATTTTCAAGAACCAGAAAGGGATTTAATGAGACAAGTGTGAATGAGAAATGGTGTCTATGGCAATTTAGCTAAATGAATTTCATTCTGCATTAGTTTTTCTCCTGAAGGTCACATAATCTGGCTGCACCAGAAGTTGAATACTCACATTCAAGCTGTCTCGGACAAGGAAAGAAATAAAATTGAATTTATGTGTGTTCATAATGAACAAAGCACGTTATTTTAAAATAATTATTTTGAAGCAAACATTTTTATCTGTTAGGTTTCTTAATACTTTTATTCAACGGATTTCCTTCCTGCTTGAAGTTATGATCATAATATCTCTAACTATGCAAAGTCCACCTCACCCATTCTCGTTCTTTCTGGACCTAACTTTGCGCTAAATAGTGACTTTTACAAACTAGATGCGGTATTGATGAATTCGTATTTCACAGCAAAAAGTGAAGTTTATATTGGTTCACTCTAACACCCTCCACAATTGGATGATATGCATTCCGGATATGCAGTATATAGAAAAATAAAATTGTAAAAATCTGCCCACATGAAAACATAAGTTTTTCTCCAAGGATTAGACAGAACATAGAAATTTTTGCATTTCAATTTATTCATATTTATCTGGGCTTTCATTGTTAGGGACAATTTTATTTTCACTTATTAAATACCTAATTCCTAACCTAATTCTGCGCTAAACAGTGATTTCTACTAAATAGCTGCAGCATTGCAGAATTCATATTTCAAGGCAAAAAGAAAGTTTATTTTGGTTCACTCTACCACCCTTTGCAAACAGTTCATATGTATTCCGGATAGCTCTTATACAGAAAAATAAAAATGCTAAAATCTGCCCACATAAAATTGTAAATTTATCTTCAAGGTTTAGACAGAATGTAGAGATTTTTGCATTTCAATTTATTAATATTTACATGGGCTTTCATTGTTAGTGACAAATTTATTTCCACTGGATTTGTAAATATAATGGAAATTTATCAATATTAAAAAGATTATGAACTAATTAATTTTAAACTATGTCAAAAAATTCAAATTCAGCATTGTCAAAATTGCATTTTAAAATTGATTGATGTACGTCGATTGTAATCCAACGAAGCAGTTCTCATCATAATCATGTTACCAGAGAAATAGCTTGAAGAAATTGTATTGAATAAGCAACATTAACTAACATAGTGATAAGCGCATTTCAACTACGAATTAAACTTCTAAAATTATTAAAATTGAACTGGATTATGATAGTGATTAGAAATAACATTTCATATGACCCTTCTTAGTCATAAACATCAGTTTTAACCATACTCGTGGAAGCTACAGTTTATTTTAAAATGTTGTATTAATAAATCTATAACAAATCTATATATTAATAAATGAAATATAGCTACATGCTTTAGAGGACATGGTTCTTTTGATTTTCATTACATTTTTTTGAGTTCCATGTCTTCTCAATCACTATCTTTAATGTTTTTTCTGGCTTATAGTTTAAATGAAAGCAAATCCTCAGACATTTTCGAGCATTTCAAATAATTTTTTATTCGTAAATTGTCAAAAATTGAGTCTGTATCCTTTATGAAATTATAAGTCAAACCTATTTTCTTGTGGAGTTTTAAATTTGAACAAAATGAAGAGCTTAATTTGTTTCCTCAAAGCCGCCTTTTATCATAGGGATTGTTCTGTATCCGAATCTTCAGCTAATGTAATTAATTACAATGCCCCTCTGCAATAATTCATGTAGCATGCTGCCATTGCATGGCTAAATCTGACTTTCTTTCTAATAAATTCAATTTAACACCACAAGCACATTTCATAATATATATAGCAATTTGCAGGTGGAATCAATGGTATAACCGTCAGTTTCATATAATACGGGAAGAACATACAGATAACCTAAACATACTGAATCCCAGTGCTATGCAATTTTATTCGGCATGAAATTACCAGAACGATCTCGGACGATAATTAATAATTGGGAGGGGGAGAAAAAGAACGAAAAAAGATCCACAACTAATAACAGTTAGTTGCATGAAAGGTTTCGTGAAGGAGGAATTACACATCAAGGTGGATAGAGGTATGAGTAGCACCATGGGGGTCGAAAAGGTACATCTGGATGATTTTGAGTATTAATAATTGTAATTGAAGTAAAGACTTATTAAGATGGTTTTAATGGGAGAGGCCATTTTGTTGTGACTATAGGGCATCTTTCCCCCCCTTTTTTTGCTAAAGAACGTTTTGTGTAGGTTGTTTTTATGGTTAATGATTCTATTAAAAAGTTTTCTTGAGGTCTTCTGGATATGGTCATCGACTGGTTCAATGTTGATATCCGTGGGGATAACAGAAGTTTTGATAAATCATGGAGCATTGATAATTATCTGAGAAGTTTAATTTGAATAATTTAGAACAATCCACAGCAGCATTTTTTAAAATTTGTAACCATTTCGAATTAATGGAAAGAACATTAATATAAAATGAAAAAATTTCTAACTTTTTCGACACGAGATCCGCAAGATATTTGGACAGATACTTATTAGGAAAGATATAAAATATCCAAAAAAACTCAAGATGAAAAAATGAAAATAAAAATCTTCAAAAACAATGAAGAAAGCAAATTATACAGTAAAACTCTGAATAAATGTTGGGAGAAAAGAGAAAAATGTGAAAATTGGAAAAATAACAGTGGGAGAGCAGCCAGTGTCACTTAAGTTTGTAAGCTAACAATATCAACTCAATGTTTAGAATTTAATGAACTTTTTGGCAGATTATAGATGGTGAAAAATTATTATCCGTCCGTCTGAATCGGCCGGTGTTAACCGGTTACACCTTCTTCTGTTGTTTTGTTTAAATCATGCTCTGCTACAGCCCTATGAGCACAAAGATATTGTACGATATTTTTACGATGTTGTTCAATATTCTGAATGTTGAACATCATTGTAAAGACATCATGGCAATATTGTAAAGAATTTTGTGTTGTTTAGGAGGATATCTTAAACTGTGGGTTGCGATCCCAAGTGGGGTCACGCTTGGTGTGTAAACTATCGTCATACTTATGGTGGCATTGACATTCATAGTGTCTTCTTTTTCCAAATTCTTCAATATCTGTAAACAAAAAATACTAAGAAAATAATAGGTCTCAATAAAATATTTACAGAGCTATTTCAAATTGAATTTCCTTTCTCAACTCCATTAGTGATCATTTTTTAAATTAATTTTCTAATTTTGGGAGTCGAAGAATTTTTTTCAACCAAAAAAGGGATCTCTAGAGGCAAAAGTTTAAGAAGTCTTAAACTTTACTCTGTTTCAATTTCTATTTTTCATTTTATATCTACAATGATTAAGAAATTTTTTAAGCAGAATATTGTACGATGTTCCCTTTTTTCTTCCTTATACTTTCTGTAAGTGGATAAAAATTGTTTTTACTCTCAATATCGAAATTTCCTGTAAAGTCAACTTAAAAAGACAAAGTGTGTCGTCTAATTTTAGAAGGATGACCAAAATATAATGGCGTTTAAAATAAAAAGGACAACTGAACTCTTATCAGTTTCCAAGTCACGGACACACTTGTTTTCAAAGGAATAGTAGAATTGAAAGGAATTCGTAACACACACAAAAGGAAATGTTGGCTCATTATTTTATACTGGAATGTAGCAGTATAGATGAAAGTGGAATTGACGCAACTGGACCAGTGTTGCTTTTTATTTAGAAACACTCTAACAGTGTTTCTGTTTTACGCTATCTGCGTATCGTGCTTCTTATAATATATGTTTTCTTATATATCATGCATACAGCGAGAAAGTATTGTAATCGACAAAAAACTCTACCTCGAGATTTAGACGAAGCTGCCTGTTTAGACCTCTCTGTAGTTAAAAATCCATTTTTGGAATCATGTTTTAACCTGTGAACATGACAACTCAAAACTACAACCAGCTAGATGTATGAAATTTGGCATACGGTTTATTTTGCAAACCTAATTTAGTGCAAAAAATTGTTTTTCAAATTGCAATTGTTGTATACATAAATTTTTTTCAATATTCTGCAATATGTTCTTCTTTTGAATTTCAGCCTTCTTTTAGAAGATCGAAAACGTCCTTGAAAACAACCAACATAAATGAGTTTTTCTATAGCTAGTGTACCATATCTGCTTTTCCTTACGGGCTGTACAGATGATGTACAGCTAGGATTTGTCCTCTGAATACGGGGTGGTACAAATCACTATACAGATATAATTCCATTTTCTCCACGGAGCTCTACAAGTGGTAAAGGAACCATGGATCTTATCTTTCTATGGCTAGAATAAAGGGGAGAAATTAGACGAGAGCAGACATCCCGGGTTGCCCAGGACTGTCTCGAATTATCCAGGACAGTCCCAAATTTAAAAAAGTGAGTTAAGTCAGATAATTTTAAATATAAATTATGCAAAAGTGAATTCGTTTTTCCACTTTTGCTGAACTTGAAGAGACGTCCCGATTAGCCAGGACAGTCCAGGTTTTCGACTCCTTGTATTTCCTACGAAAATAATCCCACATTGAAAAGTTGTCGTATTTGAATTAAAAGTCTTGTATTGTTCGTTTTATACTGATTAATAAATAATTCATATTTAAAAATTAGTATATTTCATTTTTTAATAAATTAGCTTCTTAGGAATGCATCTTTACTGTATACAAGAAATGGCTCCTTAAGAAGCCATGATCAGTGCGAATGAAACAAACTGAAGAAAAAATAGTAAAAGCAAAAGAAAAATATTTAATTTCTGCTTCTGCATCTATTCCTGCTAGTTTTAGGAGAATTTTTATAATTAACTATTTCATAGATTCTGCTTTTTTATTCTAATTTTGTCAAAGATTTTGTCAAAGATCTCCTTCCCCTTCATCTCTGGGCGCGTTCCGGACTGAAGTTCAGAAAATGTAGTCAGTACAGGAGAAAGCAATTTCCTGTTTATTTCACTTTTCCTTCTTTTAAAGGATATTTTGAAATATTTCATATAATCCCATAATTTAAAGTTTACAAGTAGACTATTTTTTACTAATTGCTTAAATTTTTGAATGAAATCTTTTTTTTTTTCATTGTCGAGGAATGAATTTAATTAAAAAGAAAATTAACATTCAAAGTGCAAACGTTTATTGGAAACTAATTTATTTTCACAACACCATTTTTCACTACATTGCATGACACTGAATATTTTGTCACAATATGTTCAACACGACATTTAATTTTGGTTCACAAGCAGATTCTATTCAGAGAACACTAATAATAACAAGACAGAAATACAAAAGAAAAACAGAAATTAATTCGTGCAATTTCTTTTAACGTAAAAGGAAGCGATTTCTGGGTAAATACACTGAATATTTTTCTTAAATCGCAGCCACAGAAAAGATGAAAATCCTGCTGGTTATAAAAAATATTGTTTATTATCACTAAAGCAATATGCTTATAAAAATTACACCTTTACTCACGAGATGGCGACACGAGAAAACTGGTTTCTGCATCCTACTTTTTCGTATTAAGAATTTCATTTTTTCAACTGCCATTTGACGATGTTTATTAATTGTGAGTAAGTAATCATGGATTAATTTCTACACGAATTCTTTCCAAAATTCTGAAATATTTAAATTTTGTTCTCAGTCAGAAAAACCCATAAAAACGGAAATCAAGGGAGAAAAGGCAAATAATTTTCCTTAGAATTTAACGTTTTATTAGAACTATTGCGTGTGAAATTTAAAGACAACACACATGCGAGGATTTCATTACAAGCTTCGAAAAAGAAAAAGTAAGATTAATTCTTAGCTTCAGTGTATATGCTTTTAAACAAATAGAAATTATTAAAAAGCATGCAATTTTCTTTAGAAAAAAAGGTATTAAGCATTTAAGGAATTAGCTTTTTTTAAAAAATAAATATCAATTATGTGCTAGAAAAAAATTATTTTTTCTTGCGAAGTTTATACTTGTCAACAAGATACTTCGCATTCGTCACAAAAATTACTAATTTCTATCGAGACAGATGATCATTTTAACATAAAAACAATTTATTCTTTTATTTGTAAAATGAAATGAATAACGTCTTTTCAAGATTTACTTATTTTTAGAAGTAACTCTTAGGTACAAGAAACTGTCAGTTTCTATAATCAAGTATTTACAATTGAGTACTAAAACAGCAGGAAAAAGCAAAAAATTTGTGGAAAAATATCCTGTCATATGAAAAACAATTCATAAGTTTTTAATGTTTATTTTCATTACAAAAAAAAAAAAGTCCTGACACATATATATGAACATAACAATAACTTTGTTTATGCTATTGTGAAATGAGTTAAAAAGTACATATTTGAGATTTTTTTTTTTTCATTTTCTACAAGCATTTCTTGAGAAGTAAAGTTGAGAATTTCAGGATTGGAATGGAGATTTCTTACATTTGTTATAACAGAAAGCTTGATAATGAAGTCCTCTGAAGACAATTTTGCAACACCAACAATGGAGCTTCTTTTATTTGGAGAAGAGAAGGGAACATTTCCACAGATACACTTGGCACTCAATCATAGGAATAATTTCTTGATAAGAAATTAACGGAATAGCATTGCAAAAGCAATTCAAAAGTAAAATAATAAGCAAAATGGGAGTCAGTTATGAAAAGGAAAATGCTAAGCAAATTTTAAGCTTCAGGTACGAATTTGTATGCGCTTTTCAGAGGCAAATTTTTTAGCCATATTACATTTACAACTAATCTCTTACGAACAAAATAAAAATGTATACATTTAAGTTTTATACTCGGTAAAAATTAAATCATATAAAGATGGAAGAATATGGAATAATATTTAAGTATAATTCATTATTTTGAAGAAAGAAGATTCCAAATAACGTTTTTAAAAGAAGAATATAACAAAGGCTTCAAGAACAATAATTGTTAAATTAAAAATGCTAACGTTTTGTTATATTTTCATGCAGACACATAACATCGGATATATTTGGGTTAGAGATAATTTCTTTTATTAACCTAAATAAAGTTTGGAAAAATAGTTTATTTTACGGAAGAATCGATTATCAAAAGGAGAAATTTGCATCAAAAATATAACCATTTCACAACAATTTTTCAAATGTTATAATATACAATAATCAAGAAGAAGACAGAGTCATTTAATCATTGAGATATCACAATTGCATCATTAAGAAAATGCATTATTGTACAGACGCTTTCAAAATAGTGAATTAATTACACGAGTAAGGAGTGGGGGGGGGGTCTGAGAATATGTTCTGTTCTCTTCTCTTCACATGACAGTAGGCTAGGGGTTGACAGACATCGAACCGAGTGAGAAGACAGCATTTATTTGCCCCATTTCTGGAAAAGGCCCATTCTCTGGCATCTGCAGTTGGTGCCCCATAGGTTGCAGCGACACGAGGAGTTGTAACAGCAGTCATTGGGACGATGATCGCAGCTCATTCCACGTTTGAGGCAGCTCCTCCTGGAAATTGAAAAAGAAAAATTAGGAGGTCCAAATTAGTTGTACACTATTCCTTTACTGGCCTTCCAAAAATTATACACACAGCATTTTAGCACACAGCCGGATGTTCCTAGAGGTCCTCTATGACTTTCAACTTATGTTACAACCTGGTAGCGCGGAACTTGGAGAGTTTTTTCAAATGGCGCTGAAAATACTCGCCCTTGATTTCGGCTGTCTAAAACCCGTTTGGGAAGCAAGAAACTATCAATCGCTCTAGGAAGGTTCGCCGTGTGCTAAGGCCTTTAAGCCCTGTTCCCATGGTCCGTGTTTCGGTGTTCCTCGTTCAAAGCATGCCTTTTCTCCTATCGCCGTACCACAAAGAATCGTTGTTGCTCGAGGGTTTGTGGGCTCGAACTTTCCGGAGAAATGTCGTTACATACCCGGACATCGAAGGAAGCAATTTGACGGACGGAGACTTTAGTACAGCTCCTACGGGCTGTTGTAGATTGTGTATGCGTCGTGGGAACGGCGCGACTGGTCGAATTCCGATCGGGAATAAATCCCCAACGACGAAACACGGATTTTGGGAACAGGGCTTTAAACAGTGGAAAAAATGTGAAGAGAATCTCCCATTAAAATAAAATAACCAGACGCACAAAATTAGCCTAGGTTTTAGTGACCGATTAGCCTAGGTTTTAGTTACCGATTAGCCTAGGTTTTATTTACCGATCAGCCTAGGTTTTGACCGAATTTTGATTTCACGCCCATGGTTTCTGCTCAAAACTTCCAGTCGAAATGAATGGCTATAATTTCTCAAGTATTTAGACGTACGCATACCAAACAACCATGGCTCAGGTAGGAATAATTTCTAGAAAATAAAACTTCCGATCTGTTTTTGCGAAAGTATTTTCATAATAATTGATGTAATAAATTAAGTACACATTTCCAAATGGGTAATGTAAAAGCATCAGTGTGGGTAATGTTTTTCATTTCGTTTTTTTTTCTTTTCAGTTCGACAAATGATTAGTTTTATTCCAATCGACTCATCTTTCGTCTTGTAAGTAAAGATGATAGTTTTACGTCTGGATTAAAAGAAGACCATCACTTCGCAGAAAATAAGGGATCACTGGATACTAAAAAGTTTCATGCTCTATATATTTAGATCATAAAATTTTCATTGTGAGTCGCGTTTTGAATTTTTCATTGAATTTATGAATTATTATACGTATTCGTAGAATTAAACTGTTCAGTACATTTTCAAAAATAGCTTTGCAGCTTTCATGGACGCATCATGGTTAGAATACATTTTTGTGAAATAAAAATGACACAAACAAGTAAAATCTTAAATATACAGGATATCCGAAATATATCTTTACACTTTTAAAAAATAATTAAAAATAAACAAACAATGATATGCACTTACAGGTTTTTAGGTTCCATAAAGAAAATATGAAGTTTTTTTTTTAAATGGAGTGTAAACTACATGGCGCTACGTCAATGTTTTGCAACATTCTCGTTTCAAAATGGCTTCACAGAAAGAACAAACGCAAGTTGTTGCGTGGTTTATCGAATTTAAATCTACAACACAGGCACAGCGTAAATTTCGGACTATCTACAATCGAAGTCCATCTTCAAGACCCACAATTTACGAATGGCATGAAAGATTTATGACGACAGGTAGCGTATTGCTAAAACCAAAATCTGGTCGCCCTAGCACAAGCTTCGATGACGTTAAACGAATTCAAGAAACTTTTCGTCGTAGTCCTCGTAAATCGATTCGCAGCGCGGCCCAGCAACTTACAATTACCGAGATCAACTGTGCATGATGTAGTGCATAATAATGCGTATAAACTTCAATTGTTGCATGAGTTACAGCCTGATGATAAGCCTGGACGTCGAACATTTGCAGAAGAAATGTTACAAAAAATGGAGGATGATTAAAATTTTCTATAATGTGTAATGTTTTCAGATGAGGCAACGTTTCTGGTATCAGATATTGTTAACCGACACAATATTCGAATATGGACATTAGAAAATCCTCATGCCGTACTGGAGCAAGCAAGAGACAGCCCTAAAGTAAACGTGTGGTTTAGTGCATGATCGAATCATCGGAACTTTTTTCTTTTCTGAAGTAACTCTCCGCTCTGACCTTGATATGCTTGAAATTTTCGCATTTCCTCTAATAGAGGACTTGAAACACAAATCATTTTCCAGCAGGATGGGACACCACCACACTGGAGTTTGGAAGTGCGAAAAGTTTTAGATGAAACATTTTCCAGGCTTTGGATTTGAAGCGGAGGTCCACTACCGTGGCCACCTAGATCTCCAGACATAACACATTTGGACTTCTTTTTATAGGGATAAGTGAAAAACATTGTTTACTAATCTCCAATTCGTGACACTGATGAACTGAAAAGTCGAATTACAGCGGCATTCCAGACTATTGATTCTTCAATGCTTCATAGAACGTGGTTAGAAATCTCGTATAGACTCGATGTGTTGCGCGCGACTAATGCCTCGCACATTGAAATCGTGGAATAAAACATTGCAAAAAAAATTTTGATATTTTCTTTATGGAACATAAAAAACCGTAAGTGCACATCATTGTTTGTTTATTTTTAAAGGTGTAATGATACATTTCGGACACCCTTTATGTAAAAAAGTTCAGTTCTAAAATGACTATCAAAATATTTGATATGTAAATTAATGTTCATTCTGAATCAACAAACAAACAATTGCTTTAAAAAGTGCGCAACACTTAAAAATGTATTGAACTTTCCAAGCCGGTGATGTCAAAAAAGTATTAAACTTTAAAATTTCAATGACTTTGTAACTTATTAATCAAGCAACGTTTCAAAGAATTTCAAAGTAGCATGACTCACACTTCATTTGACAAAACGCGTGAGCTGCAGCATCTACGGGTGCGCCGCTCAACAAATGTAATTATCTAAATTTCACACAGTTTTATGAAATTGTGTTTACAATGAAGCTTAAATGTCGTTTAGAATGTAAGCATTGAATGAATATTTGTCAAGCTCGTAAATTATGTCTGAGGGTAAATGCTTTTTTCCTGAAACATTAATATCAAGTTTTCGATAACTTTACAAAAAGTTTGGGAAATGGCGACGGAAGAACTTTCCTACAAAATCTTACTGCAATAACATTCTAGTACACGTAGCTAGCAAATTAATTTTCAACAGGCTCAAAATCATTATAATATTTCAGTTAAATTTCACTTAAAAGGAAACCAATAAATGTCGTTGATCTCTAGGTTGATAGTCGAGAAGATAATTCAGATGTATCGATTTCTCACTTCAGCGCTAGTGCCTGATAAGATACTCACAAGGCTTTGAATTTCATTGATAATCGTTAAAATGCAGAAGTCTTTGAAAAAATAATTTTTTACTAATGGAACAAAAATTGATTTTACCATGGGTCGTATAGAGTGTTACCATTTTATGAAATATTTAAATCTAAAATTATTTTAACGAATTAATAAATTGACCACGAAGGTGGCAATACCGAAGAATTTTCAAAACTGAAAAAGAAAGAAATTTCATTATTTCAGCAAATGAAAAGAGTTTCTACGTGGATTTAAAAAAGTTCTGCAGTTTTAAATACAATCATTGAAGGTTTGTTTAAAATGAACTCATTTTGTCATATATGCTAAAATGTGAAATTAGCATAATAATTGTTTACTTCACTCTTTCTTTGAGTACCATGTCTATCCTGGAAAATTACGCTTTGAAAGTTTCTAAGCTCTGGCATTCATTTGTTTTCATTGCCGCTTGCGCAGACTTATGCAGGATTCAACGAGAAGTTTGAATCCATGACATCAAAATCCTCTTTCGTTTCTGGTTTAGTCTGTCCAGTAGAGAAACTGAAACTTAAATTCTTGGCTACGCATAGGCCATACACATAATGCACATAGATACATCTGGTCACATCTGTTAACTCACCAGTAACTAAAATGCACGCCAAATGCGCCAAGTGTAAGAACTTAATGCCATGAAAATTCCTTTTTTTATTTGTTAATTGTCTCGTGAATGAAAAATATTTATTGTTTCTTTATTTGTTTGACTTTTATTACAGGTGAATTCTAAATTTTCATTTATTTTGCTTTATGGTTAAGCGTGGATGGATTTTACATTTAATATTGCCAAGTAATGAAGTGGTTGCAATCGAATTCTTTCCAGTTTGATAAATAATCCACACAAAAAGAGTTAGTTCGAATAAGTACAACGTGAAATGGTATTTTGGTGGTAGAAAAACATAAACATAGAGTTGCTGTCCTCGATTTTGCCAAGAAAGTAAAAACAAACGCGATTTGAAGGATCTTACAAATGTTTCATTTTGGCTGTTCTACTTTTTCGTAATCTGTGTCAAGAATTAACATCTACAGAGCTTTGCGAACTAAATGGATCCCAATAAAAATGCGGACTGGAGCAACTACATTCCTGAAGAATGTGTAGTTTGACATTTGAAAGGAATCGTAACATTTTGAAAGAAATTACGCCCCAAATTGGTGGTGTATGATTCATAATGACATTTTATTGGTATAGGTTCTGTGACAAACTTTGGCACGCTTGTGCCCATTTTTGTAGCTGAGACTCTAATCGAAAAGTAACATTTCGTGCAAAAATCTAAGCTTGGCGAAAACTGCTGTCGAGCGGACGGAAAAGTGCCAACATCTATTATTGGAAGATTATCATCCTCACTGTGATGCCTGCAATTGCCCCAGGTTTATAAAGCATATCGTGATAGTGTTCTGTAACTGTCATCCCCTTATGATTTTTAAGCGCACCGTCTTCAACAAATTCAGTGGAAATTTTTTTAAATGTTCCTCATCTCCAACTTTCATAATTGAAAACAATATCTGCTTTTACTCATTGCTTTGAGCTTTCCGCTCATTTCTCTTTTATTCATTGCTTTATCTTGATTTTACAGTAACTCCACTTACGTTTGGTGTAAATACACCTGAGAGTGTCTATTTTTATATTTAACTCTCACAAGAATGACTGACTTGGTACAATATGCGTAAAAAATATTCAAAACATCATTAAAACCTTCCAAGTTTAGTTAAATTATATTAATATACCGTTTTGAAGCTACACGGGGACTATTTTGAGACGGACTTTGCAATTTTGATTAGTTACCTTCCTTTTCAAACTTACACACCACTCCAACGGGAGGATGTTTGATTCTCGGTGGATTTAAAGGTCACCAGGAACGTATACACGGTGCAATCGGGTCTCATACCCATGAACCTATGACTTCGTCCTACTAAACCAAACCATTTTTGTTGCAGATTTATTTAGATAACTTTCGATTAAACAGCTGAATTTCATTTCAAATTTTTGTAGCTGATGGCGATTTATCAGCAGTTCTAAATAACAGCAAAAACATTTCCCTATGAATCATATTTTCAAATGGATATTTACGGATACCTGCTTCAATACAGTAGTTAATACAACCAATCACACTTATATTACATTTTACCAAATGTTTAATTATTTGGACTAATACAAAAGTTCAAATAAATGCTATAAATATTTCAAAAGTTATTTTCTTTCTGAAAAAGAAAACATCTTCACGTGAAGTATATTTTCCGATACACAGACAATGAATCTGGGTATATGCTGCGGAAGCTCCAGGTTTAGATATTCTTTAAAGGAAAGTCATATAACGCATTATCAGTATAATTCACTGTATAATATTGTCGTCTTATAAATCGTTAATCAATAGCTACAATCTTTCCTGAAATGAATGGGCTAAACTGCAAGTTAAGAAATGTCTGTTTTTAACTCATCACGGATTATATGAGAGCGAACTGACTATACTTAGAATTTTTTACTTGTGAAATAATAAAACAAGGAATATATGAAAAAAGTATCATATAGTTTTATGTGAAACAGAAGAAAAGTTTCTACAATTTGAATTGATTATCTATAAAGTAATGCACCAATTTTTAAAGGAAAATAACTTGTTTTTCACTTTATTTTTTGTCCGACATAATCTTTTAGTATACAGGGAGATTCAAAAGAGTCCTAATAAACTATAAGGGTAGGTCAGGCATATCAAAATAAATCAGTTTTACGCCACGTGCGCTCGCTGGGGGAGCAAGCATTGTTTGACCTAAAGTGATCTGGACAATTTCATCGATTTCATTCCCTTTCAAACAGTAGCGAAAGTTGTAAGAAGTTGTATAATTATTCTGAGACAGGTATTCTTTTAAGGTATGGGATAGCTAATGGAACTGAGCGAGCAGCATTCCTCTTGTAACATGAAAGATTTCCAAACAGACAAGAGCTTCATCATAAATTGTTAGCGCGTTTGCACCGAAAGTTTTATGAAACTGAATCTTCCTCGTTAACGTACTCTATGAGGAATAAATTATGCTCGCTCATTTCATCCATATACCAAATACATGTCTGCAGTCTGAGGATACCTGTACAACTCCATTTCGCTACGATTTTAACTGGAATAAAATGACTGGTATTACCCGTTCACTTCAGGACAAACAACGCTTTACACATGGAATTTCCACCTTATGTCCCGCCTCAAGCATTTCATCTGAAGAGCAACAGTTCTTGCTAAAGAGTTAATTAAAATATGGCATATGGAATTGCCAAATATGTGGGGTTTCAAAGGAAAACTAGAACACAATGATTTTAACTATTCTGAAAGTCTCATCTCAACCATTTCATCTAAAGAACAACAGTTATTTCTAAGGTGTCCATTCTTTGTGGATTTCTTAAATGACACTGAATCAGAATATCTGTAATCTTCAATATTTTTCTTCAAATGTAGCCTCGTGCATTCCTCCTCCATCAGTGTAAAATTATCTTTTATTTTTAAGCCAAGAATTTTTGGTGTGAAACACTTGTTTCCAGACTAAAAAACAAAGTTTTTGTATGTGTAGTTTTAATATTTCGAAAAATGGCTGTATTTTTGCTAGCTCTTTTATTATAACAAGTTCAATAATAGAAAAGCAGCACAAAAGTCCCCTTTTCCCAAAAAAATAAATAATATAAACTGACGTACTTCTTTAATCAATGGAAATGGTGTGGTAATAATCTGAAACATGTATTAGATGCTTGTAGAAAGAGATACGCAAAACAGCAAATATCTGCATCGTTTAAGTCTTCTGAGTTCTTAATACTGACAGACACATTGCGTTTCACGATCTTACAATCTTTTGTGACTTGATAGCTGTTAGCTTGCTAATTTTCAATTAGTTCATGATTATATTAAGTTATAACAATAGACCTTATTATTTTCTTCAAACCTCTGCATTACAAACGGATGAAATGTGAACTCTCTTTCCCTTATTAATTGCTTCAAACTTTGTCATAACAAGTATTTCGTTCGGTAATGTGACATGGATGACTTCTGATTTCATTATACATTGTCACAAATTCTCTATATCTATACATATTTTATGAAATTTCATAATATTTCGTACGAGCTTCCGTATTGTAGCATCAAAGCAAGATAACGATAATCCAAGGTGAACGAGTATTCTTCTGATGCAATCAGTCTCAGATTTTTCCTCCCAACCTCAGTCACAATTATTAGGATTCCATGATGGCAGCGTGCACTAATATGAGAAAAAAAATTCCAATAGGAAAAGCCTTCGAAAACTGACATTCTCCTACTGATATGATTTACCTCAAACCTTCCCTTTGTGCTGCTCATTTAGAAATAAGATTTTACAATGCATTTGTGCCACCAATTCTACCGATATGATTTATCTGAGATCTTTCATGTATGTTTAGACGGAAGTAAGATTCTACGACGCTGCTGTGCCACCGATTTCAGAAAGCGTTCATAGGAAAAGCTTGAATAAACCCTATATTTTTACACTGATGTAATATATCTAAGAAGTTTCTTCTATGCTAAGTCGCAACTAGAGCTCTATGACGCTACTGTGCCAATGATGTGAGAAAAAGTAGTTATAGGAAAAGCTTCAGAAAAATGCACGGTATCTCATATAGAATATTAATATCAAATATATAAATTAAATATATAGATATATAATTATATATAATATATATATTAATAATTATATAATTATATCTATTATATAGTTATATGATAAAAATAATTGTGTATATTGTTTTCAAGAGTATGTTCGACTTTCATGTAGTGAATGGAGGAAAATAGCTGAGCAGTGTGAAAAACCGACATCTTTCACTAATTTGAGTTCATTTAACTTCAAAAAAAGGTCAGCACTTTAACTGTGGTTATGAATGAAGTGAACAAAATATCAAATGGTGAAAAATTAATTTTCTAAAAACTAACATTTTTTTGCCACTTTCAGTTACTTTTTTTCCTTAAAAGCGATGACATTCCGAAGCATCTTTCAAGCTATTTTGATCCGTTTGAAATCTGATGAAAATTAGAAAAAAGAAATGAAATAAAATTCACGTTCATAATTTAAAAAATGAGGAAAAATTCTTTGAATTCAAAATTAAATAAAAATGAATTTAGAAGCATAACTAACGAAGAATTTGGAATCTTATTTCGAAATTATTCAAAGAAAAAAGTTAACAATTGGAGAATTTTTTTATAAGTAGAAAAACCTCACATGCTCATTTCATGAAACAAGGAAAACATCAAAGCAATTTGTAAGAGGTCTGAAAATATGCAAATGTGAAATCAATATTTAATCAAAATTTCGGTTCAAAAATGCAAAATGTTTTATTGATTGTAAAAAAAATTCGGCCATTAAATCTTGAAATGAAATAACGAAATTCTAAAAAAGATTTCCCATTCTTTCATAGTTTTTTATTTCTGTCAAAATGGCATATATTCTGTTCGTAAACTATTTAAAAATACTTTAATGGCCGTAGGTTTTCTTTCTTTTAAAACAGTTCCCCTTTAACATAAACATGAACTGAACATGCACTTTTTATTCCATGCATAAAAAAATTCTACATGCAAGATTTTATCTCTGACATGTTTTCTTATGCTTGAAATTCTTCGTAACTGCCACCCACTTATTTTTTTCGTCCGAAATAAAAAGTTTATTTTCTTTAGTAGTGATGTTAGGAATTGTGTATTTAGTATGCGACTCTTAACCCAGCGTTTGGAAAAAAAAATTGTTGTGTAAGTTATTATTTGAAAAAAAATTATTTTGATTTCCTAAGGTTTTAAGAAGAAAAAAATGTTGTGTTAGTTATTATTTTAAAAAATAATTTTCTGATAACCTGGTTGCTGTATTTTGCTGCAAAAGAGATGAATCGTTGTTCGAAAGTTCTTTGCTGGAGTTAGTTTCAAATTATGCAGAAATTTTCCAGCCTGGAGGTAACCTCGGGTACGAGGATAAGAACTTGACGTGCAAGTAAGTAGGTTCTCGGTTTATTTGGCGGCAAATTAATGGTTTTCGGGCTGGCCAAGGGTTCCATCGTCGATAACGGGACATACCTCCTTGTGACTTCCTTGCATGAGATACTTGTAATGCTGTCTATTTTTCATGGTTCTGAGCGCAATCAGTGTCAATCCGGCCAGTCAATTTTATCATATGTTCTCGTGATAGATAGGGTCTTCCTTTCGCTTACACCGATATTTACTATGTTAGATTAATTAATTTTTTTTGATTAACTTTCTGTTTGAAGCTACGCGAGGGCTTCTAGGAACATATATCGAAATTCTGAGCAGAGATCGTGTGACGAAAATAACTTCTGAGCCGGCACCCTGTTCTCCAAACTCCCACATCTCACTAACTCTTTTGACAGCATAAACAACGATTCGTAAGAAAAGGATGTCGTAAAATGTGATGCAACCCTGCCGAATACTATCTCTCGGTCCTTTGAAATCGGGTTCGAATTTTCACTGCTCTAGTGCGGCACGGAACTCATGTAGATTTCGAAGAGTTCTGTGATTGGCGTTTGTGTGTGTGTGTTGTTTTTGTGTGAGGATGATGATTCCCTCTTTACTCTTTTTCTGTATCTATACTGACGGACTATGTGTCCAGATGCCCTGTGGGGCGAGATATCTCGAGGTGAGATCGATTGACTTTATAATAAATACTTTTTATGCATTCTTGGTCTGTTTTTATGCTCTGCCCTGCTCATATGCTACAGCTTCTGCTTTTTACAATTTTATGTCTGACTTCTTCGGCATGAAATATATCAAAATGATATTTTGAATTTTTATGTATTTTTAAGTTTGGAAGTTAAAAGAAGTGTCGTTATCAGGATCCAATTTGTTTAATATTGTGATTAATGATTCAGTCAAAGCATTTATGAATATTAAGCATGACTCAGATTCCGCCTTTGTCTAATTATTGTCAGCAAATGAAATAACACCATTGAAAATAATAAAGAAAGACAATCCAAATAGAAAAAAATATAAACGCCATTTTATTCATATGTAAAACATTAATGATCCAGATTAAATTTGTCTTAGGAAGAGAAGACAATTAACACAAAAATTATTCAGTCATCAATTAATCAGTCATTAGTGAAGAAAGATCTTTTTTAATGATCCTTAGTGTATTCATCCCAATATCAGCTGTTAATTAATCTGCTTTTTAAATGAAAATTCAACAGCGCGTTTGGTTTACTCACGTTGTATTTCTTATTTCAGGTTGTCCTCGTTCCTTGAATTTTGGCACTTTCTCGATGTCAGCAACTATTATGTTTTTGATACTTGGCATTCATTTGCCGACCAAATGTCCAGCCTCGTATTCGAATCGTCACATTTTCATCAATCGCCCCAATCAGTATCTTGCTGCGAACCCTACTAAAATTAAGCTCCTTCATCTTTTTATTATTTTATCCACTGTCCCCTAGCCAATCACAATGATCATCGTCCCTGGTTCCCAGGAAGGTAGGGGCGACAGGGATCTTCCAAGTTGATCTCTAAAGTACATGAAGAGGGCCCAGTTCCTAGTGTTTTGTGGATTCCAGAAAATTTTGAAACATTCCACAGCTTTCTTCTTTTAACTTTCAAACAAATAAATTCACAAAAATTAAAAACATCATTTTACAATGAGGATGAAAGCGCAAGTTACTTGCTACAGAAATTACATTAATTTTCCTGCTATTTGCTGATTATCACAAACAAAATGCTCTATAAAAATGTGAGCAAAAATTTCATCATAAAATATGAACAAAAGAAAGAAATTGAAAATAGTTCACAAGATTCAGTCCTGACCAAACCACTCGTTATTTATTTTTGAGATTTTTATGATAAGAATCCGCTAATCTCCAACGGACCAGCCTACTATATGTCCAAGCGAGGAATCAAAATGTCCACAGACATTACAAATTTCGGAGGAATGTGGACTCCCATCCGAGCCTGTTTCGCGTAGCCACTGAGGCCAGGAAAGTTTGTAATTGGATAAATTATTATTCCAAAGTTATTCCTCTTATATCAAGATTTTACAATATTGCTGTCTTATAAAAAACCACTGAATTCCAACATGAGAGTCATAATATGTTCCAGTCCTCAATAGGATAACTAATCGTGGCTTTTATAAAAAAAGTTTTCTTTATTCTTAAAAAAAGTTATAATTTTAGGGAGAATAAGGGAAATAAAATACATATTTTAAACTATATATAGCACTTTGAAGATTTTTATCATCATTTCTCATTAGTTATTCCATATAGAGAAATGCAGTACAAATTCATCACCACATTAATGTTGGAAAAAGAATATTTTGAAACACAAGTACACAAAATTCTGCCCGGGCATTTTAATTCATCGGGCATGTAAAAGAACCACTTACATTTGGTAAGCTGTTTGCAAGTTCAGTGGCATGGTTAGCTTTCATATTGATGTAGGATAAATTTTTCGGAATCTCTGTAAAATAGAAAAACTGCCCAGATGTTTGTACCTTCAATGTTAAAGTTACCTTTCGTGATGAAGCAAGGTTTAGGTTTTCTAATCCTCTGTAAAATAAAAAATCTTACCTTTTTAATCTCCTCAAGCCTAGATCTTTCGGGGTACCAGAGAAATAATTATAAATGTTGGTCCAAAAACTAACCTTCCTGAAGTCCTGGAGTTTTATCCTACGACTGGTAATTTTATAGCAACTGACATTAAATTGGAAAACTTCATATAATAAATACCCTGGCGTGTTCTGCAGTTATAACAATTTTATTCTTCAATGAGGGGCGTTTATAATACAGTACAATCTTTCAATAACATGCTGAAAGGTTAGTAGTACAATCATGGTATTATGAACCTTTTAATATGTTTTATTGATATATGACGGTGGAATTTATTTCAATACCTTTCGTTCATTTCTATTTTATTAAAAATGTCATATACATTCTGTTTCTCAAAAGAATTTGCATCTAAGTCAGCATTCGCTATCCGAATCTTAGTGCATCTATTTTCGCAAGCAATATTTCTAATACTACAGATAAGTAATTTTTTGACATAGAGTACCAGACACGATTTTAAGCATAAGAAGTATAACTATGAATTATTAATTTTTTTGTTTATCCAAAATTATTTAACATATATAACAACATATTTGTATTCTTTTCGACAAAAACATTACAGAATTGCTTCAAAAGCATTCAATTTATAATTTACTCTGCATATAAATTATTTTTTGTACTTATTTATAGCCATTAAATTAGTTTAGCTGTAAAATGTAAAAATGGAAACAACAAAATGTGAAAGCTTTGAAGTTGGGATAAGGTAAAAAAGTAGTGTAATAGTTAATAATTCTTTAATAAAATAGAGATGAAATACAACGTCAAAACGAAATACAAACATTTCAACGAAGAAATATTTTCGTCAATAAATTTTTTTTGAAACGCAATGCTTAAGGCAATAATTTAATATAAGATGAATATTTCATGAAAGTAATTAACTTTTCATTCTTCATTTAAATCCAAACTTACAATAAAAATTCTTTTTCATTCAAGCTTTCGATAATATTTTTCATATTTTATTAAAACATTTAAAAGATATTTTCTATTTTTAACTAAACCAGTATCGAAATGCTTGAAAATTAAATTAAAAATTTATTCAGAGCAAAAATTATTTCTCTCATGCTTTCACGTCCCTTTTTATTTATTAGTAAAGGAATTAAGTATAAAAATATATTTTTCATCTTGTGGCAAACCATCATCGAAATGTTTCAAAAGGCGATAAAAATTTCCTTCAAAATAAAAATTACTTTCAACAAAATTTTCACTTTCGAAAAGAATTGAAGTATGAATATCAAGGGGTTGTGTCTCATTCAAAAACGGCTTCATAAAATTCTGAATAAAAATAAGATCTCAAATCCGTTTTTCTAGTGGAAATTCGGAGAAAACTCTTATTTGAATAATGAGAATACTTCAGAATAAGGAATGCTAACATTTATCTTAATGATAATTTTTGAATTATTTTTTGCTAGATGGAAAAGCAAAGTGAGTTTTTTTTAAAGTAAGTCATTTCATTCTTTCTTGGAGAATTTAAATCACTGAATTTTCAAGTCAAGCATTTTAAGACGCTTTAAAATAGTCACAGAAACATTTAAGTGGATATATTTTATTTGAGTAGAACAAATCTGGAGAAAAGATAATGAATGAAAATTAATTTTTGTTCACAAAGATTTGAGAAAAAGAGAACTATCTACAGCAAAGTTTAAAATTTAAGCTTATCTTTTAAAATTTGATTTTTTATCTTTTAAATTGGTGGTCAGAGTTCTTAAATAAAGAAAAATAATACGTAGTTTGTAATCTCAACGGTTTTCTGGAATAGTTTTATATGGGTACCATGAAATTACCATAAACTCTTTTCAGGATTCTATAATTTGCGTTGTCTTTCATCGTGGTGAGTCTGGAATCCCACAACGGGGTCGGTCGTTTAGAGTCTATTGTTGATTAAATTTCTAACTACGAAGTCTATATAACGTTTTACTTAGAAAATAATCTCAGGAATGTTTGCAATTTTGAGTCATACAGTTATTTAACTCAATTGCGCAAATACCTATTTGGCGGGACCGTAAGTCATGCGCTAAATTAAACTGGACTCGAAATTGTTCTCTTAAGCATATTATTTGGAATATCTGACATTTTTTTTATTGAAAATAGTTTGTTAGATCAACTAATTTGAAGATCTGAGAAATAATTAGAATCGCTAATCAGCATTCTAACTTCTCGTGCTAATTATTGAAGGTTAGGTGGTATTTATGGAAGGTTAGGAAGTTACAGGTATGATTCAAATGGGTATATGAACTCGGCAGAATTTCGAAAGAGTTATGTATGAGGGCGTAATCAAATTTTTCAGCGCCTCAACAAGATGTCTGCATTTGAGTTTAGGATAAAAGATTTAACGGGTTATTTTATAATTTATTTTTCGAAAGAAACAACTGTCATATTGAAAATTTTATACACTTAGTATTTCTGAGTTTGATATTTTCAATGTGTCGAATAATTTAGTAATGAAACAAAGCTCCAAGAATATCGGCTGGAAATATTTAAAATATAAGGACCGCCTTTATCAACAGACGTGGAAAAAGTAGCCTTACTAAACTAACTCAAAACGATGAATGCTAATGGAGGTGGATTGTTTTTAAATACCAGCTTCTTAATGAAGCGGAGTCTTTCATATTCCGAACGTTATTTTTTTGTAGGAAATTAAAGCATTACTGTAAATGAAATGACTGAAATGAAGTATTGTATTAATATCACTAATGACAATCAAAGCAGAATATTAAGCTTCTTCTTACTTTCGAGCATAATACATCAAGCGTGCAACATCTGGATAGTCATTCAGTATTGCACTATCTGTAAAAAAGAATAAAAGGATTAATGATAAAGTAATTGTTTGTGTAAGATGAACATGGTGATTAACATAATTAGTGCCCTAATTTCCACACAAACTTTGAGAACTGTTTTAAAAGTGAGATCTAATTACTAAGATACTCGAAATTGATTTTTATGCAATCGACAAGGCTTACCTAATTGATTTTGCAATTCTAGTTATATAGTCTTATACACGAATCACTACTGTTAAATACAGCCTGTGAAAGAAAACAACAGCTCTCTAAAAAGTTTGATTTATGGGTTGCTAATGATGCATATTTCAAAATTTAATTATAATTAAACAGAGTAATTTGAATCAAGCGAGTCAGTTTACTGATATATAATATCGAAGGTAATTAATTAAGAGTTTTTAGCTTATTTATTATAAAGTTAATTTTTTTCGCATATTAACTTTTTCAAGTCTGGAGGTATATTTTTTGTATCGTAGTCATCATAGGAAATACTAAGTACATATTTAGCCAGATGTATTGTAATTTGAAAGAGCTAAGAGAAAAAAATTTAAATATGGATTGAATTAAAAAAATTATGTTAAAAAGATCGTTGAATATAACTGAAATTTCACGTATTTTGATACAATTGTATATGCAGAAATCTAAACCAGTTGATGAGTAGTTAAATGGAGCATTTAATATGTTGAGTTTAGTTTAGTAATTTTAACGTCCCGTTTTGAAGCAACACGAGGGCTATTTTGGGAAGGACCTCGTAATTTTGGGCCGCGGTCGGATGACGAGGACAACATCTGAGCTGGCATCCGCCCTCCCCAAGCTTCCGCACCACACCAGCGGGTGGACATTTGACCCGTTACGTATGGTTTAACTTGCAACAGGCCAAAATACACTTCGGATCTTCCGTGGAATCGGGTCTCAAGCCTGGGATCTTCCGGTCCCGAAGCCTTCCACTAGGCCCCAGCGGCTTCTTTAATAGGTTCGGATTCTCATTCCATTTTTTAATACGAATTTTTATTTTACTCTAGATTTCGGCAATATATATGTAGAGGAGACATTTACGTCTTATTTTTATCTCCTCTGCGAATTTAATTTAAAGCCGCACACCTAGAGGACATCACGCAACAGGTGAAGCACTATTGAAGGACGATTGAAGAAAACGCTGAGCCAAGCGCATTCCAAAACGCTCTGGGGTCCCCATTTGCTCCTGCGCAGCCGAGAGCGAAAGAACCTGTTTCGCTGCCTAGAGCAAAAATTGCGACGGGTGTTGCTATGCGATGACTTTGTAACTGCTTTTCTTAAGCCTAACGGCTCTTAATTCTCTGTCACTAATATCTTTAGTTTTAGTCTTAATAGCAATTGCTAACAGTAAATGATTTCCTCTCAAAACCCTTTTGTAAACTGTAAATATCTTTCTTGTAAATATAACTTCGCATTAATAAATTGTGTTCGTTTTAACATCAAGCCTTTTCATTTTAGTATTCATACCCCTAGCATATTGTCTAGTCTTTACCCCCCCCATTCTTCATATATATAT
The DNA here is from genome assembly GCA_013235015.1 of Araneus ventricosus. Taxonomy (NCBI): domain Eukaryota; kingdom Metazoa; phylum Arthropoda; class Arachnida; order Araneae; family Araneidae; genus Araneus; species Araneus ventricosus. The sequence goes on from BGPR01000056.1 coordinate 187,459, forward strand.
GTTGACATGATTTTGATTTAATTCATAATGCCATATATTGGATGATAGGCATGCAAAAACTTTTATACAAATACGTAAAAAAGTAGGAAATCGCGCTTTATCATTGCTTAACAGTTTTTCCGAAGTGTTTCTAGATCAGAAAAAACTACAAGATACTTCAGGATTTTTCTTAAAATTAAAAGTAATTCGCCTATTCAACAAACAGGAAGTAAAACAATGTTTCCTTCAGTTATAGTATAATCATGAGTAAAGATTGGTCCTTAATCATTTAAAATAGTGAAAGAACAATTTTCCTTTGTAATTTGTGCATAATTTAGGAATTTAATCAATACATCCAACATTACAGGTTTGGTTTGTTCTAGTGTTGGAATTATGCTGTAACAGCCATCTTGAGCCAGATCTCGATAAACTAAAACATTTAGGATTAAATATAAGTTAAATGAAAGCAAATTTATGACCAATAGATTGAAATAATAATACATAAAATAAATTTAAAGTAAATTAAAAAATCAAAATTTATTCAAATGTAAGTACACTAGTGTGCAAAAATTAAGGATCATTTAGTAAAATGCGAAAAATGTGGAATTAATACGGAAACGATGGTTCAAAATCAGTTGTAGAAGAATCGTGTAACCTACAATCGAGTATCGTACACATTTTACAATAGATATTCGGTTACGGAGGCAGTCAGAGCGTCAAGCCAATTTCTTGAATAAAACCAAAGTTATATTCAACCAAAATTTTCAGAAGGATATGCCACACTATATTAAGCACACCTACGACATAATAATACGATAAATATGTCTTTATATATAAACGTTCATATATGACACTAGCCGATGCCCGCGACTTCATCCGCATAGTAACAGATTATTGATACCTTGTTGTTCGGGATAAAATATTTTCATGTCTTTATATTTTTAATGTAAAAAATCAGCGTCTGCTCCAAGAAAAGCTGTTGACGATGACAATAAAAATATTGTTAGAAATTGTGTTTGTAAACACTTTCAAAAATGAATTAAATTTAAATTGAATGTTGCATGGAAATGAAATTGGTATCATTGAAAAGTTAAGTTTTTGAATTTTAAGATGATGTTAGAAAGGTTTTTGTGCAATAATATGCTCCGAAGTTATTGCTCAAAAACGTTAAAATTTAAGGTAGTTTTTAATTAATTAAAATTCTAATTAATATTTAGAAAAATTCTTTCTTAGTGAGCACCTATTACACAAGAAGTAACCACCTGCCAAATTTCAAGTTTCTAGACCCAGTGGTTTGGGAGATTCGTTGATGAGTCAGTGAGTGACTTTCTCTTTTATATGTATAGATTAACTGAAACTATTTTTCCTTTCTATACTTTCAAAGCTATACTCCTATATGGCTGAAAAATGATTCAACACAATGATTAAGAGCAAAATTAAGTAAAAATAAGGGTTTTTCTCTGTTACTTTTTTTATCTAAATAAAGCTTCCTGTCAGGTTTGAATCCCGAATTTCTTTATTTTTCTTTTACTTGGAATATTTTAGAATTCCATATTATATCGCAATGTTCCTTCTTAGGAAAAGATGCTGTAAGATCTCTTTTTCTTGACAGTATGTTTGAAAACTTCATGCATATGCTTTGTATTAAAACTTCATTCCTCGTTATTTTGAGAAGGTTTGCCATGAGCCTTTTCAAAATTGATTCTAGACGCTCTTAATTTCGTTAGTGTTTGTGTCTAAAGACAAAATATTTTGTTTTGAACAAAAAATTGACTAAGGATTTTTTTGTCACTTGCTTTATTTCAACACACTAAGCATTGTCTTCATTTCTAAGTTTTCTTTTTCGTTTGATTTTTTATAAATTTTATCATTATAAAAATATGTTTATCATTAGCTAACATGGTTATAATATACAGTTACATGTCGCAGGAACTTCGCAGTAGTCTTTTCCTTAATTATAGGTTAAAACGCTGATAAATCAATGAATTTCAAACGGATATATCTATTTTTAAAATTTTTTGTTGAGGGTTTCATTTTTAAAATTTTTAAAACGAAGTTTCATAAAATGCAGCATCTTTTCTCAACTTTTCAAGCAACTGAACAATATACTGATTTGAAATATCAATTTGCGTTGTTATTTAATTAACGATTTCTATTCAAACTTTTTCGTAAACAAATTTCAAGTTGTGAAACTTCAACCAAAAAACTCAAAAGGTTTACATTTTCTTCATTTTAAGAATTAGTTTTCTTCATTACGTGTTGCATTTTTATGAATCAAAATACATTAGGGCGCAACTACATTTTTATCTGAGTTGAATTCTTTTCAATTTTTCTTTTTGCCAAATAGAAAAAAAAACAAGTTCAGATTATATACACTTATATTTGCTGTTATTTTTCTCGGTGTTTTCTTCTTTCCAATGATTTCTTTTTGCAGATGCAAAGGGAATGAAGGGAAAATAAAAAGCTGCTAGCTGCTCAAAGTTTGTTTCATTCGGATTCAACTATAATTTGAACCAGTGGAGTGGATTGCTTTGGACAGGAGTGAATTCAAGGGAGGTCTGTTTTCTCCAATCTGCATGGCACTTGGCCAAGAATGTTCGATTTGCAATAGGGGAGGGACAGGATAGGCAATAAATAAAAAGTGGTAATTTTTAAGTCGCTTTTGTATTTGAAATAAATTTTCCCCCCTCTTCGTTTTCGTCTTTCGTTTTTGGTTATTATTATGCAGAGCTCAGGACAATATATTGCTGTTGTTTTATTTACGGAAGTTAAAGTGACTAGACATTATAGATTAATCAGAACAGTTCTGGTTTTTGATTTTATTAATCTTGGAAAAATATCCCAGGATTTGAATAAAATGTTCTATATTGTCCGGTTTTTTACTTATAAAGTAAATAAAACTCCATATTAAGAAATTTTTTAAAGTTGATTCGTTAGACTTAATTTTAAAAAATTAACTTCCGAAGAGTTCTCCTTCCTACTATGGAATATGATTTAGTTTTATGGCAGTTTAGTTTTGTAATTACTTTGCATGCATTAATAATTTCCATTATACAGGGTGGTCCGTAATTACCTCGTAAACTCAGCATAGCTTGATTCCTTACTTTTAGAGGATGAAAAGTGTCTAAAAACCCATTCTTCCACAATCCTTACTTTTCCAAAAAAGCGCATTCAAAAAGCGATAATGTAACATCTGGTTCGCTTAAAAGTAGCCTTATTTATTACTCATATCCTCATAAAACACGAGGATTTTTTAAGAGGCCATTTGAAAGAATTGATGTATCGAATCCCAATTGCAACAGAAACACAGTTAGTTGCCTACCTTCTTGCGTATTGCAAGTCTGTAAGCAACCACAGGGTTTAACCGGGCTCAATCCACCATTCCAAGCCCATCAAACCTCGATACGTAAGGTGGTCATTTAGAACTGTTGCCCCCGTTAACTTTATGCCTCATGCGTATACCGCTGTTTTTCATTTTTTAATTGAAGTTTCTTTGTGATGTCACATTTTTTTTAGTGCGGTTTTCTCGAATACTAGGTTCGTAGAGGTACGGTTCTTTGGATACTTCACATTCTTTGAAAGTGAGGAATCAAGCTATGCTGAATGCCGTAATTACGGGATACCTATATGTAGGTTCTTGCTATCACTAACGTAAAGATAAAGTAGACAGGTGTGCCAAATTAACTTAAAACGCTCCCATTATTTTTACTTATTTTTTAAAAATCTAAATTTGACCTTCCATCCCCGCAGTATCTAGACCTTCCCGAGTTGAAGTTCAAAACTTTTAGACACTTTTAAGGTATGTCGTTATTGTTTCCTTGTAGATTTTTTAAAAATAGAGAAATGGATATTCATGGCTTGATTGTAAGTTATGTAGGGTTTTCAAAAACATATACCTTCCCATAAGCTATTAGAATGAATGCATATACCACATGCACAAATTATTTCAACATATTAAAATGCCTATTTTATAGAGATAATGTTAAATAATGGTTGAAAGAAACTAAATATTTCAGCTTTGCAATCAAGTCCTTTATTCAATTACAATCTTGCGAGGAGATTTTCAGTATTCCATACCTAGATTGATTTATACCATGATTCAAATATGCTCTTATCACAATCTGAGCTTGAATAAGCAGAGAAAAACCATACATGCTTAGTGCAAGCGCTGTAATAATAAGTGAGCTCGAATAAGCAGAGAAAAATTATGCTGGCTTAGTGCAAGCACTGTAATACAGAAGGAACAGAAATAACAATTATGAGGCTTCGATTGTGTTATTATTTAAATGAGATGATATTCCTGGAAATTTGTCCTTTCAGGAATTTGGAAGAAAACTTAGCACGCCTGTTTGGTACTATTCGTAATGATAGCAAACTGAGTTTTGAAGTTTTGTCTAATTCTTATTTTAAATAATAAAAAAAATAGATGGGAACAAAGGAAATCGAATTGAACAAAAATCAGAAAAACAAAAACATCAACATTAAATAACATAAAAGGAAACATTAACGATTATAGAAATAATTTAACACTTGCATATGAACTACAAAACGACAAGATCGAGAAGATTTAATTCACAATACTATGTGTGAAAATAAATCTGTATCTGAAATTTGTTAAATTTACTAAAATAAATTTATTTTTTAGGTAACACTTTAAATAGTACTTCAGTCAACAATGATCGGTGATAGAATTTCCGTTCAATGAACTCTATGCCCAAGTGATCACGGCAGATGGGACATATATGTGACGGTCCTAAACCAGGGATATATTTTTCCTAAAAATAAAACACAGCTGTTTGGGCATTCTAGTGTGACTTACTCATAGTTCATGCTACTAAAATTGTTGTGTCGTTGAAAAAAAAATACCTCATCGCGAAAGGGTTGAAGTGCATCAGTACTAAAATTAAGAAGCACTTCAATACAAATTCAAAATCGCGAAACAAGGCTTCAAATGTCATGATTACGTCTTTCTTATAGGGCTGTCATTAATGGTTGATTCTGTAGATTGGAAAAATAGATATTTAAAATTGGATCCGAAATACCTGAAATTTATATTAGATCTTTTAACCGCTTTAAAGACCCAGTTCAAGTTAAAAAATTGTACTAAAGTTACTCAATTTTACAAAACTTTTCTGAAATTGGTAAAAAACGAGCACTTAATATTACGGAGGTGGTGTTTTATTTACGGCGACGAACGAAACTAATATTATGTTATTGGTCGGTAATTGATTAACTAAAATATTCATTTAGACAAAGGATAATAAGATAATTAAGAGCATATTTCTTAAAGTTTTTGCTTCTTAACTCCACACATCTTAACTCAGTTTGAGAAAAATTAGGCAGCGTAAAATATTGTTACAATAATCCTATAAATTTCTGTTCAATAAATTTTAACGAAGTTTATCAAGACTACAAAAGATAGTATAGTTACATTCAGATAGACTCAGTTTCTAAAATTAAAATAAGATTATTAATGAAATGAAAATACTAATTTAAGCATGTCTGTTTTAGATTAATTTTCGAATTATTTTAGTGATCACATACGCAGTGCAAATCATTCACCGCTTAAATATATTTCATTTAAATATACCCTTAATTTCTGCTACAATAAAAATGATTTCTAAAAATAAATGCCACACTACTGTACTGTAAATGTGTACTGGAATTACCTTAAATATTTTAACGAGTAATCAATTTTGCTGGAGTGAGCCATTAAAAGGTTTATAAATCAATTCCTTTGACTGACGCGTATGCTATTCTAAAGCTTCATATTCATTCAACTCATTTTAGATACTTTTAATATTTAATATGTTTAGAAATTTAATGAACTTTATATACAAGGTGTCCAAGAAAGGACTCCCTGATTTTAAAATTAAATAACTCGGCAACGGAGATCGATAGAAGAATGAAACCAATGGTATGTTTATTTTGAAAGCCATAAAAATCTGATATAGATGTTTCAGAATTAGTTACAAATGTTGTCAGCAGGTGGCGCTGTACGCTGTAGTCGTAACACGGAGTCAGAAAAAAAAGCTATAAACAGTCTTTTGCGTGCAATCGTTGTAATCACAACACAATCGATTCAAAATGGGCACAGAGATGGCGCATACCAAGAATGAAATGTTCAGCCACCCTCTGTAGTGTGTCAACGGAACCGGTGGCACCGATGGTAACTAAATTTGAAACTTTTCAGAATAGAGTAATTGCTTTGAACTACTCCACATTTTCTGTAACAGACATGGATTGGCCTCCATAATCACCCGATCTCACTCCCTACGACTTCTTCTTGTGGGGCACAGGGAAGCATACTGTTTTCCGGACAATCCTGCAATACTGCACGAGCTTGAAGAGTTGAATTGCTTGGCATGTGCTTGCTTTTTTGTTGACACACTACAGAGAATGACGGAAAATTTCATTCTTGGTATGCACCATCTCTGTGCTGCGAAAGGTGCACATCTTGAATCGATTGTGTTGCGATTGCAACGATTGCTTGCAATGGACTGTTTACAGCCTTTTTCCTGACTCCGTGCGACGACTACAGCGTACAGCGCCACCTGCTGGCAACATTTGCAACTAATTCTGAAACTTTGGTATTAAATTTTTATGGCTTTCAAAATAAACATATCATTGGTTTCATTCTTCTATCGATCTCCGTTGCCGAGATATTTAATTTTAAAATCAGGGAGCCCTTTGTTGGACACCCTGTACCTTCTCTGGTATTTTAACTGCTGTAGAGGAAACCACATTTTTATACATTCGAAATAAGCGCAAAAATTTGCAAAAAATTCTATAAGGCATTTTTTTGTATCAAAATTAATGGGCCTTCATCTGAGTTATGAACTTTTAAAAAATTATGCAACTTCTTGATTTACGCCGAGCCCATTGATATGTCTTGGTATTTAGTTGCATTCATATAAGAAAACATTAATTTTTAAATCTAAAACAACACGAAAGCTAAAATAAATATTAGTTTGAGGATCTGGATTTGGTGAAAATAACTTTTCACTTCAATGTTTTTTTAACGCACACTTCATTTATTCATTCAAAAACTCTTCACATGTCTGTTACTTTCTACTTTTTCTTGATATTACAGCATACTTTCAGGAAAACAAATAAAACAATTGAATTTGTTTTGTACCTTTGCCAATTTCTTTTAACAATAAATAGTGGAAGATAATCATTCTATTTAATGTATACTTTCCGGTTTTTGAGAGTCGTCAAAACAAAAGGGCGGTGTTTTTCTCAAGACACCTCATAACTTAATACTCGCTTTTGCAATAATATTCAAAGAGAGTATACTTCCATGTACCAAATAACAAAGTTTGTTTTGTCCCTCTGCCAGTTTCTTTTAGCAATAAATATTGTGGATAATAACAATTCTATGTAACGTATGTTTCCCGGTTTTTGAGAGTCGTGAAAACAAAAAGGCAGTGTTTTGCTTAAGATATCTCATAACTTAATACTAGCTTTGCTTATTTTGAAGTTATACAATGGCTTATTGAAGCCCGTTAACGCCCAACGTCATATTTATAGGACAGGGTACATTCTACTTCCATGCCTCTGTTTTGCAATGTCTAAAAAGTCAGAATATCTTTCAAACTCCTAAATAATTTTCAACAGACGTATACAACCAGTTACCCAAATTTTGAAAACAAAGTGTCGTCAATTTGAATCAATTTTTTTTCTTCTGACTCATTTTTAGGGCAATGCAAAGAATTAGAAAGTGATATCTATTTTTTGATATTTTACTATATTAAAAAAAACATTTTAATATTTTTTTCCGATTTTTCGAGAAGTTTTCTAAAAAAAAACACCTCACAAATTTTTTTTAGAATTTAATTTTACTTCACAGTTACCTTAATCTTGGTGTTTCTAACATAATTTAATAGAAATTTATTGAAATCTATGCCTTAAATTAATTTGGACATTAATGGGTTAAGATTATTTGGGAGATGGTCAAAGAAAGCGGATGACGGATGACTTGTCATTTTTCCTTCCAAAATTTCCTTTTAACACAAAGCCTGAGAACGCCAGACCTCCATGCTCGGCAGATCTTGGTGGAAACAAGTATCAAACCCATTATCCTCTCGGCCCGAAGCCGAGAATCTATAGCTGAAAAACCGTGGTTCCCTCGCAACTTGATACAACTGATTTCTTAATTCAAATGACAAACGGAAGAGGGTCTGCTTCTATGTTTATTTATCAAAACAACATTTGGTATCATAAATAGAAGCCTTTGGATATTACAAGTTCTTCGTGATTGTTAAAGCTTGGAGTTTTTATTGAATAATCCTTAGATTACGGCTGCCAACACCTCAAATATCCCCTTAAAGCGGAGATTTTGGTGAAGAGGTAGGGAAGTACTTTCTTCCGTTTTGAAGACTCTGGAAGATAGGATCTGTCGACCCTTTCTGACGTCAGTGCCTTTTCTTGTCTTCCCTCATTAGTGATAAATGAAGCTGTCATTGATGTGGAGACACAACAGGAAAAGGGCGTAAAACGCTCTGAAGGGTAATTAGAGCCCTCATAGACTAGCTACGCGAGAGAAGTGAACTGTAATCTATCGCACCCTTTCTAACGTCCGTAAAGTTATCTAATCTTGTCTTCCCTCCTTAGTAATAAATAAAAAGATCGCTATGTGATAACATAAAAGAGAAGTAAAACTGTTTACAAGGGGATTAGAGTCCTCAAAGACTACCTACGAGAGGGCAGTGCATTGTAATGCCTTTTCCGGATGATTTCCCCTCCTTTCAAGTCTTTAGAAGAAAAGATCTATCATCCTCTTCTAACGTGGGGTTACCTATTCTGACACTATAGGGTAAGGAAGTAAAACTGTTTTCAGGGTGATTAGAGCACTCTCAGCGAAGGGAGTTTAACTCTAATGCTTTTATGATTCGACTGTTGTATCAACTTGTACTCAGAGAAAAAAAAATTGCTGTCGCAGCATCTGTACTCCTTCTACAGAAATGGATAACTGATGAGGAATATATTTTAGAGATTTTTTTTATTTACTGCATTTGAAATTTGTAATACTTATTTGTTAAAACGACAAAATATAATTGAATCACGAATCTCTTTCAAACGAAAATTATATTTTTTGTACTCGCCGCCCATTCCTATAAACCTCGTCTTTCGCGTTTCACTTGATACTTCAGAAGTGAAACCTCTCCTCCTATTAGTGGCATGATTGCGGTTTCTTTCCGTTTGTTCCCTTTTCCAGCCTCCTCATTTCGAAAGGAAACAAGCAATTTCGGAAACTGATGAATCCAAATGCAGGAATTTCGAGATCACTGCTCTGATATTCTAGCTAGCAATCTCCAGGGAAAGAAATAAATCTGTCTATTTTATATTTCTTCTTTTTCTTATAACGTTAGCTTCAAGTTCCAGAAAGTTAAGGAATAACGTAACTGATACCGAACAACTGACGGATCTAGGATTGTTTCAAGTATTTAAATTAAATTAACCTCATTACTTAAAATATATATTATATTTACTCAAGGCAAAAAATAAAAGAGAAATTTATTTTATTGGTTTATTTTTTCCAGTGTTATGTTTCACTGACATTTAGGAATATTTTTCTGTTCATAGTTTTCAGCTCTTACGAACGAATTTATCTTGCAATATGCGTAACTAACTTGTGGACAACAACTGCTATTTGCATGGTTCAATCCAAATAACAACAACATGCAACTATTGATTACAAGGTTTCATAATATTTATAATAATTAGTTTTGAAATGTATGAACGACTAAAAAGTAGAAAGTAATAATAATAAAAAAAGTATTTTTTTTAACAAGATTTTTATTTGTGTAGAAAACAATAGAAAATAATTATTCTACCAAAATTCTGTAAATTTCTACAAAATAGTAAAAGCGTGAGGTATCATAAGAAATAAAAATATCATAAAAAGCGAAATGAATATCATAAGAAAGATCATTCTTAAACATTTATAAAAAAATAAAAATATTTTATAAAAGCTTTTAAAATTATTTAAAGTAATTCTATCAGTGCCTCGCTTTTACAATTTTGCTTTGACATCCATATTTTTCATAAAAATATTATTTTCTACTTTTTATTTCAAAAATAAAAGCATGTTTTAAAAATTGTTTCTATTTTTATTATTTAAATTGCTGCCTATACATAATTAGTAATTAGTTAAGTGAAACTGCATAAAAAATTTTTAATCCTTAAAACTCAATCTAAAACGATGGTTATGAATTTGAAATGCTTGGAAGAGAAGATTTCGTTATTTTCTTCCTTTTTCTCTATAAGTTTAGAATCGCTATTTATTTTTATGAAAATTCAGGTAATTGCAATTCAGTGCGATTTCGATTTGATCTTAAAATTCACTGAAAATGGGTTGTATAAAAACATTACAAAAAGTTCTGATGCGAAAATAACTTCATATTTAGAGTATCTACTATTATGACATTACGGAGGGATTCAAGTCTTATGTAAGATCTAGAATAATTGAAATTCCCCTTGTGTGAATGTTTAAAGTAATGACTGGGAATAGTATTTTCTTCAAAACAGGAAAGAGGTAGCAATAAAAAGAGTTCACATCTTAGAGCGAAACATTAATTTTACCACTTTTTTTATTCTCTTTCAGAGTGAATTTTTGAAACAAATCTATATTTCAATCATTTTATTTTCATATTCATTTGCAGCCCACACTAATTAAGACCTTGTTCATTTAGCCCTATTTACTTTTTAGTTTAATGTAGAGCATGGTATAATACGTTAAGTGTACAGATATTTTCCTACTTATTGTAACTTTTATTTCTACATTGAATAAAATTAAAACAATTAATTTAAGAAAAGGCACGTAGCTCATTTATTAAACATTTAGCAACTATGCCAGCAGTAAGAAATCGATTGTTTGTAGTTCTTTGTTAATTTGAAGAAACTGTGTTAAAAATAATTATAACACACTTATGCACATGGCATCCTCTAAGTATAATGGTTTTTGCAGCCTTAGTAGCCAATTTTTGAAAACTTCAAAGGACTGAGTTTTGAAATATTACTGAAGAGGTATTCTAAGCGCTCATTTTGGATATATTAAGAGCTGATTCAAACGTAGACGTTTTTTACGATTCAGAAGTAATTTTGATAGCTTCTTGACGATTTCAAACTCTGGAAACTAGAATACAGTACTTTTTAGTGACAGAAAATTTATATTCGAAAAAATAAACCTAATTAAATTCTTTAAAAAGTTTAAAAATGATTTTTAAATTTAGTTAACTTATGATAAAAAATATTATAGTTTGTGAGCTTAAAATATGCAGTGTGTTTGCTGTAATTTTTAGAAAACCACATATAATGAACAGTAGCTGGGAAATGAAAGAAAAGAAACATAAATAAGAAAAAACAGAACAATTGAAGCGCTTTCTTTTATCTCTTCAAATTCTAAAAATGAATACTTCTGAATTCAAAAATGAAAGAATTCTGCTTTGAATTTCTTTGCGAAAACCTCAGGAACTTCAGTGAATGGGAAAGTTTCTATTGAAGATCGAGGAAAAAATAAGTGTAAAAAAAGTGTTTATTAGTTCAGAGAAACACTGTTGGGTAAAATTAACTGTGAGGCTCTACTTATTATTTAGAAGGAGAAATTTATTTTTTTAAATAAACAATTTATGTTTGAATGTCGATTTCAATTCAAGTACCGTTTCAGAAAATGAATTCTCTAAAAATATTGCGGACTTTTTCAAAGCAACACGGATATTGTGTTTAGAGCGAAGAGAAAACGTATTTATAGGAAACTGAAAGAAATAGATGTGAATACGAATTCAGGTGAGTTCTTCAGTTTTTCTTTCTCAGTAGAGTTTTCCAGTTAAAGGAAAAAGATTTTTGTCTGCAGCATTTTAGAATAAAAATTTAAAAAAGTATAATTTCTCTGTATTCCACTTAAATGTTAGTTGTTGTTTGCAAACGCAGCTCTGTTTCTTTCAACATGGTTAAAAATCTTGTGCATATTTCTTAATTAAGTTGAAAAAGCAGGTGAGGCAAAAATATGTTTTGAGTCATAGAATGTCAAAGTATTTTAATGTTGCCTTTGCATTTGTTGAAAAAGTTGGCTTTTATACTCTTACATGCTTTTCTCAATTTTGTTGAAAGAAGTTCCAATGATAGTTCACTTTCTTAATTTGTTGTTGTTTTTACACGTTTTTATTTAACAACCTCTTTCGTGATTGTAAAAGTGGATTTTTGTAATACATTTTTAGAGCTTATATATTCGTTAATTGATTACTTTTAATTAAATTTTGATTCTATATGAGAGGTGCCATCTGGTGGTGAATTTGAGAAAAATATGAATTACAAGATTCCATAATATTTATAATAATGAGTTAGGAAACATATTTAACTGTTAAAAAGGGTGAAAATATTCCAAAATAAAAGTTTTTAAAACGCCTTTTTATTTAGTGTACAAAACGGTAGAAAAGAATATTCTTTTTTATGAAAAATTAAAAACATATATAAAAAATTGGAATAGCTTGAGGTACCTAGAGCAATATCATAGGAAAATTAAGGCACAATGAATTTCATAAGAAAGAAAATTCCTAAACAACTATTAAGAATCAAAAATATATTATAATTGTGACAAAAAATTCCAATTTACTAAGAATATTTCTATCAGCATCTTATGTTTTGATTTAACCATCAGATTTTTTATAAAAAAATGATTTTCTATTTTTCAGTACACTATTAGAAGAGTTTTTATTGCTTGTTTTCATATTTGGTATTTTATATTATTAAATAGATTTAGAGCGAGTCAAATTGATTATTTGATATAAACTAACTGCTTTCAGGTGTGTGTTGAACCTTTCCTTTTCCCACGAAAGAAATGGAATAATCTACATGTTTAATTATGTCTTTTATTTTCTTTGACTTGCTTTTTAGCTCAATAAAAGATAGGAGAGTTTTTGATATGATTAAGAACCATATAAATGATGATTAATAAACTTAATCCCATTAGATAATCATTCATCTCGATCATCATTCTGGTTTTCGTATGGAAGCTCTTCTTTAACATAATTGATCATAACTTTTTATTTCATGAAATTTCAACACACAGCTTAATATTTGTAAAAAATAAATTTGATTGCTTCAGGCCTTTTGGATACAACTATAGAAAAACGATTAATGATTTGACAGATAAAGAGTTCGATTGTTCTTCCTGTACCTCACTGTTAGTTTTTTCAGTTCATTTTTCATAACATTCTTTATAAGGTCTTTATTTAAAATATATACTTTGGATTCACTTTCTCCAAGTTCTTTCAATTTAATTTAAAAGCAGTTTTCTTTACTCCTGTTTATTTATTTCTTTAACCTAAATCAGGCCGGAGATTCTGACCGGAGAAAAAATCTGAGATACTTAAGTGTTATTCGAAAACAATTTAAAACTTGATAATGTTCTACTTTTATTTAACTGAAGTACGAAAGAAGACATTCAGCAGTATTGAAATACCGAAATCCAGCAGAATAAAGACGCTGTTTAAACAGCTAGTTTGACTAACTTTCTAACTTGTGAAGACACTAATTTGCATCTGTAAACAGCACATTCTAAAAGGAAAAGTATTCTTTAATGAAGAAAGCAAAAGATTCCTTTTCCTTAAGTGGATATAGAAAGCGAGGAAATTTAAAATCTTTGTGAAAAGTCCAATGTCGTAAAAGTGCTTATGTGTTCTTATCGACAGTTTTAAGAAGGACTCTCGCTGAAAAACAAATCAAAGACTGATAATTTGAAAGCTCCTTGTAAGAGGATTACTTTTCAGGTAATCGGTTTACATAAAAAAGGAAATTCCAAATTGCTTCCATTTATCTGCCGTTGTCAATACAAAAAGACATCGGGAGAAATTTTCTTCAGAAAACCACGGACTATAACTTGGTACGGAAAGTAAAGATTATTCTTTCTTGTTTGAATAGAGAAAAATGTCTTGGAAGTGCATTACTTTCAAAATATTTTTCTTTTGGAAAGGGATTGTCTTGTGTTTTATTGACTTCAGATATCAATTAATTTCCACTACTAATTTGGAATGGGCATTTTTCAATGCCCTTTATCATAATTATTTATTAAATTTACTCTTTTCAGTACTTTAATTCTGATATGGCTTTGTTTTATTTAACTAATTCCGTGTATTTATTATTATTTAAAGAAAATACACATTACAGAAAAACTCCAGTTGCAGAGTGCATGACACAAAATGAACATCAGGCAAATAAAGAATAAAAGTTGGAAATCTTAAAAGCATTAACAAACGTATTAGGAATTTAAAAGTTGTAAACTTTAATCCTAAAAATTTAAAGAACATTAAAAACATCAAATTCCTCAGAAAACTTATATAATATATTCATAAAATTTATGTAATAGGAAATTATCTTTATAATTAAATTTGACAAACTTATTCTAAACTAAGCGGTCGTTTTTAAAAGTTCTGGCTGGTACAGGAAAATGAAAACATCTTAGTTTGTCATCTCAATCAATCATATTATCGATGGCTGTATGAAAAAAAAGAACACAAGAAAGATCTTGTTGGGAATTCAAACTAGGAATGTCAAAAATATTAAACAGATAAGATGAAGAATATCTTGCGAATAAAAGTGACAGTTTTTATAAAATAAATAATGCATGAATTTAGTTTGTTCTTGTTCTAGAATTTCGATTTTATTTTTATAGCAAGAATCCAAAATAAAACTATAGTATTCAATTTTAGAGGAGACAACACTGAAATATAGAACTTTCAAAATCCAGATAATTAGAAAATACTATAGTTTTATGTTTGAGAAATTCAAGTTTTGTGTACACTTTTTGAGAGTATTCCCAAGTAGAATCACATTTTATAATCTGCTTCTACATATACCTTTGCAAAAATGGTTTGTTTTTAAGGCTTTGTTAATTTGAATAAAAGATTTTCAGTATCAGAAATAAAAGATTTACCCAAAGAATATAATATAATATAAAGGTAAACTGAACGAATAAAACACATATAATCAAGTTAATAATTACAATGTAAATTTTATAAATAATATGTTATTATCAATCATTAAGTGGATTATTTCGCTAACTTGAATAACGGCGAAATTGTTTTAGTTCAAAACAGGTAAATTGTCTAATATTGAAAATCAGTTATTTATCTCTGTATACTTAAAAAACCGAGATCAAAATGAATTGATTTAATCAAAATTAAGAATGCTTTCTCAGTTTGCTGTGATAGGAATAAGATATGAATAGTTAAGAACAGATCCGAAAGATATTTATTAGATTATCCAGAGGATTCCTAAAGATAGGGAACAGAGACATCAAAACAAGATTTTTTTCATTGTTTTGATGGCATTTTGTATTAAACCTTTCATTTTTCCTTTCCTTTTAATAATTTAATGTTGCATCTCGTACAATTATGGATTTCAAAAGGAAACAATTATTGTGTTGTTACGTACTCTTTCATTAAAATAGAACTTTATGCTCACCTTATTGAAGTCAGAATGTCAGTTTTAATGAATATAGAAGAAGAAAGTTTCATTTCCTGATCTAGCGTCGAAATAGTGTCAGAAATAAATGCGACGCATATGACTTCAAGTTTTCTTACATTACATTTTATTCACTGGTAATTTTTGAAACTTTCGTAAAGGAATTAATGTGAAAAACAAAGACATCGGTTTCAAACAGGTTTGCAATAAAAGGTAAATTTTCAACCTCAGGCCAATACGGGTTTATGTAATGCAGCCGTTCCAGATCTCTACCTTCATCACAGAGCATAAAGTGAATTTAAGGCAGTGCTTGCTTAAGTGATGAAAGTAAACTCTTTTGCATAAAATTAGAGAACCACCATTAATATTAAAATAATTAAAGGAGATTTAAAGCGAATGAATATGCTAATTAGTAATAAGGAGGCTACTCACCAGCATCTGAAGTTGCCATGTATGATGAGGCAAGAAGAGCATGTGCCAAGATGGTGCAGCTGATGAAGAAAACGAAAATGAAGCGGTCCATGATTCTCTGACAGCGGTTAGTTCTAAAATTAATAAAGAGATGAATTTACTTCCTGGAAAAATAACCACTTTCAGAATATAAGTAGGAAATTTGAATTTAGATGGCATTTATTAATGTCTACTCATATCTTGAGCAAAACCCATACAGATGGATTTCATAAAGAAAAATCATACATGTTCTGCACATTGTGCATCGAAGTTATGAACAGGAAACAGCCATGAAGGAAATTAGGATCAAGCAAAAAGAACCATGGAATCAAAATGTCTGTTAAGTAAATTAAAGTTAACCCTCCTAACGGCGGAGAAGTCTTTTTTTCCGTTTTTCAGGTTCGGTTCAAAAGCAGATAGTTCGTATTTATAATATATTTTCTTAAACAACCATTAATAAAGTATTCTTTAGATTTCGGAGATATAATTAAATGAAAAACTTAACAGTTCATTCACTTTAAATGCTAAGTTTTCTAACCTGAAATCTAAAAGATCAAAATAATTGGACGCTTGGAGGATTAATGGCTAGGTTAATTGATGTAGAAGATGACAAACATGTTTCTGTTTTTCTGAAAGAATATTTAATGTAATATTCATTAATATAGATTTTCTTTCTAATTCAAGATCCAAGACACAAATTTTCAGCGACATTTTTTTCTCATTCTTCAGCAGGTGTATACTAGTTTTGAAATTGTTAATGAATCCGAATTTCAGAAAATAGTTTGGCATCCACACAAAAGTTTGAATATTGAGTTACAGAATGTCAATCAAAATTTGAGTTGTTTCTACGTTTACAGCAATAATATTGCAAGAAAGATCCTACAGAATCGGACGAAATGTCGTTGTCTTTATTTTGTTTCATTTTCTATTCTCTGTTCTCTGGTCCGTTTGCTCATACAAAATGGGACAATAATTAATTTTTTATGTGCCTTTATTCTGGAAATACCAAGTAGGGAGAACTGTTTTGACACACTTCTAAATAATTATGTTTTTCTAACTATAATTACAGATAATCGCGTTGATAGGAAGATGAACAAAAAGATACCACAAATATTTGAGTTTCATAAACATGACATTACATTCCATATTTTATCTCGAAAGCATAAACTCAATATTTTAATCCTAGAAAGAAGATAATTGTTAAAATGAAATCATAGATAGCCATAAACAAATCTGAATTCATGTTTGATTTATTAACATTTTATTTATTACATGCTTTAAACTACTTTTTCAATTTTGATAAAAATCAAATGGAAATTATTAAAAGTAATAAAAGAAGTTAAATAAAAATGAAATTAAAATTTCAGGATGCATCTGTGAAAGACAAGATACATCATTAGTTATTATTTAACATATTAATCTAAATATTAAAATCCTAATTTGCCCTGCCTTACAAAATGAATAGCGTTAAAATAATAAGCCTAGAATTATTTTCAAAGTTTAGTTAAATGCAATAAAAAGAACGTTGTGTTTGATTCAAGAAAATTTTTTCAAATCTTTGATTATTCTAGCCGCATTTGTCACATTTTAATATTAATTAGCATCAGTAAGAGAATCTGGACATCTGTTTATTCATAAAAAAGTTTGAAAGACCCATAAGCATGAAAATGCAACGATTTTCGAGCGAAAGATATTCGAGACAGGATAAAGAAATAAGCCATTAATTATCACATCATGCTCCATATATTATTCGTTTCCTTTAAAATTCATTTGCTTGGTGCATCTCTATAATAGAAAGTCGTAATTTCTTCAGCATTTCTTTATAAGTTAAAGTTGTTTCTTTGAATATTATTTTTTTCCTGTAAGTTCATAGAGTAACTGTTTTTTTGAAATAGTAAAGGTTTTCGATAATTAAATGTTTTTAATTACAAAATTCTGCGGGATTTTTATTGCAAGCTATTCAAAATAAATTTATAAGAAAAAATGTTTCATAATAAATGATATTATCAAAATTTTCTGACAGTAAGAAAAAAATAATGCTATTAAAAGTAATTGAAGATTGTGAGTTATGAGCCGATGCAATTTTTTCTATATAAACGTTTAATTAATCTTATAAATTTATCATTAACTAATTTTTTATTTATTTTCGAGAACGTAAGATATATCTTTTAAGAAGAACAATAATCACCCCTTCCTAAGTAAAAATTTGAATTCATATATTAACGCGAATTAAGAATTAAAAAGAAAATGTTTGTTTATTGTTATAGATTTATTTTGTTAAAACTTATTAAAAAAATGTTTGAAAGACCGTGACATTCAAATGTTGATTTCCAAATCTTCCTATAAGCGTTTAGTGCCAAGCCAAGTAACTTCCTAGTCAACGCTTAGTGTATTACGCTTCTACTAGGAATATACCTTGAGAAAAGGGCCGTGGTGGCCTAACGGTAATGTCTGGTCTTCGGGGCCAGATGGGTCCAAGCTCGAAGCCCGCTTCCGGCGTGTATATAGGCCCGTTGCATGCAGAATCATACGTAGGAGGCCAAACTTCCTCCCGCTGATGTGATGCAGAAGTTTAGAGAAGGAGGTGCCAACTCAGGCGTCCTTGCCATCTAATCGCGGTTCAAAAGTACGAGGATGTCCGTCCCGAAGTAGCCTTCCTGTTGTTTCAAAACGGGACGTGAATATAGATAAATTAAAACCTTGAAATAAGTTAACCCCACCCATTGAGAGAAGGCAAATGTAATTTTTTTAAATGTCCCCACAACAATAAAATTATATACTTAATCATCGAAATAATGATGTTCAATAGGAGGCACGTTTCTCCAAAATTGTAGCGTATTACATAATGTTTTTACCAGAAAAACGAAATGTGGTAGAAAGCTTGCTGCGAGGACGAATAGCTATTTCTTAGAATTGTTCACTATAGTAAAAATCAACTTCTCTTTTGATAAAACTAAGTGATTGAAAAAGATAAGACTTCTCCGAAAACAAAAAGAAATATCTCTTCTAACTGAAGAGGTATTGTCCAGCAAATAATCAAGTTACATAGTGCATTAAAATTTGTTTTGCTATCTTACGAAAAATAAGCTATAATATTACGTAACACATTTTTATCACATCAATTAAAAAAAGTCATAGAAACAGGCTCTCTCATATTTGTCATTCTTATGGAAAAAAGTGCTTGTGGCACATTCTGGCATGCAACCATCTTTACCGCTGACGAAATGCCATAGATAAAAGATGTGCGATTTGCATATTTTTGTGTTTCCTATCATACCATCTTTATGCTTAATACCTTTTATTCTTCGTTTATTCTCATACAAAGCGTTATTCAAAGATCGCTCATATGGCAAGCGAAATATTAGGATATGGTAAGAATATTATTTTCTGTCAGTTTTAGCGATTTTTGCCATGCAAGGACATGTTTTTTTCCAAATTTTGCTACTATTCTTAACAGAATTTGACTATCATAGTTTATTACAAAAAAAGGACACTTTTCCTGTGCAAAAATTAAGGACCAATTCGTAAAATGCGAGAAATTTGCAATTAATACGAAAACTATGATTCGAAATCAGTTCTGGAGAATCGTGTGAAATACAGTGAAGATTCGGTCACGACGGTAATTGGGGGGGGGGCGAATAGAAAGTGATGAATACTGAAAGAGATTTTGACTCGTTCCGTTTCACGGAAAACTGATAAGTAGATGAAACTTTCATCAATGGTTATGTTTGATGTACATAGAATTTAAATGTATTTTCGTAAACATAGCGCAAATATTCGGGAAGATATGAAGGTTTCTTCAAACTATCGAAAAAAATCCCGCATGCTTTTTGCTTATAACATACAAAGTTTTCATTCAAATACGAAATTTTCGGAACACTTGACAATATGTTGCAGAAGTATTGTATTACAATTTGAAGTAAGTAGAGTACATAATATGTACTCTAATAGTAATATTTATTTATTTAAATTTTGTGGACTTAAAAACCCGGATGGTCTTAAGTCGAGTAGTTAGTAAGTGAAGGGGAAGGTGTATTTCTTTCAAAATTCAGCAATAAATAGTAAATTTATGAATTTATAAATATCTCAGTTTACACTCTTTTAATTCTTTACTAGAATAAATAAAATATTATTAGTGTTTAAACAAAATTTCGGAATGGAAAAGGAAGTAAAACTCGATACAAGTTTATCCAACTTAAGTTTCGCTATACCTATATTATTTAAAATTTCCATTTTATTTATAACGCATTACTAGAGTCCCAGAACTCGTAATTAAGATGCTTATTCTATTTTGTTCATATAGGTTATCTTCGTCAATGTGACTTCCTTATGATACAAATGAAACCTGTTATTTAAAATCAGATTTTGAAATTGATCTTGTTTGGACTAAGCAAAACAAATCACGCGCTTTACAATGAATGCGCTTTAGTTACACAAAAATCTCATAGAAATTTAGTAACACAGACATCTATAACTGTGCATTTTATTGTCAATATCGTGTTCCAATTATATTACTAGAGTTAGTAAACTACTAAAAATCTACTGTAAGAAAATTTCAAGATAGAATTATTTGCACTTCAAGATGTTATTCAGTACTTACAGTATTTGATTTCTGTTATTGAGAAAAATAACATATGTCGTAATTTAACAAATGGCTCAGAAATGAATAATGTTTAAATTATAATAGGTATAATAAAAATAATTAGTATGAAGTGGCATAAAAAGTAGCTCATCTCCAATATTTTTTTATATTTTGTGTTCTTTCAATATCTTAACTGAAAAAATGCATGCAGTAATCATTAATTCAGTTCATAAAAGATTATCTAAAATATTTCGTTTTACAGTGTAATAATTTCCGCTAAGACTTTCTACAAAAAATAAACATTTCCCTTTTTTATGCGATTAACTTAATCTCGATGAATGTTATGAAAAAAATCATATATTTGACTTAACCGGTTTTAAGGAAACAAGATATTTTTAGAGTGGTAACATTAATGAAATATTTCATGACTGTGAATTCTCCAGTAGTAAGATTAAAGTTTTCCCTTCTCATTTTTCATGGTTTTTCTTATTTCGTGTTTATTTGTGGGTACTTGTTCTGAAACTTCCAACATGTAGTTCAAAGTGGTTTTTTTCATTAAAATGAAGGGGGAAAAAACTTAATTCTAAAAACTTTAACCTTTTTTTTCTCGGTTTTTTTCGTTGAAATTAAAGAGGACGCGAGCTTTACTATATTAAGTATTTTAAATGCCCCCGACATCTTCTGTTAAGTGGCTTGAGTTAAAATTATAAAAATGTTCAATTTTTTATGAACAGGAGCGGGCGCATAAATTTTAATTTACATCTTCTGGTACCAAATACTTGAAGAGCTAGGAGAAATACAATTTTAAGCTTTAAACTGCTTATTGTATTAACGTTGTAAAATTCGAGAAAGATTCGAAAACTGCTAAGCTCTAAAACGCTTATTGCAAAAACATTTTATAACTCGAGAAAATTCTAAAATTAAAGATATTAATTTAATTTCTTCAAACATTTGCTGGGTTATAAGCTTTTCCAAAAGGTATAATGAAAGACCGGATCAACTATTTAAGCTTAAAAAAGGGAAACTGTATGGTTAAGTCTTTTGGTTTACCAGATTAGTTTAGCTAATATGAAAAAGAGAAACTATTTTCTTTTCCATCAGTTTTGTAAAAATAGAAAAAAATATTATTATCTCATTAAAGAGGGAAATAATCATGCTTCATTTTAAAGATTTATTATTAGAAAGGTAAATTAACCGAAATCATTAAAACGAGATGGAAAACAATTAAGAGGAAAAAGCAAAATTTTCATTTTTTTATTACAAGGATAAAAGCTGAATCTTAGCATCTCATAATTTTGCATCATTTGTAAATGAAATCTCGGTTCTTTAAAACTCTTTTTTAAAAATGATAGTTCGAATAATGCAGGAATGGAGAGTTTCAATATCTTCGGATTAAGTGCTTAACAATCGATTGTTTTCTTGAAATCGATCTGTATTATTTCAAAACTGTATTTTTTTATAATTTTTATTTCAAAAGCAGAAAGTGGTTTTTAATAACAAGTAATTTAACGACGTTGTTATTCGTAAAGCCGGTTCTTTAAAAACTTTTTTATGATGAAGCGTCAGTGTTACTTAAAGACAAAGAGTTTTGATATCAGCTTATTTCTTACAGTAGGTTGTGAACATAGCTGCATATTTTTGAGAAGAAAAACAAACTACACCTTTCTAAAATTATTTTAGAATAGCCATACAGCAGACGATAAAAAATGAAATTTTGTATAGTACATTGCGTATAGTTTTTATTTGGTTTCTTTTTAAAGTGAAAAAATGGATAGTCTGTTTTTTCTGCAGTATTCTGATTTTTTTCTTACTTTATTCAATGAAGAAATCCTTAAGTAAGTACAGTTATCATATAACTTTCCAGTGCAATGTTATTATTTTGGGAATCATCCCCTCCAATGAACATATTAAATACATTGATACTATTACTTCTGTATTGCACAACTTACAACGAAATGCTTTTAGTGAAATCTCATTTTAAACTTTACAGTATCTTTAAAATTATTGTTATTATTATATCTGTCCCATATTTGAAATTCTGTTTCTTTCTTTACTTTATTCAGTCAAAAAGTTCGGGAGTAAAATAAATAGTTGTTGCGTAATTTTTCAGTAATATGTTCTGTATTTTAGGAATCACCCCCACACACTATTTATAGATACTTGTACTTATGTGTAGTACAACTTACAATCAAATGCTCGCTGCGAAACTTCATTTTGAACTCTACAGTTTCTGCAGGCATATTGTTATTTATTATCTATTATGCTTTTGAAATGCCGTTTTTTCTTTATTTTATCCAAACAAAATGTTCAGAAGTAAAATAAATAGCTATTACGTAATTCTTCATTACTATACTCTGAAAAATTACGCAATAACTATTTATTACGCAATGATTTTACCCTCTACGAGCCCTCCCACGAACACACTAAATATATCGATACTTATATTTCTGTACAACTTGCAATCAAATACAAGACACTCGTTGTGTAATTTCATTTTGAACTCTACAGTGCCTTCAATGTTTCCCGTTATTCACCTCTCGCACTATCTTTTGCTCCCTAAATTTTCCAATAACCGTCAATTCATCTTTTCGCATCATGGTCCGTTAGGTATAGTCAATTTCCGGCCGCGGATGATCATTTGATAAAGTTGCTTTCAATGCCGCTTTATCAACAAGCAGCTCATATGATATCTAAATACACGATGCACGTTTGATTGGATATATGTACGTTGATAATGTTAAACAATTGCTCTCCATCTGTGATGGCAGCAGTGTTCGTCAAACACATATTGACGCGGAATGATACATCAGGACAGTCTTCCGGTTATTCGTAAACTATGATCTCGCGTCATTTCAGCTTTGAATTCATTTACAGGGACGATAAATTCATATAGCGGATTCGAATTTCATTGTAGAATTAGGAAACATTTTGCTTCATAATCTCGTTTTAAGCATTTCATACGTAAATTCTTCAACGTTTAATATCTTATCCTATCATTTTAATAAAATATATAAACTAATAAAATTTATTCGAAAAAATGAATAGGAAAAATAATTCATTCAGATTAGAACTCAGAATCATATTAGTTCAACATTCATCATTCATATATTGACACAGAACGATATATCAAGACTATCTTTCGGTTATTCGCATATTTTGAACCTCTGTCATTTCAGTTTTGAATTCATTTTCAGGGACGATGATTGCAAGCCTCCTATTCGTATTTCATTGTAAAATTAGGGTAAGTTTTGTTTCGATAGTTATGTTGTTTTGAACACATTATGTCATTTTAATGAAATTTACGAACTAATAAAATTCATTCGAAAAAATTTCATAATAACGTTTTAGTCAGATTAGATTCAGAATCATCTAAATTATAGTTCTTTATTATTTTTCTTTTCTAAGGAAAAATTCATATAGTGTCCACAATTTTAACTACTACTTTAGAAATTCAAGACTACTGCTATCAAACGAGCAATCGCATTTTTTGAGCAGCATTAAGTATTCTATTAATTATGTTTTATCTACCATTAGGAAATGAGGCTTAATGTTGTAAAAAATGTGGTTTCAGGTGTTACAACTCCTGAATGGAGGTCGACACATTCAACATTTGTAACCAGGTATTTCCTTCATTGTTTTATCCTATTTAGTGCATCGCTCCGACAACTGCTGAATCATCTGATGGTTGAAATTGTGAAATATGCAACTAATAAAATCTGATTTCTCGAAAAAGACAATTTGATTTCATTTTCATTCCTTCTGCGGGAACAGCGTTTTTCTATCTTTATTCGTTTGCGAAGTATGGATTTTTGATGTTGTACCGAATTTCTAAACACTCTGTATATTAAATGATTGGTATAACTTTCATGATCATTAGACCGATACCAGTTTTAAGATCCGATATAATTTGACCAATTGCTAGTTAAATGCAGAAATGAAACAATTTTTTTTAAATTTTTTTAAAATTTTTTTAAAATTTAAAGCACCAGTTTAGTTTTAAAAGTTAAAGTTTTAAAAATTAAAAGCACCAAGGTTTATTGAATTAACAATTTTTACAGTTGAGTACTGATAATTTAAAACATGATCCGATCGGCGGTTTTCTAAATTCATTTATTGATGAAAAATGTATATTATAATTATCATAAGAGTCAAACATCTTAATTTTTCATAGTAGTAACCAAAGATTGCAGTTTTCTGTTCTTTAAGGAAGAACTAATTATAAATTAAATATTAAAAGTTGGTTACAGCAGCATTATATTTTACCATCAGAAAGGAAAATTAGTAAAGATCAGAAAGATTTTTCTGAAGTGGGTGATGACATCTTAAGTATATATCTACAAAGTTAAAACATTTTTCAGAAATTTTGCTGGAAATAAAATACATAATAGTAGATGTTTAGTACAGCTAAGATGTCTCATTCACTTTAATAAAATATTTTGTATTGATTTGTTTTGAATAATTAAATTAGTTTTATAACACTGGGACAGCACAAAGTCTTTTCCTATTTACAAAACGTTAGCACGAGATAACTGGTGAAGATAGTAATGTAAACTTTTTAGCATTGTATAGTCCAGTTGGTGAATAAATGGCATAACTAGTCAATACTTAAGCAGTGACTCATAATCTAATTTTTAAAGAAATAGCGTCAATGATGCATAATACGTTTTGGGGTTCCTTGAAACCAAATCGGCCATCACTTCTGAACGGGAGCTTAGACATCTTTATGGACACAGCCTTCAAGATATCAAGATAATAAAGCAATGGTATGAAAAGTTTAACAAAATTTATTATGTTGGTGACCTTCCAAGAAGTGGTAGGTCTAGGGTGAATGATGCGGACGTGGGCCTTGTTTGGTATTTATTTCTGCTCAGTCCTAAAACATCAACTCGCGGTGCATCAGTTAGAGAATTTCAACCATGAAATCCAACATTTACCAACAAGATGGCGCGCCCATTTATTGAGGTCCCGTTTCGTTATTTCCTGGACAAAAAATTTCCAGACATGACGAGACCATGGACACCATTCCTGGAGACCATGAACATCATGATCTCCTGTAATTACTTCTCTTGATTTCCTTTTTTGGAGTTATATGTTGGACAGAATCTTTGCCACATCAACTCGAAATATTGAAACATTGAAGTGTAGGACAACACACGCTGCGTTTGGTGTTACAGAGCAGATGTTGAACAGCATGCTACGAGAACTCCGAGCTACAAAGCTACTAAAGTAATTTGGCTTACTACAAAATCCATTATGGTATTTACAATTTGAAAAAATAAACAAACGTCTAAATATAATAGTTTTTGTAGCTTTAATCTGGAAAGACTTTGTGCTCACCCTGTATATTTGAAATCATGATCACTACAATTTTAAATTGAGATATTTTGTATTTCATGAATAAAACAAGGAAATAAAAGTATTAAAACATGATTGACATCTTTTCCGTTAGTATATAGTTTTTATATCATGCAATACAAATATTTTATAAATTAAGTAAAATTCAGTGTTTGCAGACGAAGTGCTTAATTTGTGAAAATAACTTATCTGCATGGTTACACTGACTGAAATCATATAGCAGAATATAGAACATTCACTGATTGAAATCATATAGCAGTAAAAAAAAAAATTGAAACTTCCACTGTATTTCCTAATTTGTTCATCGTGTTTAAACTACTCCCAAATTCTAATATTCTATTATAACTTTGGTATTTTATCAAAAATGACGCCGTCCTTAATATTTTGCGTCGAGATTTAATGTAATAGGATTAGATGGTTCAGATTCTGATGATTAATTAAATTAAGAAATATGAACATCACCATGTGATTCACATTGTTCAAATCTTTCATAATTAATTACTGTGTGTTTGAATAATAGAAAAATATTTATTCTTTAAATTTAATTAAAAATATATTTTCTCATAAAAGTGAGTATCGAGCCTCTCTGTCTTCTTATTGTCAATCTGAAGAATTGTTCAGAAAATTTAAATTTATTTTAAAAACAATAAGTGTTCCTCAAAGTGTTGTCAAACATTATTCAATAGAAGCTTGAAAAAGACTTACATTACGAAGAAGCTCAAACAGATAGCTTTAATAGCTAAATAAGTGCTTTTATGCTGAGAATTCTTATTACTCGTCTTTTGAAATTTTTTTGTTTATTTCTACAACTTCTTCAGAAACAGATGTTTCTTCTTTTTAGAAGAATTATTTTCAGCAAAGAAAGGAATCAAGGAGAAAAAAAAAGACATGCTGTTGAGCATTCTGCATATTCATTTGGAACTTCTATTCATTCTTGTTTTAAATGATGGCAATAATTATTAAAATCAAATACGGACATAATTATATTTTAATACATATTCTTAGTTATAATCTGATTTTCACCCATTGATTAAATTCCCTTAATGTATGAAGATTAGTATTCAATCTTCCCATCTTGGCCAAATGCACTGTTTATAATATTTTTTTAATAAAATGTTGCAGTTTATCAATAAGATTGAAACTCATAAAAATAAGTAACTCATCCCTTAGTTGGATATAGATCATGAAAGTAGATCATAAAGATCTATAGATCATCAAAGTAGCAAGTGGTAATATATTACAGTCATTTTTTGATACTTTTTCTTCCATAGTGACCAATTCTAGTGATGAATTTTGAAGATAAGATAAGCCAGCAAAAGAAAACTTATCCATTTTTCGACAACAAAGCAAAAGTTAAAAAGTAAAAGGGATATGATATTATCAGAATTTAATATTCCAGTTTATCGAAAGAAACATTAAGGAATAACTATAATGAGTTTTTTGAATTACTTAATCGAACTAAAAGCCTTGTATTAGACTCTTCATAACTGTAATGAAAAGCCGACTTGTTACCAATGTAAATTGTTATGTTGTATGATAATAAAAATAATAAAAGAAGTAAAAAAAAACAAGTTTTCAACACATTTTCTGATCAGTGACCTCAACATATAACACAAAGTACGTGTTGACCCTTCTTTAAATACAATAAGACATTTAAGAACTCACATCTTACCGAACATACTTTTCCTACTTTGGCAGTGAGATTATTTTCTAAACTGAAATGCACTGATTTCTATAAATTAAGGGAAAACACTTAGTAAACTCAGTTGGAATAATTGGTAAAACAGAAATTGTTGAAACATTTCCATACCATTTTCAATAAACTGAGCCAAAGGATACATCAGAAAATAAGGTGTAAAATGACATGGAAACAAAATTATCAAGCAGTTATTTTATTTTAGAAATCAGCACAGAAGGTTATCTTTCATGATTGGTTCTTTCCGGAACGAGTCGTTCGTAATTTTGTATTCTTAATTTAAGAAAATCAGCGCAATAACTTCCACAGCAATGAAAAAAATACTGAATTAACTACGAAAAGTTGAGTTATAATTTACGATGCTGGAATGAATTCAATTTCTAAGAATTCCAGACGGCATAGTCATAGGAAAGGATTATGAATAATGAGCTTTCTTTCATTTGGTGAGTTCCGCCATATACTTGCCACAGCATGACCAAACATGACTCTTGCGTCGATAAATCTGAAAACACCAATCCTTCTAGTGCGTCGTAACACCGGTAGAGTGATCAGTTCCTGGTCAACAGATGCACTCATATTCCGTAGGTAGCGCAACGTGGCGGAGTGGACAGGTGTTTAAATTGTTTTTCATGGCCTAGATGCCGTCCAAAGTATCCGGAAATTCCAATGCTGATAAATGCAAATTTTTCTTTTATGTTCTTTGGTGCATTTGGAAACTTGATTCTTGAAAAGAGTTTCCAATCCTCTTAAACAACAGCAAATAGGAAACTGATCGAAAGGATCTACTAATGTCTCATGAATGGAATGCTCAGCTGTGCGATGCGCAGGAAGCACAGGGATCGATTAGACTGGTGGACGCATATTCAAGTTGTTTTGAATGTCCTAGATATCGTCTAGAGTATTCATGTGGTTACAATGCTGATTAATGCAACTTTACTTTTCCTGTTCTTTGGTACATTAGCAAACGTGATTCTGAAGTAACTGAAGAGAGTAAGTTACCTAACTAGTCAATAGCAGGGAGTGAAGCACAAATTAGAACTGATCAAAAGGGTCTAACAATGGCTCAGATGGATAGTGTTTCAGGCAGAAAGCTATCCATATCAATTTTCCAAAAAGATAAGCTATCTCTGTGTTCTTTGATAACCGAGAAGCTGTCTGTCTGAGACCCGAAGCCTTCTTATCTGAGAAGGTCCCCATCTCTGGAAAGCCTAAAACCAGATCTCTCTCTCCGAACGAATTACTGATTGGGAAATAAAGAATGAATTATGTACTGTCTTGACTTCTATTTTTAAGTAATCTATAGATGGGATTTTAAAGACAAATATATAACATTGGGAAAACATCAATATCAGATATAATACTTATATCAGATATATAACTTGCATCAAAATGCTCTTCGCCTTTTGTACACTTATTATCGAATATGAGGTTTAAATGAAATCAATCAAGTTTTTCTTATCGAAATGAATTTTCTTATCGAATCTATATAGATTCGAAATACGTATTTATTTTTATTCATTCAGAAAGCATTCAAATAAAAAGACGTCACCTACTCTTATTCAGGAAATCCAATACTTCTTTATATCTCTCTGATGAAAGAATATTGAATGAAAACTGTAATCGAGAAACAAGTGGAAATTCTGAAAATGTGACGCTGCGCACATCAAGAATGCCGAAGAATCCAATAGAAGCTGTGTAACAAAGTAATTTGATCTAAAATTATGTCCCATGGAATAAGAGTCGGATATTGCTTTCCGCATCGAAATATTGCAAGAGTAGAATTGAAGAGCTGAAAGAAAACATCGCCTGGGAATTGTTTTATACAATTGCTTTGCAGTATTCTGGCATTATCCTTTGAGTCGCAAAATGTCCTTCAATAATATATTTTTATTAAAGCGAATATGCTCGTTTTCCTATAGTTGCTGTCTTTTCATTTCCATTATGGTACTGATTGGTTAAAGCAAAGAATTTCTATGAAAAACAATAGCATTCTTCAAAGAAATACAGTTTTCTCCGTAAAAGAGGTTGATAACGGTTAAATTTTTACTCAAGATAATAATTTGATTCTCTCTAGGAGATACTGAAATATAAATTTTTGTTAAAAAATTTCTAATAATATTTTTTCGAACTTCCATAAGCTAATTTTTTTTTTAAATTTTTAATTCAGAGTTTAGTTTAGTTAAATTAGAGTAAAGCTCCGTTTTGTAGTTATATGAAATTAATTTTGAGATTGACCTCGTAATTTTAAATAGTGGTCAGATTACGAGGACGACACGACACCTGAACAGATATCTCCTTCTCCAAACTTCTGCAACTCACCAGGAGGAAGACATTTTTTATTGCAAGGAAGTCTATATCTTTCTTAAAATTTTATGTTACCGTTTTATACTTTAGATCTTTCACGGCTGAAAAACTCGCGGGAAATAACATGCTTACTGAATATTCTGTAAAGCTCTTTATTGGGAACCATGTCCGGTGTTCCAATATTTCATTGCTCTCAATATGTAATATAGCACTTAAAAGCTATGCAATATCAGTAATGTGCTTAATATTAAAAAAATAGCAACTGATCAATTCTTTTAGTTTTAAACCTTTAAATTATTTAATTATACTTAATTTATCAATATCACGTCGTTATAAAGAAATTTGGAATATGATTAAGCACTTGAATTAGAATTGAATTTTAAATGAAGATTGCTTGTCTTCAGCTGAATTCAATTCAAAATTCTGATTATATATGCAAGTGCCATATGCTAAATAATGAGCCATTCACCTTTATCTGAACTTAAAAAGAGAAATCGATGGAAAATTAATTAATATTTATTAAACCGGAAGTTTGTTTCTATCAAACATTAAAAAGAAAATGTTGGAAATAATAAAGAAAAGAAAATAATTTTAGGAATTGAAAATTAAGCAGAAAACCATTGGAGACAGCGAATCATTGGCGTGAATGCAAGTGATCTGCATGCTTTGTAGCACAGAAGAGGACTACAAACTTCGTTCTTCACTTCAAAGGAAGTTTGTTGTTTATGAAACCTACAAGGTTTTGGTCATCATCCTGAACTAAAAAACTTGAAATCTAGACACCATGTCTTTAAAATTTCTTCTTGCGTAGTGCTTACTTCGGACAATGTTCAGTTGGCACATTTTCTGTCGTTTATTGCTGTTATACAATATGGTTTAACATGATTGCAAGAGATTCTGAAAGCAACCAAGATTTGGAAAAGCCACCCTTGTCCAAATCTTGGCTGCTGTGCTTGGAATGACGCTTACCATTTTATAGAGTGTTCAGTACAAGATTTATTTTTGGGGGTCTGCCTGAAATATTCAAACCTTACTAAATATCAGATCTTTCTAAACGACTAGAAGGACATTTAAAATTTCAAACGGATGGTGATAAATTGTATGGATTTTAATAATTTCGATTAGAAAGAATGTTTATTTTAGCGTATTTTTTCACTTCCTGACCTATTGTATAACATTAACTCATAACATATCTTTAATGTTATGAGTCAACTCGTTAAAGTTTTTTAATATAAATCTCATTACATCCGTTAATAAAAAATGAAAGAAATGTTTCTCGAGTGTACGTTTTTGAGTTTGAATTCCTATTTATGAAATAATTTGTCGCCTTCCATTATATGTTCAAAGGTTATTTTAATAGAACCTATAAAGTAATTTTAGTTTCTCAAACTACGGAAAGCATTGCTTTTTTATATCTGCGGAATAAATCAGCTGTTTACAAGCTCATTTCTCGCATAGTATGAAATTCTTAATGTCACGATGAGTTAACATCTTATGACCAATTGGGAATAATTAATAGGGACTTATGAGCCATTTATTTTGTCCAGCTAAGGTGTATTTTTGCAGATAGCAGTGAGAGACAGACGAAATTTTCTGTGAACACAAATCGGAAAAAGATGAAAATATTTTCTGTGTTTCAAGAAAGAACATTAAAATTTACATAAATTTTATAGAATGGCTTTGTGAAAAATGATTCAAAACAGAAATGAATTATGATTTCATTCTATGAATTTTATTAAAGTCATGATGTCCCTTTTTGGAGAATGAAGGTTTTAACATTTTGTGCTTCATTTCTTAATTTGTTTTATTTTGCTAACAATTTCTTTCATTAACTGGCATTTCGGAGCTCGGTTCATTAAAGCTTTGTCATTACTGGTTCAGTAAAAAAGGTTAGTGTAGCATATAACAAAGATTTTCAGGTTTCGAAGGTGTAGAATTTCATGCGACCAGGCGAAGGAATAAAAGAACTTCAGATTAAGAACTAATCTCCAAAAATATTGCAAAATTATATTCCCTTTTTATTCATTTAGAGTAAAAAAACGTATTTTTAATCGAAAAAAAATCACACGGTAACAAAACTTTCAGGAATCGATTTGGATGCTTCGGAAATGTTCAATGTTTCACACAAATTCAAAGGTGTTTCTGAATATAATTATCTAATTAACAAATTTGAGTAGGTTTTACTGCAGGGTTTGGCAATTATAATTCAGAATACAAATAATTTCTATTCAATTTTCTGAAAAATAGGCATTGGGAAGCTAAAAGTAAAAACATTTCTCTTTTACTAAAATAGTTAGATTTGTCCTCCATTTAAAACTATTGCCGTTGGGATCATTTGATATCTCCTACTGAGATTTTATAACATGCCCTTTCTGATCTTTGGGGATTTGTTAGAAGAGTTTAACAAAAGTATGATAGTGCAGATTCTTGATGGTTGAATTCCTTCCAGTATGGGTATATTTCCCAAATACCATCTTTTAGGAAGCGTTTTAATAGGTTCTAAGTGTGGCTGTCAGTTAATCTTAGCAGAACTACTATTAGCTAATCATTGGTAGCAACTTTTAGCCAATCCATTCTCGCTTAATTTGAGGACACGCACTTAATGGAATTGCACCTTGATTGTTTTAGCTTTATTTGAGTATTACATTCTTAATAATTTTATATTATTTTGAATATATACCGAAGTTTTATTCGAAGTCATACTTTTCACCACGTGCTATTTGGAAAACTCTTATTGAGAAGCTAGAGTAATCGTCTTTCAAGTTAGTAATTAAACTGAAAATGATTTTTTCTTTCAGCAAATGTTTCATTTAACAGATCACAACCTGCTGCCTTAAGCTATTCTTCCCTTTTTATCTAATTTCAACATTTCTTCATTGATCTCCCATAATTACAATTTTTTCGATTTTATTTCTCACCATTCCTTATTTTTAATTGGATCTCTTTTGTTTCATTTTTCAACTAGTGAGTTTGAAGTACTTCATATTTCTGTAATAAGCTCAAAATTGCAAACAATACCGAAATATTTTTTTTTAATTTTTTTGTAATATTGGCTTTGGATTCAGTGAATAATTATTGAATTTGAAGTCATGAGCCACTTTAAATATGTGATTGACACGTAGAGCGTTTTAATGATGAATTATCTTAAAAATTATTTCTAACTTTTTTTGCATTTCAGTTTCAGAATTAGCTTTTTAAATATGAGTTTTCAAACAATTTACGGGACGCTTAATATAATATCTAAATTACTTTTCTCAAGGTTTGTTGTATTTATTTCGGTGTGTATCGTTTTTATATGTATACATATATTTTTTTAAATAAAATCATTTGTCCTGAAAGAATACTGGCAAACAAAATAGCTCAAAGAAAACACTTCGTGAATTAATCTGGAAATTTGACAAATGGGACAACTTAATTTCAGTAGTTTCATTTTCTCTGAATTATATATGAACTTGATTTTTATAACGAGAAACTCACATTTTCCTTCACCTAGAATGTGTTACAGTGACGTATTTTAATGTCATTCCTTTTTGAGTAAAATATTACAGATTTCAGTAAAAGAATAATTTCATTAACAAAACACAAAATTTCAGAATGAAGAAAAGCTGCTATTACATGATTCTGCATGATGTCAAAATAGCAAAACTCTGATGAAAAAAACTGTAACGAATCGCGACTGTTAGAGTTAATTCACAAGCAAGTTCTCTTGATGATAAATGATGCAAGTAGGCGGGCAGAAACATAATGTTGCACGAAAGAAATTTCACTCTTAGAATTTGCTGTTGGAGAAAAGTTGGAATACTTTAAATAAAGCCGTTGAGAGCGCCGGCAGCTGTAGAAAGGAGGTGAGAGTAGGTAATTCTGAGAAGTCAGAGAAGATGATGGTTAATTACTTGTTTAAAGTATGTACAGTGAAAATTGTTATTTCGATTATTGAGCTCAGAAAGCTTTTGTGACATAATTTTGTAACAAAAATACCTCAGTTTCTCCATATTAAATTTATTAAAATAATAAAAGTTTTTAAAAAATTTAATAGTTTTCTTCTGTTAGTCAATGTAGGTTTCTATAGAGGTAGAAAAATCTGAATTTATAGACACTTTTCTGCTTTTTCATTAAATTAACCATTAATTATGAAATAAAAATTATATACAAGATATTAATTATACATATGTATGCTTGCACAGCCCCTAAATATGATCTATGTGAGCTCTAAGAATTTTCCATTGGTTAAGCCCCAGCACGCAATCGAAATTATATCTTGAGACATCCACTTTGTATTTCATTTTGTTTACAGATAAAAATAATTCATATTTTCCGTTATATTAATTCGATTCTTCTGAAGATCCGCCGTGTATTGGGCCTGTTGCACGTGAAATCATACGTAGGGGCCAAACGTCCTCCCGTTGGTGTGGTGCGGAAGCTTGGAGATGGGGTGCCAGCTAAAGTGTCGTCCTCGTCATCTGAGAGAGGTTCAAAATTACGAGGTCCGTCCCAAAATAGCCCTCGTGTTGCTTCAGAACTGGACATTAATATAACTAAACTAAACCGTTTTATTAATTCATATTTCTGTCCATATTATACATTAAAATCAGAAGATAATAAGTAAATTGTAGTAAACAAATATGAAAATTAAATTCTTTGTGAAACTTGAAAAAGTTGTAAATATTTTTTTATTTATTCAAGCCTTCCGGTTGTTTAGATAAGAATATTAATTTGCATTTCGGATGTCTAATTTTTTAAACTTGTCTTCTATCTTTTTGTAATTCCCTCCTGTAAGTTCAAAAATTGGATTTTGCAGTCGATTTTTTTCTCCGATTAAATACCTTCAATTTCAAAAGATATTATATGCAGTGAAAACTGAAGCTGGAAATATATTATGGTGAAAAACTACAATATTAGGTACAGAATATCTCGTCTGATAAGATAATGTCTCTTTCCGTCATATATGAAACTGTTTGGAATAAACTAACGCAAGATACAAAATACAAATTGAAAGTTTCACAATGTACATCAAAGCCATCGAGAAATTAGTAAATACTGATTTCGGAAAACTTTTAGCTTAACAAAAATCTTTAGAAAAAAATTAGAGAAAAATAAATATTTTTTTCCCTCTGGTTTCACATTTTCACTTGTAAGAAAAGGATGTGATAATTGAGACACAAAAAGGGATGAACGCAGTTATCTGTGTGATAATTTAAAAAATATTATTTAAGCTAATATTTAGACTTCTTTCATTTTTATTTAATTTCATAAATTCTTACATGAATAATTCAAAATTAAATTAATCTTTAATGAATTAATTAAAATTACTAATTACTAATTAATTAAAATTATTAATTAAGAAATTACTATTAATTAATTAAAATTATTAATTAAGAAATAATTAAAATTGCTCTACTTTACCATAACTTAACTGAACGTACTTTGATATGAATTTTTATAAAGACATACACTAGAAGCAAACTTTGAACTGTTTGATTCAGTTTTACTAACTTCCCGTTTTGAAAAAACCACGAGGACAATTTTCGGATGGGCCTCATAATTTTGAAAGGCGAATAGATGACGAGAACGACACATGAGTCAGCAACCCTTCTCCAAACATCCACCCCACGCCAACGGAAGGAAATTAGATTCTCGATGGATTTAACGTGCAGCAAATCCCCATACGCGGCGCATCTTTAGTGGAAATGGATTCTGAACGCGAAGCCTTTCGGTCCCAAAGCCGAGACATTGACAACAGGCCACCGTGGTTCATGATCAGATCAACCACAATTAGTTTGTTACGCTTCTAAATTTAACCCTTTCACTCCGACGTGTACTACCGGTGGGTCACACATGAATAGTGCAAATTTCAGAATCTGGATGAACGTGT
Organism: Araneus ventricosus; assembly: GCA_013235015.1. NCBI lineage: Eukaryota > Metazoa > Arthropoda > Arachnida > Araneae > Araneidae > Araneus > Araneus ventricosus. The sequence goes on from BGPR01000056.1 coordinate 223,162, forward strand.
TAAATATGAGAAATTATTTTCTATGAAAAATTTAGATTTTTAAACTCTAATTTGACGTTAGAAGTTATACTCGGAATGCTTAAATCAAAAAGCCTATATAATCCGATTTAAAATTTAAGAATGTATCATAAAATCGATGATATTAATTGCCTAGAATCTAGGTAAGAAATAACGAATAACGTGTATTTAATAATGTACATATATATAATGCCGGGATCGTCTTGATTTATAACAACCTAACACATTTTGAGGTACATAACAATATTTAAGCGAAACATCTTGGCAATTTCAAGTTAAAGGAAATATTTTTATAAGCACTTTAAGTATTAAATAAATTTATTAATGCGATACTGAAAATAATAAAGAAAAATCGTGAGCTTTTTTGAAATCAATTTCTTATCTTAGAGGACAATAAAACCTTTACCGTATACTTTCGGTGCCTCGCTTACGAGGGAATGGTTATGGTTATCATCTTTCGAACTCTATCCCGAAATTAGCGTCATTTAAGCTTCTCTTGGGAGAATAATTATAGGCTCCGTTCTGTAGGAGAATAATTACAGGTTGCATCCATCTAAAAATAGCAATTAAGTTTAATATATTGAAGCAATTTCCTTCTGTTTCATAAAAGCCACCAAACTATTCCAATGCGATTTCAGATAAAATATTTGAAATATTCGAAGGCGCCTATTTCATATTTTTATAATTCGTGAATAAAAAAGCAACGGTTTATTCTGTATAAAGATATTTATTTCATAAAGCTTTCAACATCTGTACCATAGGATAAAAAATTTCCCATTACTTCTTTCAGAAACCAAATAAGAAAAACACTATGTTTGCATATATAAAGAGAAAATTAAACATCCCCAACAAATTTCCATAATAATTAAGGGAATTACGGAGAGAGTTATTAATAAAAAGCAGTTAGGGAAATAAATTAACGCAAAAAGAGCATTTTGCCTTTGAAAATTTTCCATAACAATAGACTATCATAATATATGTAAATAACTCAATAACATTCACAAAGAACGTATGAGTAGCAAATTATATCATTGTAATATGTATTATAAATAACTTTCAAAATATCATTAGTAAGGTAGTTGCTTCAGCACTTTTATCTTCTATCAGCTATTCCCTAATTGAATGATGGTAATACATGCAAGCTACTTTCATGTTTCCATTAAGAGTGCGTGCTCTTAATTGCACATGAATCTAATTTAATACATAAACGAAGTATCAGTTATTTGTAACATACAAGGCTGAATCTTAATAACTTCATCATCTCGTTCGTAACTTTTCATCCATTTCCTAAGAAAGTATGTTTCTTGTGAATAGAAGAGCTCGAATTTCGATGAAGAGTTGTATATCCTGAGGTAAAATAAAATTTGTGCAATTCTCTGTATATATGCTACAAACCCTTTGATGTTTCATTGAATTTAGAAGTTAAAAACATTTTATTACCTCATGAAACTATTTTATTAAGCCATTCATCTGCTTATTCTATTTATTACAGAATCATAACTTCGTAAGATGAATTAATGACAGAATATAGCTCTTATTGGAATAAATGTTGCATAAACTATTTTGCAACTCTCTCTCTCTCTAGCTGTATTTCAAATTTTTGTTCATTCCTGTGTTTCATAATAATTTAATTTAATAATTTTAATTCGATTTTATAGCTCTACATCATTTAACCTTTGTTTTTTCCATTATTAATTATGTTGTTTTACGGGAAAGTCAATGCTTCGCAGATACTGAATAACTTTGGAAGGAAAAACTTCATATAAAACGTAATGGCCTTTGATCTCTCCCTCTGTTCAAGCAGTTTTGGGCTATTATTGCTTTCATTTAATCTCATCATTGCACAAATGATTTACTGCGTTAAAGCATTCGTTTCTATAAAGCATTTTCTTTTTGTCTATTTTCTTTTTATGCATATTTTCTTATTGTATGGCCTAAAAGTTTCTTCTTATTTCACATTTTCGAATTTCGTTGTTTCATGTTTTATTCAATACACGCACGCACGCACACACGCACGCACACACACACACAGAGAGAGAGAGAGAGAATTAGTAGCATTAGAACAGTAGAATTAGGTCTGTGATCGGTTAAAACTGAAAACAGCTAACAAAAAAACCTAAAAAGTTAAACTGACAACAGTTTTAGATCTAGGAACTGTAGAAATGCCTTGTGCATTACTGATAAGTATCATAAATTAATGATGTAAAAAGTTATAGATTAATAATATCGCAAAAGAATATTAGTGCAGATGTTTGGACGCGGGATTCTAGTGGCAGAGTGTCGGGTTCAAGATTCAGTATCACTGAGAGTCCTAATTCTAACAAAGTGCCTTCAAACATGAGACCCATACGCATTTTAAATCTGAAAGAGAGTTTTCTCATTTTGATGTGGCAAGGAATTTTTAAGAGAACTGTCGGTTCAAGTGTCGTTCTTGTCATCTGACCACATTTCAAAATTAAGAAATCCGCTCCTAATGTCCAGATCAATATTTTCTAAAAATAAAATTCGCACTCCATTTTTCATACATGTTATTCATTAATATACATTTTCATCTTTCTATTGTTGAATGGGTATTTCTACTGTTAGATAACTCTAAATAAATATTTAGGAATGGTGTCTGATACTTCTTATATACTCTAATTTAGATACAACTTCTAAAAACTAGATAAATTTGTCGTAAACTTCCGATCTAAAAACCGATAAGCGACCAAATTCTGCATCTCTCGTTAGCTGCAGACGTTCATCGGAAAGTTTTAAAATCCCGATCTTCTATCCTAAAGATCGAAACTAATTATTTCAAACTCTCTTAACTATCGACTGAAAGTTAAATTTTCTATTTGTATCTTTTACTACCAAATAACCAGACTTATTTTATACAACTACAGAATAGGCTATTCGCAAAATAAAATGAAAGATTAAACAGTACCTGCTGCATAAATAACTTAAAGCTTTGATGGTGAGTAAATCCACTCCTGTTGGAAAGGGACAACACCTTCCTTCCGTCTTTTAAATGATTCATTAAGGTTCTGTCTGTAAATAGTTTTTTTCCCACTAATTTTTTTTGTTTCTCCGATAATTTAATAGACTGTGTTGTTTATTTCTTTGCTTCTGCCACTTGTGCTTAGGATTTTCATTTCTTGGACCAAACCACTTAACGCTCCAGTCTCGCATAGAAAAGCAATGGGGAAAAAACTAATGAATAATCCCAGAGGAAGGTTAAAGAGCAATTTAGTGAACGCCTAATTTGAGCTTAATTTCTATTATTTCTACTTAATGCGCTTAATTCTTTTAATATCTTTCATAAATAGAAAAACTTCCCAATATTTTGTTTACTCTTCGTACAACTGAATAAAAAGTTTCTTGGTTGGGGTTGAATGATAAGGAAATTGGTTTATGGAGTTCTGTTATATGTACTCGTAGACAAAATTTATTATCAACATTTTTTTTTCGTTAGAGGCTTTCAGCGGAAGGAAGGGAAAAAACGCAAGAAAAGTTTCTTAGATTTAATCATGAAATGTTTTGCATTAGAAGCTAAAAACAGGCAAGTTTTGCACTAAGAGCTAAACTAAGTGGAAAAAAGAATTATTGTTCTCTCCACATTAAATGAATTTTGCCAAAGTTAAATCATATGCATTCCACGGATTATGTTCGGAAAATTTCTGGAAGGTACCAATTGGATATGAATAGTTGAAACTTTTAGTGTTCTTAAATAATAATTAGCTTGTTTTATCAGAAGCACGGAAGAGATTTGAGCTTATTCGAATGCTTTATGGAATAACAGTTTTTAAAATGGAAATAGAAAAACCTTTTAGTAACACTTTCTACTCTGATAGAAAAGTGCAACTATTGTCTGACTTGGTATATCATTAGACATTGAATTCCCATATTATTGATGAAACTTTTAACCTCAGTCAGATTTTGTGTGAAATATTTTAGTAAAAAGTGTGGACACATCTTGCTGAATGATATATTATTACAGCTGATCTACTATGGTATGAATAAGTGCGAAAATCTAATATCTTAGGTGCTCCAAGGTCTCTTTGATCAACAGAAAATTCCATTCCTCCACTTTACATTGAGTCCTTGAATCATGGATTTGGCAAAATATTCTAGACGAAGTGGGATTAGAACGCGAATATGGCTGAAGAATAATGAAACACACTACATTATCAATTCTTCGTAGTTCCCCTTTCCTGTAAAATTCTGAGCTGTAATGAATGAACTAGATGTTTAAAGATTTCTTTTGCGAAAACTATTGTGATTATGCCAGGAAAGAAACTTCAGGAAGACCACGAAATCCCTGGCAGCTGTAAATTGTTGTGTTTAGCCGTTCATTGTCCAGTTAAAACATTGTACTTTGAATGCCCTGTTGCTGGAGAAGTAGAAAGACGTGTAGCTGATAATAAATGTTCTATTACTCTGTCAACTTGTTTTTAACACTCGTAAAGAAAAGTTGCTGTGGTTAACTGGTCATTCCCAAAACCTCAACATAAAGTTAAAAAGCAATATGGAACTCAGAAATGGTGTAGAGATCAGCCCGTTTATGATGGCATACTTAGACCAGGGCACTGCATTTATTATTTCATATACAGAAGCGCAATTCATCTGTGAAACCACTGAATATAGCCAAGTTTTTCAGGCTGGGTACTACTAAAATTGGGCAATACGACTTAGATGTATAAAATGCTGCCTTCGCGAAGGGCAAATTAACCTCTTCCAATCTATGACAAATCATGTATATTGACCCTCCAGTATTTTATCTTCCTTGTACCTTTCGACAAACGTCGACACCGGATGATAGTAGTTAAGCTACTATTTAGGATCGTCTGCGAAGATATCTGAATGGTAACATAATTTCCTTTGACTTTGTTCTATTGAGCAATTATAAATTTTGTTCTTTATCTCTTATTCCTTTATCAAACCAACAGCTGATGCATTCTGCCAAGTGTTCTGATGTGATATGGTGTACCAACAAATTGGTGGCATAAAATTCGATGATTATAACTCTTGAAAAGTGACCAATTCCCTAAAATCTTCAACGAGATCGTGTGCCATGCATTCTTACTTCTTAATCTTTTTCAGTACGTCTCCCCAGCCTAAATCTGCATGTTACGGATTTGAAAGACAAACATTTTGGTGACTGCACATGGATGCCATTCGCTTCGTGTCTTCCCAGCGACAGTTTCGATCAACTACACCGCATGACGTCGTTCATTAGCCCGGTAACTTGCGCTTTGATACCAGGGAAGTTTATTTGAGTTGAATCATTCCAGATTATGGTATTTCTTGTAATATAAATTTCGAAACTGCTCAAATATTCACTTACAAGCCCGTTTATGCTTTGAATAACAAGGAAGGATTTGTTCTAATCCATGATATTTTTAAAAATTAGAGATGTGAATCTGAAAAATTGAATACCAAGTTTATTTTTCCGTGGTATATTTTGAAAATATATATTAATATAACAACTTCAATATAACAAATCAACAAAAAGCCGTATTAGTGAATAGTATTTATTCATTGGATTATATATTCTCACGTAAGGCCAAACGATTGATGTCAGTTACCGAGATAGTACTGGAGTTTAATCACATATATTGTATTTTTATCACCTTTATGAATAGATTGATAATTGTAATAATTTTAAGACATGAATATCAATAAATGATTTAAAATATTCATAAAAATAATAGTCTTGTTGAGACTGAATCCTGTTTAGTGTTTAGAAATTCGAACAAAAAATAGAGCACTTAAGCTGAGATAAATTCAGTCTAAGCATAAAAAGGCAAATTTTATATAAATTTCATTTACATTAGTTCAATTGATATACAGATATCATTCTACACTCATAAGTCAAATTATTATTATTTGAAATAAATGCAAATTTAATTTGTCAACGAAATACTTCAAGTTCTAACTCTTTCAGCAGTCCAGACATTTAACGGCGGCATTTTGTTGTGAAAAGCTTCTAACTTCTTTTGGGAACTATGCCCGAAGAATAAATATTTTACATTTCATATGGCAATGAAATTCAATTACAGTTCCAAGCCGTTTCCTAATCTCTTTACGAGGATTTAGCAAACTTAATATTGAATTATTGGTTCTCGTTATCAGGTGTAAACTTCATTTAAGATAAATTATCTATAAACACGATAAACTGTTCTGCTTTCAGTTATTAAATAATTAAGTAACTTTAAACTATTGTCACTTTGATTCAATAGAAGTTCTATTTTAAACTTAATCAGGAAAATGTGGTGCAATTTTGAATAGCATTTTAACGGCACCTCAATTTGAAATCTAAGAGGATTGATAATTCTTGTGAAATATTGATCTCAAAACAAGCGCAGAGGGAAATAAATATCCGTTGTTTATATTACTTTGCAGTGAATTAATTGTGATTCAGCAATTAGAAATTCACACTGCATTTTCAAGCTTTAGTGAGTTATTGCTGTATAATTAATTACAGTCTGCAAAGATTTTTGCGGAATACTTATTCCCGCCAGTGAAGGGGGGGGGGGGGGGGGGCCCTCCGGCGGGGATGCTGTGCCTCTCCATCGGGGCAAATTTTTGTACCCCATTCACACAACGAGCTATTCAACTAGTAAATAAAAAAAAAATCTGGCGAAAATTTCAGACGGTCATAATTACTCCCCTCCCCTTGTAAAGCAGGTTGTGCATTTCCTGTCAGGGATACCCTGCCTCTCCTGTCGGGAAGACTCTTACCCTTCGTCGGGCAGACCGTGCCCCACCGTCAGGTGGAATCTAACGCCTCTTCTGCTTATTCGGTAGATTCTTTATAGGAAGACAACGTATTGTAATGTTTCCCATGATACTTCGGGAAACTTTCTATATACGTAGTTTCTCCGATCGTGGTTCTTAGAACCCAAAACTCGTTTAAAAGTCCATATATATATAATAGTGAATCTAGGGATATGCTTTAGGGAGGGTGAAAGTTGTGCTTAAGGAGGTGGAAATGGCGAGGAGGTTAAAATTTCCATTTCCCCTAGCTTCCTTGCTATTGAAGATTGACAGATAATTATAATTAGGATAATTGCCATCTAACCATAGCGAAAAACTTCGCACTAAAAGCTTTTCCAAACTGCAATCCCTCAAAAGTTATGGGTTGAACAATGATTTTCTACCCCTAACGTTGATTGCTTTTTAACCAAAACATGAGACATTTCAATGGAAAGCTCTCATCATTTGCATTCTCATCCAACCTCTTCCACTCTCATAGCTACAACTCTTATAAAATTAGAAGTGGAAATGGCAGAACGGAGTAAAAGTTTTATTTTCTTTATATCTCCATCCCAAGGGGGCACCACGAGTTCGTGGATGAAAAGCCGCCGGATAAGTAAGCGGGTTCTTGTTCCCTGGGGATATAGTAATGGTGTGAGGTTGAGTTACCTCCACTCCGAAGACGGGGCGTATCTCCTTCGTGAGGTGTTGGGCCGTGGCCGGTGATTTCTACTAGGACTCCGACCTTAGTTCCCGACTGCTGCCGTAGCACCGGTTATTAGGTTGAATCAAAACGAAAATGTAATCTCAAATTAGAGCTTAAAAACAATCAACTAGAGAAATTAGAATAAATTTAAAAATAAAAAATTGTAACTTAAACTTTAAACAAAAAAACCACAATTTTTTTAAAAAACAATAAAACTAGATAATAAAATTTAGAAAATAAAATTTAAACAATGTTTAAGAAGCGTGCAATTGCAGCTGCAAACAAAAAACAAAGAACAATGGAAATCAATATCATATAACGAAAGCCCCCCAAAAAAAACAAAGATAAACTCCGAAGTAATTGAAAAAAAACAAGGAATCCTTTCTAGTCCATTTTTTCAAGGGCTAAGGACTTTATTCGAAATGGATTCAAAATAATAATTGGGAAATTTTTCTGTAAGAAGCTTGCATTACGCCAAACATAGCTTCTCGAAATTTCCCAACAAAAGACAAAGGAGATCTGTATATCAAAAAGCATTATTTCAAAATAAATAGGAAAAACAAAACACAAACATCAAAACGCTAATAAGATTGATTTAAAAATATCAGCCATCTGGCTTTTTAAAGTTAGCCATCATAAATAAAAACTTACCCCATGCCCTGAATAGAGAAGAAAGAGAAAAAAATGTCCTCTCGTAATTACAAACCCGCGCGAACTTTCTTTTAATCTCAAATTAGGTGTTATCTATACTTATAAAAGTCAATGCTTGCGTGTGTGTGTGCGTGTGCGATGTCCAGACGAATCTATCGCATTTACAGCCATGAAATTTGGCACACAGGTAGTCGTAATGGTGATTTAATGCACCTCGAAGCCGGAATATTAAAATTTAATCTAGAAAATTTTTTATTTAATGTTTTGTGTTGTTTTGGGCCATTTTTGCCACGTTCACGGCTGTAGTATCTTTTCTAATGATTGTTGAAAAACAATCCATGCACCATCGGATAGAACAAACAATTTTCGTTCTAATGAAGTTTGTTTTGAATTTCTAACGCAATTTACTGAATTTTGAGAAATTTTTAAATAATAGTCACTTTTATGGTAATTTTTTATAAGGATTTTTTCAAATTCTCGCATCTGACGTTCTAACAACTCTATAATTTTCATTTTTTTTCAGCTTATAACTGGAATGTTTCTGTCAGATTCAAAACAAGAACGGTTAAAATATCTTATTCCGATTTTTTTAAATTAATTTTTCCCTGATCAGTTCAAACAGTTTTTTTGCTAGCGAGATTTGACAACGAGCGTTTCTCTGGACCATCCCAGAATGCATTGTTTCAATTTCATTGGTTGGTGGTGACCTTCCTCGCAGGAGGTGACGTAATATGCTTTCTACAATCCGATTCCTTCTGGTGACGTCATTACATTCGTGTCATTGTCGAAAATCAATAATGTGTATCTTTTGTTTTCAAAACTTTTTCTGTCATGGCATTCACCCCCCCCCCCATTTTGTTGAAGTTCTGTTTCCACGGGCAACGCCGTGCTCATACTGCTAGTTGAATTATATAGTAGAGAAATCAAATCGCTGAAGTGGATGAAGTAAATTAAAAATTCATCGTGCTTGTGTGGAAGGAAACCGAACGAATTTATTATACAAGATACTTCTGCACATAATTATTCTAAATGATTGTTTAAAAGAAGTCTGATATAAAATGAATCATATGCGCACAGTTTGCTCCAGGTCTCGTATTTTATGGTATCATTGATGCATTTTTTTTTTATTAAAGACATATTTTATGAATTATACTTTTCTCTTTTTATTTTCAAAACAGAAAGAGTTTTAACTTTTTTTAAATATTTCTTTATAAATATCTTTCAGTAACAGCAAAAATTAAAATCAAGTTCCCCTCAATCTTTTCTCTCCTCACTTATTTGAAATACCAGCATTTTGATACTGTTTTGAAAAGATTCTTCTGAAATATCGAAAGAAGAAGAAAAATAAGAAAAAAAATCTTAATCAAGCCGCTCCCAATTTCTTTCATCCTCACTTGCCAAGATATCTTAGATTAGCTGATAACGAGCATTTATATCCATAGTCGAAAACCCCGGATTCATTCATCAAGTGGACTAAGTCACATATTCTGCACAAAATGGAAGTTTATTCCATTCAGGTAATCCCTTAATCTGCTTCGGCAAAGAAAGCAAACCAATAATAGTAGAAGCTTTCGTCTGTTTGATGTACATACGAGGTCCGTTTTATTATGGACAGCCTCTGACTACTAACTTAGCAGTAAGCTCAAGGGAAGAAAAGCGGTTATCTTTTTCCCTTTGAATTAATATCTGTCTTCTAAGTAAAAGGAAAACACATACAATATTGGTATAAGTTGTTTTGCAAACAAGAAAGGCCACGGAGATGCCTTTACGAGCGACTTCGCTTTGTCGATGATTTCTAGAATCAGGGTCAACAACGAAATTAGACTTTTTCGGTTTCTATATGTCATCGAGAGTTGTTTTCTATGAGAAAAAATTGTTTCATGGCTCACTTTATAATATTAAAATTATTATTCATTACAGATATCAATTCTAAGGAGTATGGGCTTAATACTTTGATGAACTACGAGAATGGCAGGTGCAAAAGAAGCAGTAAGATCAAGGAATAAAAAGAGATATTTCCTCGTCTGGATTTATATCTGCCTGTAAGTGCAGGGAAAACATACAATATATTGTTACAAGTTGTTTTGCAAACAAAAAATACAAAGCAGATGAGTGATTTCAGTTTGCCTTTGATTTCTTGAAGCAGGCCAGCAATTTTGCTTGGATTGTTTTTACTTTTTTACATCATTAATAATAATTCACACCGGCGACAAAGTAGTATTTCCAGTGCTACTTCATTCTATTGGAAAAACACATTTCCATGTAATAAAAATTTAATACTATGATGAATTACAAGAGAAATGGACACATAAAGGGCCAAATATTCAAGCGAAAATCCTTTTCTATTTAAATTAATATCTAATTTATAAGTAAAAGGAAAATATACGTAATATTGAAATAAGTTATTTTGCAAACGAAAGAAATAATGTATCTCTTCGTGAATCACTTCAACTTGGTGGCAATTTTTGTAAGTAGGACTGGCAACTGCATCTGGCTTTTTCTGTTTACAAACATCGTTAAGAGTGATTATCAAATACTAAAAAAGTATTTCATGCGACACTTTGTAATATTAAAACCTTAAATAAATTATCTATTAAATATTTAAATACGTTTCTAATGAGAAGCATTCACAGGGGAAGATGCATGAGGGTCTTTGAATCAATATCTGTCTTCTTTTTAAAAGGAAGCATATACCAGAATGGTAAAACTAGTTTTGCAAGCAAGGAAAAAAATGGAATGGCGATGCCTTTACAAGTGACCTAAGTTGCAGGTGGTTTCTAGAAGCAATTGCATCCAATCTTTTCTATTTTTGTACATCTTTAACAAGGGTTCTTAAAGATTACAAATGCTTATTTCATAGATCACGCTAAAAATACTCATAATTTCAAGAAATACAATTTAATATTTTGATGCATTAGGAACGTAAATTCTGAAGGAGGAAGATGAAGTTATTTTTGTCTTTGAATTGATACAAATGATTGGCCTGGCACGTAAAAGAAGAATACGCAAAATATTATTGTAAGTTGCTTTGTAAGCCTGAATCGTAACGAATGATTTCCGTTTAACTATAATTTTTAGGGGGGCATTACTGGCAATTAGGTTTTTCTATTTTTTTTCTATCGTTAGTGGTGATTCCCAGAGAGATAAAAAATAACTTCATGGGTCGTTTAACAATGTTAGGAGGCTTAAAGCATGTTTCATGGTATGATGCATTACCAGAAAAACGGATGTATGTGGTTAGACTGCTTTTTGTAGTGGTAGTAATTGCATTAGCTGTTTAAAAAAAATGAAAGATATCGTTTTTATTTTTATCCTTCTGAGTAGGATGATATATAATTTGCAGCTGGAGTGGAATAAAAGCAGTTTAATATGCCGTGGAAGGAAAAATTGAAAACAGTATCTGAAAATGGAAAATCCTTAAGTTTTTATTCATCCAAGCATACCTGAAAAATAAAGTGCTTAGCATTTAAGCTTTCGAATATTTTAAATTCCGTATAATAAATGCTCCTTTCTGAAAAAGTTTGTGAAAATCGGATCGGAATGTTTGCGATGGAATTGAAATAACGTACAAAGAAGCTACAATGGGATTGATGTTTCCAGGGTGAAAGTGTATGATAAATACTAACGAGATATGGAAGAAAATTCTTTTCGTTTTGCATATAAATAAACAAGAAATCTGATAACATGGTGCATCAATAAACACTGTTTTAAATAAAGAATCGATTTATAGCAGAATATTATTATTTTTTTCTTTTAATAACTTGTATGTTTCTAATCGTCTAAAATGTTTTATAATTTTTAAATTCAAAATGTAAGTACCCTGAAAATAAGTGAGAATAAACAAATTGGATGTGAAAAAAGGGAAAAATGCTTTTCTTTTGCTTTTGTTTTTTGAAATCTACTGAGAGCTAATACGATTTGGAGTTTATCTCTAGTATTTCAAAGTCGCTATTTGGAATTGTACTTTATAGTAAATTCAAAAATCTTGCGTGTTTCTTTCTCATGCATATTGGCAAAAAAAATTCAAATATCGCTGAAAGTCGCATTCGCATTTGATATCCTGTAAGTTGGTACCTTACGCACATAATATTAAACTATTCATTTTATATGTTAATTTGACGAAAGCCAGAAGAAGTGTACACAATTTTGACTCACTTATCAGTGTTGTAGTTAGACGTTCATGGTCTTAATGCGAATATTTAATTTTTCCGTATAGAATAAGGATTCTTAAACTGAGGACCATGATCCCAAATTAGATCTCACAAAAAATATTGGAGACCATAAAAATTTCAAGATCATGTTTTTTTACCGGATGTTTTAACATCAGTAATCAACAATAATGCCGACAATAAACTTGATTTGAATGATCTCTCATACTAAATTTTATTTAAATTTTCAAATATATGAGTCATATCCTGTGTATTGTTTATTTTTTTCTCTATATCATCCCTTGCATTTTTCTATATCATCGTTTGTATTTTTTACTTTTCTTCTATATAAACATCCTTCCCTCCGGTAGGACTTCAAATATGAGGATGAGAAATCACTGGATAAATAAGAGGGTTATCCTCGGAGGGTATAGAAATGCTAGTCAAAATCATCATTGATGACGATAAGTACCTCCTGCGGGAGAGATTGCTCCATTGGTTGGTGACGGCCATTTTGGAATAGCATTCTTGTTACTATTCGCGGCCGCCTAGTCATTCAGATGCAGCGGATGGCTGAGGCTAGGTCGCAGTGACCATTATTTGCTTATACACATCCGTGGAACTGTATAAGTTTTCACACGAAAATGGAGTGTGCAAAAATGTTTTTGATTGAAAGAGGTTGGAAAGTAAGGAAGTTTAAGAACCTCTGGTGCATAACAATTTAAAACTTATTAAAATATTTTTCGGCTTCTTTAAAGTAGATTCGACAGGGAAATCTATATCCATCTACACCCACACTCTTTCTTCCAGCTATCTTAATAATTATTATAAATTCCTAAATTTTATTCATTTAGTACTAAACGTTCACTTATAGTTATTTTATTTTGCAAAAAAATAAACCTCAATCAACAAATATTTCCACGCATTGCCTGTAGGAAATTAAATATGCATTTTTCCATACATTTTTGAACTTGAATACGGCGAATTACTATTTTTCTACCCTATTCTTAGTGCAGTTTGGTTAAACAAGTTTTTGATCCCTATAGTTACACGACAAATGTAATTTCCAATAATCTGCCGTGACAAAAGGTTAAGAGCGAAATTCTGCGCAAGATTAATATTTACCTTGGAAGCAGCTTACAGCCATCTCCGAAATAGGATGGAGTAATGGGATTTGTGTTCAGTTCCTCAGTAAACGCGACACGATAATTTTGCGAAAAGGGCAACGATTAGATTAATCTATTATTGCATGTATCGGAGCGAAATGCCACCTAATCTGCCTCAAAATTCCTTCAAAAGCATCAAACAAAGCTCAGACTAATCATCGCTCAGGTTCAGAATGTTGCTAAGTTTAGGATATAGTAACCTGTGTAGGAATTATTAAACAGACATGTTGACTTTTGATGCAGATAGCATTCAGTATGAGTATATACTCAGACGCATATACACTTTGTAAATATATAAAGTCATCATATGTAATATAGTAAAATTTCTGCCGAGAGTTCTCTTATTTGCAATAAAAGTAAGTTAAACAAGAAAGGAACCCAATAAAAAATGGACGAATCTAAATTTATGTACAAAATTGGACAAAATAGAAAGCTCAATTTGCTAAAATGCTCCAAATATAACACTCAAATAAAAATAAATAGATAAATAATTGAAGCTTATAAAAACACAACTACAACATAAAAAATAGCTTTATTACCAAGCGATTAAAAATTACTGCTACATATACCATTAAAAATTACGCCTAACTACCGCTCTTGGAACTTAGAACTGAGACAAAACTTTTAGCTAGTCACGTTTTCACCTTAGTTTCTCTCATCAATACAATTACTGCATTTGGGAATCCTTTTACGAATTATCAAGAAAATGCCCTAGATCTCTTTATTTTCTATCATCCTAAGCTGTCTTTAAAAGCACATGGTTAGTGTTTCACAGTAAAAGCTAAAATAATATCTAGCTATAATAATTATTTATATTTTCAAATTACAAAATTTCATGATTTCAGCTGTAATATTATTGAAATAAGACATAGTATACTTTACCATGTCCAGAATGTCGTCCATATTGGATTCTTTATACAGTAAAAAAAAATCCATTACTATAAATTTAATTACTATGAAATTCTTCTTTCGTCTTAAATACTAGTAATGGGCTGTAAAATAATAAATGCAATGAATCTGATGCACGTGAAGTCAAAGCTGATTCTTTGAAAATTATTCAATCCCTTACATTCCTGAGAATATATACACTGAGGCAAAAAGTATTAGAGGAAAAGCATGATGACTAAAACTTTTCTTCAGCTGAAAAAAAGGGGTTGCTGACAGAGAGAATTCAAGAAGCCTTGTTCTACAAGAAAATTACCCCCTGCGCCTATATCCCGGAAATAATTTTCCTTGGACAAAATTAATTATCTGCTTTCCCTCCTCGGTGGATGTATTTTTAGAGCCTTCTGTTCTCATACGATGGTAACCAATTCGTTCCCACATCTGTATGTAAATGAGGGAACGGCCCACGTAGTGACCTTTCATCATCGAAGTCTTTCATCGCATGGCAAAGTGAGTACTCATTTCATTAAGTAAACATTCTCATCGATGCTAATAAGCATTTCACCGAGACTGAATATTACGCATAATTAGATAATACATTCCTTCCTAATAAATGCGAAGCGTCTTATATCCGTTGTTGGGGGAGACGACCTGCTGGGAACCTGGCATTCATCAGACTAATCCAAGAGTCCCATTAACTGCGGCATCCCTCCAAACAGATTAACTCTAATTCCCTTAATTGGAACACTAAAATAAGCTGATTCTGATAAAGCAATCGGAACCTGTTTGTGGTACATTGAAGACGTTGTCTTGATATGATATTTTTACACTTCTGTAAGTGGTGCTTCATGCTGCGGACTGAGCTTCAGACCTCATAGCCATTTAGGCTTAAGGAGTAATTTTGAATTACGCTGAAAACGATAGGAGAAATGGAAATTTTTAAATCAGTAATTCTTTGAAGGGCAAACATGAACTTTAAGTGAGATTTCAAATCCACAGATTTACTCCATGTTCGGTTGATACATTTCCGTTCAAAGCTTATTAAAATATCAAAAAATAAAAAAATGAAATGTTTTTAATTTTAAAAAAAGAAAATGAAAATAATGGAACTAAAATTTTATAGCTGACATACAATATACAGTTTTCAGGTTAAGTTTGGGAATTTTAAAATTTATAGCAAAGGAAAAATTTAACAGAAACTTAGTGAATCGGAACCATTTTGTGGTACATCGAAGACATTGAAGAGGTATAAAAATACCTTTCCTAGACAACGAACTTATGCTATGGCGTCGTGAGATTCAGACCTTGCTCCTATATAGGCAATTGTAAATAGAAAATACCCTTACTGAGCATTTCTGAGCAGAATTTCAAATAGTTAATTTTTTTTCAAACAGGTACTATGAAATCAGCAATTATTCGTGAATTGTTACAAAACAAATTAATTCAATATTCAGATAACAATCAAAAGAGTCAATTCAAATCTCATTGAAAAAAGCTCGAAGAGATTGTTATGGGGTATCGAATAGTAAACTAGGTGTTTTTTCGTAGAAATATGCGAATTTTCTAAATACAAATTTAAGGCTTATTTATATTTTTTTGGTTGTGTTTCGACCATGATAATTAAGTATAGAAAAGTCTTTCAGAAGAAACTTCTGTAATGTAGTTTCTGTATATGAAAAATATGTAAAGAAAAACAAACTTCCAGATGGTTAGAATTTGACTCAATTCAATGAAAAATATCTGAAATTCGAAATATGCTCTGGGTTTTTAGTATGCTTGATGGTTGCCTTTGATATATTTAGCAATTAAGGAAATATCGTAGAATAAAATACATTATGAAGCCACATTAAAACTGAATAAATGACATTCTTTATCAAATTCCTGTGCAGGAAAAAAAACTGCATTCATATTTTAAAGATTCAAATATAACGCTAGAAGTCTGCATTCTTAAATTAAGACATTGAACGAATAACTTCTCTTTTGAGCTTAAACATGCAACTTTGTGAAAGCAGATGGGATTTCTAATTCGAATCCAGCCAAAGTAATGAGAACCATTTATATCCGAGGAATGAAACATCTTATATATTGCCTTTCGAAATTCTGTTCGATTTATCTCAGAGCAAACATAACTTTTCATGTCACAATGTAACTGTGAACAACACTGGTACTTCGTGTCCATTTTATGCTTCAAAAATAATAGACCTTGATTAAAAATACTTCAGCATTATGAATCATATGATAAGGTTATTGATGAGATTGCGATTTATACTTATTGTTTATTCAGTTTTAGTCTTCTCAGTCGTTTAATTTCATTGCAGTACAAGATAAATTAAAAGGTTTTAGACAATTTTAAAAGAAGATCATGCGTACACAGGCGAGATATTTTTACGAAGAAACTTGTGGTCACATACATAGAATATGACTGCAACAGAAGTTGCTGAGATAACGCAATAACGAAAAGAAAGGACACCCGATGTTACAGAACGCAATGTTATAGTGAATACGTGCCAGGGCGTATTTTTGAAAAAACTTCCTTCAAGCCGATATGTTTTCCTGGCGAGGCTTGTTGGCAGCAGGTATGGGTCGAACAAACAATATCCCAGGATACCAGTCGAAATGTTGATGCTGAAGTGTTGCAGAGCATCATGTTATCTTATTAATCATGGGTTTTAGAAAATACACAGATTCCAGTTATATACGATGACAACACCGTTCCTTGAAAATGTAGTTTCATCTTTGTAACAAACCCAAACTAGAAAACCAGTCTGCGCTACGGACTTTTTGTTCCACTACAGCAACCCCTCCAACGGTTGTACGCTGCATTTGCGATCACATATTCCGATGTAAAAATGACTCGTCTTTGTATGCCTGATATTTCTTTAAACTTCGCCCAAGGACTTTTAACTCATCTTGTAGTTGTATGTGACATATTCTGGGAATTATATTATATTTAACACTTTACATGAATTTTTAATAATAGATTCTGCAACCAGTTCTTTATATTTTAAAAACTAAAAATGGCGGCGTTCCAACAGTTGCGTCAGAATTCAGATTACACCTACAACTTAAATTTTCGTAGTCATCTTTAATTACGAAAATAATTATGAACAATGAAATATGTAATGAAATAAATCAGAAATCGCTACCTTCTCTTATAATTTTTTAGTGTCTTGCATAATAAACCTGTAATGAAAACACTTGAAAAGAGAGAAAGACATTATTTTTAATATTCGCTCTTCGATTCTTTGTATTTCTGAATACTTAATACAGAAATACTTTTAGCATTTACAGTTCAGTCTAGACGTTGGAAAAGCACAAAAATGTTTCCTCCGTTTGAAGATGAAATTCGGTTGCTCCGAGAAAATTATTCTGTGATCTCCAGGAAAATGTAATCTGATAAAAAGCAGTTTAAATGAATTTCTTTTTTTCTCCTTTTTAAGTAACCTGAACTTCAATTTCAAGAAGAGACATGGTAGGCCAATTACAATATTATTTAGCAAACAATTTTAAAAAATCTTTCGAAAGATAATTAGTTCAAAATTTGCTAATTTGGTTTTAAATCTCATCTCTAAAGTAACTTAAATTTAAATAAATTCGAGATTGTTTTTAAACCTCCATTAAACAGCGAAATTAATTGTACTAGCGTTTATTTCCCTAAAGCATGAAAATAAGTAATGATTTTTTCCTTAAAAAGCTAAAACTAAGCTTGAAAAGTGGGAATCTTGGTCCACTATATCCTAATTCTTTTTTTTTTGAAGATCATTATGAGCATTCAAACATACATTAGTGGCATAGGAGTTCGGCTGAGACCATTTGAATAGTTCGTAATAACCGAGGGATCTTAATATTCCGGGTTCGTTATACTGGGGTTTGATTTTAGATCGTTTTATAAAAATGGGTGAAAGGAATTATTCCTCAGTTAAATTGTTCTTACTAATTTGATTATACAGAAGGAAATTATAAGAAATTATATATATCTGGAGCAAAAAACTATTGTTTCCTAGCTGGTTTAGCTTAGATATATTAACGTCCCGATATGAAGCAACATGAGGGCTATTTTGGGATGGACCTCGTCATTTTGAACCGTGGTCAGATGACGAGGACGTCACCTGAGCTGCAACCCCCTCTCCAAACTTCCACACCACACCATCGGGAGAAAGTTTGGCGTCTAAGTATGATTTAACGTGCAACAGGCCCCATACACGGCAGATCTTTAGTGGAACTGATTTCAAACTTGGAACCCTCCGGCCCCGAAGCCGAGACCTTACCACTAGGTCACCGCGGCCTCACTTCCGTGCTGGGAGTTTCAAGTGAAGAATTAGCTCAAAGGATTTACAAAAGTCTAGGTAAATTCAAATTTTCCCAGATTTCAAAAAAGAAAAGGAAGTATGCAATTTAAGAATTGAAATTTCCAGTATTAATAAATATCATAATAGTCAAATTAAAAGCTTGAACTTTAAGAATTTTAAATTCTGTTTCGATTATTGCCAAATTATCAATTTAGATTATTAGGCATTTAAAATGAAATATTTATATCGAGAATAATACAAACCTAAAGAGACAGACAAAGCATCAGTACATAAATGCAACCAGATGATTTAAATCAAAAATCAGAAAGATATTTCTACAAGGAGAAATCACAGTTGTGAAGCTTTTTATCTATAAGCTTAGTTCCCAGAAAATTATTTACATTATATACAGTTTACAATACAGGGTTCAAGCATGACGCCATAATAATAATCCTATTTGAATATCTTCATAAAGATAGCTTTAACTAAAACACTTCAATTACTATTATAAATAATTCACTTATTTCTAATGACCGAGATTTGCAATTTATTGATCTTCTAGATGGTTATATTAAATTTCTTAATAAAATCGCAGCATTATTCCTTCCTATTATAAATAAAACTTTGGCATTGTTGCATAATTTCTAAACACTGGTGCTGCTTTTGTTATGATTATAAAACTAATTGGAAACAACTTCTAGTCTCAGTATCTGTGTAGGGCTGAAATGAAAGTGTAAGCGACTTATTTCTTCCCAAAGAGTAGAAGATTCTGTAAAGTATCCAGATACTCTTCATTTAACCAGAAGAATTTCTTGTTATATTAAAAAACACAAATCAGCCAAAAAATGGAACGCTGGTTATATTCTATGAAGTTTCCATATTTAAACATTTTTAAGTCCGAACTTTTTTTTTTATCTTCCTCCTGTAAATATAGATGCCACAATACTACTGAACACGATTTTAAAAATGCACCCTATCGTAGACTTGAATTTTTTATTAAAATTCACATTCTATTAAATATTCTTTGTAGAAAAATTCATCACTTCCGCATTTTAAAAGAAAGAAGAAAAATTTGTAGTCCGTACTCATATAAAAAATTTAATATATATCGCATCAAAATTCCATGTTTGAGTTAATGAAAGTATTTAATTTATAAAGGAATTTCATTTGCTTTCACATATGAAACTAAAATTTCTCTATATACATTCAATATTTAATTTCATCACCGCCAATAAGTTTTTCCATGAATTTTATTGTACAGCTTTATTTATGAAATCAAATCATTATGTGTTCAACAACTGAGAAACGTTAAACAGTTATTAAACAAATAGCTTTCATCTCAATCAAAGATTGTGCTAGTCTCTTTTCTTCTTGCTTTATATTTTTTTGTTGTTACAAGTAATTGATGTTCAGTAACGTAACGCTGTCTTGAAACATTCTCTCTCTACTTTGTTTCTATTTTCCCTTCACTTTCCTTTCACAAAGAAGCAACCATTTAACGCTCTTAAAGAGCATTCACCGTGACATGACTTATTATGAACGTTCGCCAGGCGAACGAACTAAATGACTAATAGAGGCACGATGATAAAAACTTTCCGTTTTCATTAAACAATTTGTTTTTGTTAAGCGAAGAAATTTCTTTTCAGATAAGTTATTACTTTCATTTTTCTTGCCTTCATAAGATTATGTAAGTAAAATGTCTTTGGATGAGCAGTTTTCCATAATAGCCGTTATGTGTGCATTTGTATTATGAAAGTAGCATTTTTTAAAATAAATAGTTGTAATATTCACTGTCAACAATCAATTTCATACAGATAATATACTATATACAAGGAATAACCTTTCCGTTTCTTTTAGTCTTTTTTTGTTGTTGTTGACAAAAATGAATTTTCCTGGCGGAAGAGTCTGTTGGTAATATAAATAAATTAATAGACAATCAGACTAGAAGATGAAGCTCATTTGTTGATTTTGTTCACACTGACATTACATGATATCTGGTTCGTTCAGACATATTTAGTCTGGAGATAAGGCTATTCTAACTTAAAATTCACAGTCGTTGAGTCAAAAAGGGTGAAAGTTAAGGTTAAAGTAAGGAGCCATTCCTCTTCGCTTTGCATCGCCAACTTTATGTCGGAAGATTGTTTGGCGATGTGAGGACATTTGTTTTGGGTGAGCAGTGAACCATTTTAATGCTCTCCTCGTACGCGAACCGGGCAATTTTTTTAATTTAATAAACATCAGCGGCTTCGCTTTCAGCAAAGCCGGAAACTAGTAGCTTCGCTTCTTCATTGAATGTTAGGAATCTACCTTCTTTTAAAAAAATCTGTAAACTCTCAAAATTAAAACCGTTAAATTCCAAACGAAATACTATGCAAATTCTATTAAATCGTCCAATAAAATTTAAATTAGCGCATAGATGACCAACCAAGACGAAGCTTCGAAGCGCAGAACTCCAATTTAATGACACGCGCGTCAGACACTAATTTGAACATCACTGCGCAACCAAAACAAATGTAAACACATCGCTAAACTGTCTTGCTCTCGGCGTCAAAAAGTTGACGATGAAAAGTGTGGAGAAACGGCTCCGTACCTTAAATTTAACTTTAACCTCAAAACGATCCAAGATAAGTTATGGATTTATATGGCGTTTAGTTATGCTTACATTAATAGACAGAATGATCAAAAATTCAATATTAGAGTTATGTGTGCATTAAAGAATTAACTTTCTGTGCAAAGCTCATACGGGTAGCAGTAATTATCTCGCAGATAGTGTCACGCTTCTTTACGTTTGTATCAGGAGGTGCAATGATGGCTAAATGTAAATTTACTGAATTTACATGATTTCACAAATACATTTTTAATAAAGGAATGTATGTATCTGTAATTACACGTGAACGTTCATAAACTCATATACAACAGATCAGAAAATGTCATTCACTTACAATGTAATGTTTTCCGAAGTTCCTCAATAATGCGGGGGTTATTTGCATATGCACATTGTTTTAAACGCTTTCATTTATTAAAAAGTTATTAGTAAAATTTTGGGTATGTTGGCTTTTGGACAATACTGTATAAATCAACGCGAAATTGTTACAAGCGATCCACTGATTTTTTTTCTTTTTCAGAATCTGTGCTTTTATTTCGGAAAATGCGTGTTTTTGTGAGCTCGTTTGATAACGTCGAAGTCAGGAATTTCTAATAGACATCAACGTTGCAATATTCCTTCTCGCCTTTTCATAAAACAGGTACTACCAACTGATGCTGTGAACGGTTTGAGAGCAGGGTGTCATCATCCTCATTCGACCGAGCTATAAAATTCCGAGATCCGTATCCAATAGTCGCTTCTTAGCATAAGAGGAGAAATTATCGTTATCGTTAGAGAAATTATCAGTTCTGTAGTGAAACTTCAATCTAAATGTTTTTTTTAAGAATTTCTATTCTATTAATAACTTTATACAGGGTGGCAATGAATTATTGGACCCATATAAAAAATTAATTAAAAAGACTAATAATGTTACAACTAAGGTTTTTTTAAATGAGAGTTCAAATTAAAAAGATTTTTTCTTTCAGATAGGTAACGCGCCGTTACGGTAGTCTAGGGGGTGGTAAATTATTGGACATCTCCCATTTTTCAGAGCCATTATCTGCGAAACTATTAAAGCTAGAAGAGAAATAAAAGAATGTATTTCTAGGGAGTTTTACGCTCTTTAATTTGCAAAATCAATTGTAATTCGAAAACTGAATACTTTTCGAGATATTCAAAAAAACTGAAAAAGGAAACCAGAAAAGGCACATCGGCTTCTGCTGATTGGTAGCCATTGCGTATATAAATCTCTTGCTATAGCATATTTGGAACGCCGCAATGGTACGTCACCTATCTTGAAAAAAACTGTTTTATTTGCTCTCTCACTAAAAAAAAACCCGCAGTTTTAACATCATTTGTTTTTTTAATTAATTTTTGAAATGGGTTCAATACTTTATGACCAACCTGTCTTATGAAGGATGATAAAATTAATAATGCGTCATTTGGCAGAAAAAGAAATACATGAATCAAGAATTTTCTTAAAGTTGTTTATGAAGCAAATTTCTATTCAACATAAAAGAAATTTATGGAGACTGTTATGCACCCAGACACAAACTCCCTACGGAACTCCATACCGGTCAGCATTAAAAGCCTACAAACCACCCTCGGACATCTTTCAAATAATGGAGAACAGTGAGAAAGGAACACCCACAGAATTTGGGTTAAAAATACTACAGAAACTGTATCCAAAAATTGCACCAAGAACAGCAGAGATACAACAAGACGAGCAAAGAGGAACAGAATATTAAATCTTACAGACCAATATCTTTGCTCCCCACACTTGGCAAATTGCTAGAGAAACTCCTTCTTCAAAGATTTATCTTCCAATTAAAGACAAAAAAAACTCCAACATCCACTGCAGTATGGATTTAGAGAAGGGAAGTCAGCTGATGACGCACACCTGGATGTCACATCTCTCCTAGAACAAGCTCAAAGGCAGGAAAAACACGCTGTGTTGATATCTTCAGACATCTTGGGTGCATTTGACAGTCTGCAATACTCTTCCATCAGAGATAGATTTGCTTCCCTCTCTCTCTTCTCCAACATCAGCGAAACGCTTTTTGACACTTTAAGAAACAGAAAAGTGGCGATGCAAACCAGCGAAGGACCGGTCCTCTGGGAACAGACTCAGGGATGTCCACAGGGTTCATGTAGCGGGCCAGCATTTTGGAACATCGTGGCAGACGAAATCCTTTTGGTACAGTGGCCTCAAGGAGTTCATCTACAAGCATTTGCCGATGATTTTGCGTTCATCGTTACAGACAACACCAGAGAAGGTCTCAGAAAGCTCAGTAAATTAGCACTGGACAAGTTTAAGGACCGGGCAGACAAAAATAAACTGCACGTCTCAATGGAAAAATCAAGCTATGTCCTTTTCAGCAAGCTTGTAAGAGAACCAACGATTAAATGGGGGAACCAATCAAATAGCCGCAAAAACCATTTAAAATATCTAGGCTTTAGAATAGATCATAAATTAAGCTGGTTACCACATGTAATAGAGCAGGGCAGAAGAGACATGGATCAATACCAACATCTCTGCAGAATCGCAGGAAAAACTTGAGGTATCAACAAGAACATCAGAAGGCTTTTATATAAAACAGTTATAGAAAGAACAATATGCCATGGAGCAGCTGCTTGGGGACATAATATGACATCCCGACTCCAAAAAAAGCTGGTCTCTATTCAACGTCTGTTTCTTCTTTATATTACTGGCGCATACAGGACAACGCCAACCGCTGCTCTCCAAGTGGTCACCGGTCTTCAACTCCTCAACCTACAAATCCAACAAGAAGAAACTTATGCCCGAGTTGCTCCAGCAAGATCGTCATCCAACTTTTTCACCGTTATATTCAGCCCAACAGATTACGAGAGCAAAAGCAGTGGAATTCATATTCACCCCCATAATTTTCTTCCCCACAATCAAATTTCATTTGCAGAAAATCACAGATACTCAGGAGCCAAGGCTATATATACTGATGGTTCTAAAACAGACGAAGGCACTTGTAGCGCATATTGCATTCTCGAAAACTATGGAATAATATGGCCTCATGGCAAGGTAAACTTGATCACAGTAGTTCGGTTTTCCAACTGAAATCCTTGCAATTAAAATGACAATTGAAGAAGCTTCTTCCCTTCATAGACCAATCAAAATTTGGACAGACAATTTGTCAAGTTTCATGGCCATACTTAATCCTAAGTCCCACCATAGTATGGTCCGAGAGATTCACACCCTTTTGCTCTCCCATAAACACATTCACCTGAGATGGTTTAAAGCCCACGTCCGTTATTTAGGCAATGAATGCGCAGATCAATTAGCCAAAGAAGCCATCACAAAAGGCGACCCTTGCTTTCTACCTAAGCCACTTTCCTACCTGAAATCTGAGATTAGGTCAGCTGCTTTAAGCATCTGGCAAGACAACTGGGATAACGGAGAAACTGTCCGCAGTACACACGATATAGTACCTAGGGTCACAAACAAGCCAGTAGGATGGAATAGAGAAGAGCTAATGTTCGTTACAGGACACGGGCCCTTCCTTTCATACCTTCATCGCTTCAATCTTCGAACACATGACAACTGCTCGTGCGGAGAAAACGGAGATCCAATGCACCATGCCACAAAATGTCGGTTTACCCTCTCCTGGCATTTCCAAACTCCTACAGTGTCACTTAAATTACAGTGATTGAAAAACATTCTCACGAATAACTTATCAAGAACTCGACTTCGACTCCTAATGCGCTTCATATGTGATGAGAACAATCTCTTTGTAGAGGATAATCATTGAACACGCATCCACCCAGATTGACACACACTTCGGGCTACTTATGACTCTTCTTTTTTTCCCTCTACGTATTTTTATTTTTTTCTATTTTGTTTTGTTTTCTATGTTGTTCTTTCCAGTGTATGTTTCTTTTTCTTTATTATTTGTTTTTGTACCTGTTGTTATTTGTTTTTGTACTTGTTGTTATTTGTTTTTGTATCTGTTGTTATTTGTTTTTGTACCTGTTATTTGTTTTTGTCCCTTCTTAAAAAATAAAATTCACCTCCATCCATTCAAACCGGAAAGGAGCCAAATGGCTCTAAACACGGGGATGCAGGTGGTGTAATGTAATGTAATATAAATAAAATAAATTCATTGCATTGTACTTCAATAGTTGAGAAAAACAAAGAAAAATGTGTCACATTTTTTCTGTAATCAAGTGCAAATTTAAAAATGATATTTCAGCAACACAATTAATACATAAGCTAGAAAATTCCGAGATCCAGGCTTAATAGTCGCTGCATAGCATAAAAAAGAGACATTAGTCTAACGAATTCTCGCTGTTCAGTTCTGTAATGAAACCTTTGGTTGATGTTTCTCTGCTTCTTCAATATTGCCAATATGAGACAGTTATTAACTTTGTACTCTTAAGACGAAGTTTTAAGAGTCTTATTGTACAAAATCATGTGAAGGAAATATAAAGGATGTAATTTGGAAAATGTTTGCTTTTAAGTTAGTAAAGTAAAGAAACTTTTTTATTTTCATACAATATTTTATCTTCGAAAAAATGGCTTTAAATTTTATACAACAGATATATCTCCAATCAAATTAAAGTGCATTATGAAACAAGGTTATTAATTTTTGAGAATTAGTAAATATTTATTTCTGTACTCTAGCATATTTCAAAGGCTGATGATAAGATTCCTGTATAACTTCTCAATTCGAATATCATAAAAAGTATTTATAGCATAACCATTTTGCTGTATGGCATTAAAGGTTAAAATAGCATTATCCAATACCAAATATCCATTATTCATTGCACATCATTTTTGGAGAATTTTTCACAATTCGGAGAGTTAGTCTTAACTATTACAAAAGCGCGTGATAAGATTCTTGCTGTTCTTAATTTGCGTCACGATCCTAAAGCCATCATAACTTCCATATGGCCATTCATTTTCAAGGAAATTTAGGTTATAGCTCCATTATGCAAAAGCAGTTGATGTCTGAACCTATTTTTAATGTTATTTCAACAAAATCTATATTTTCAGACTTAATATCGGGCTTCTACTGTCCGTAGACAGAGCGTGTGCGATTTGAATAACAAAATTTTTAAATGGATCAAGGGGATTTAACTGGTTTAAAATTTCATTATTTTTAAAGCACGTTTTCATCTTTCATTCCATTCAAGGGCAATTTGAATATGCACCTGCTATCCAAAAAATCATTATCTAGACTGATTTCGTAGATTATCCTTTTAACTTCATAATTTCAAACATGTCTTTTGGGATAATAATCCATAGTTTATATTAAAGTTTTTTTAAATTCTAAGTTATATCAACATTTTAATCGAGATTCTTTATTCTTAGAGTTATATCAAATAGACTGATGATTTTTTTCCTGTATTTTATACGATTTTATCGCATAAAATCGAATAAAATACAAGCAGACTGAGAAGGAAAATTTATCAGTATACTTTTAAAATCTCTTGGGACACAAAAAGAAAACATTCTTTGCATTACTTTAAATGCTTTATAATATTTTTGCTTAAAGTGTTTAACTTTATTTTGACCGAGAATCTTCATATTTTGCAATGTTCTTTAAAATCAGATACAACAGTTTTAAAGAATCATACAATGTTACGTTAAAAACATTTTAAAGATATTTACTGAAAGCTTGTTGATTAAAGCGCAATTTCAAAGCTATAATATGAATATTATATTCTATCCCAAATATCATTAGCACTGTTAATAGATTATATCGTTGCTGTTATATCAAATTGTCGTATTTCAAAAACCACACGCAGCAAAACATACGAAAATTAATGCAACAGCTGGAACCACTAGTGGCATATGGCATTTTGTGACAACATACAACTACCACTTATCATATCACATATTTGAGAGCAGATGTAGCTAACATCTACAAGTGTTTTACGCTAATAAAATGTTTTGGCAAATTTGGCATACGGCGTCTTGATGTAGCAGTGGCGATATGGTGTTTGGGATCAGTGGGGAATCCAGGATTTGGGTCTGGGGAGTGAGGCTGAGGTCTTAAAAATTTTGTATTGTCATAATTTATTGGCTTATGTAAACTAAAATACTTTAACTTTACAAACTTTACTCACCTGACAATAAGAATCATAAAAAATACTGCAATACTTTCGATACTTTAATAAAAAATACAATGAAATAACTAGCCAAAAAATATTTTCTACCGCATCAACGCTACAAGTACAAGTGGAAAGACTAGAAAAGTAGAAAAAGTTTCGAGCCTGTCAAGACAGAAGACAATGTTGCAATGTTTTCATTATTTTTTTTAAAGGGAAACTAAGAACAAACAGTAGTAGTGATTTTGAATAAAATCAAGTTGGGGGGGAGGGGGCTGCATAACCCCCTGGATTCGCCACTGTTTGGGATGGATTTTTGGATTTTGAAATAATGTAGACTGACAATGGCCTAGTGTCCCATTTGGTCGGTTTCCATACCTTTAAAGAAATATGTAGGCCAACGCGCAGTGCATTTCTTTGTTGCGACAAAAACTTGAGTTCCAGCTACGAATTTTTACGAATCAAACCACCATTCCATTAGAACTGTGAAAATCATTCTAAGGTAAAAAAAATAACAACGTTTTAAGAAAATGAGCAAATATCAGTTGAATGAATATAATAGTTTGACAATAAACAGAGATATTTGATCAAATATACCTTCATCAATTTCATTGCATGTTTTTACTTAAAGGCGGGAAAAGGAACCAATTGTGTTACTTCTGTAATAAAGAACTTAGAATAAAGAAATATTTGTTTTTCTTCACCTTTGTGAGCGTAAAAGTAATAAACCAAGAGATCGTAAGTTCTTTTTTTTCTACTCATTTTAATTTTCAGAAGAATATAATTTTAGTTACTGATTGACAACAGCATACGCTAAAGTTTCAACTCTAAATTTTAGCGACAGTGAAATTTTCACTTCCTTAGAATTATAAGTATTGTTTTTATATACCTTTCTTATGTACTTTCATCAGATGTGGATAGTAGTTCTAGTTTCATTTGGTCTAGCATTCATAGACAAGTGCATAAGTCAAGGTCTCAAGTTAAAGATCATATCTAACATCTTCTGTTGATCAAATCGGCCGGAACATCTAGGTAGCACCAAAGGTAGAAGTATGACTTAGTTTCTATGCATCGGAGTAAGTTGCCTTTGTGAAAGATTTTTTGAGGAAATTGGCCCACATTTTTGTTTGGCTTGGAGGAAAAACCAGAAAAACTTCCAGTAACTAACCCAACCGCAGAAAGCAGTTCGTTTCTAAACGACATATCGGTCTACCAGATTTTGAAAAATCCTGGTTAAGAGCACAGCTAGAGGACAAAACCCATAACCTTGTTACTCCTTATGTTCCTCAGCCATGCCGTATCTTAATTCACTGCAACACTGGTGGGCTGTTTTTAACAGAATGTGTGTATTTTAGACATTCGTAAATGTAACGATGAGCTCGGCTTAGTATGATCAGAATAATGTATCTTATGCTAATATATTATAAACCAAAACGAATGATGCATCCAACTATTTCGCATCACTAATTTTATTTTCATTCTTTGTAACAGATTTCATTGATGAAGGTGGTTTAAAATGACCATGCTAAGTCTTAAGTGTATTAGTTTCTACCATAACCGGAATACCAATCAACATTATGGTTTATTTCACACCATTAAGGTAGCGTTTCATTTGGCAATACCGGAGAGAAATATGTGATTTTCCACTATTTGTTCTGTGGCATTCTGAAATTTGCTTAGAGGCAAACGTTTTAGTGCCTTATTATGCATTGATTGCCCTCTTTGTAAGATGCGTCCATTCCGATTGCTCTGTTGAATATTCTCTAATCGTAGGAATTCTAATATGTCCCAGACTTCTGCGATAGTTGTAATCATTCCGCAGGAATGATGTTCTCATGTTTCACGGAGAATGTTTCAACGGCACTTCAGATTGGAGGACAATTGCAGTCGAATTTTAGAAGCCCTTTCAGCTTTATCAAATTGGCCCATTAGATCTCAGTGTCTAATATAATGGGTAGTCAGATTTCATATTCAATACCACGCAAACATCGGTGTTTATTCAAACAACACAGTCTTAACAAATTTAAATTATCTTAATTGGAATCACAGTTGTTTGAACACTTGTTGCAAACTGTGATAATTTGGGTCATATATGCTTGTTTATTCAGCTGTAGGAAGAGGTACAAACCTCGCTAGTTTATTTACGACTCTGATTCTATGCCCTAAAATTCACACCCTTTTGGTTGAGATACATCTAAGTTATATTTCTGTAAGAATAATAATGTAAGAATATAGCTATATTTCTAAGCTATCATATAAGTTAATCTAATTCTTTCAATTTAGTTAAATTAATACCAGTTACGAAATAACATGAGGACTATTTTGGGATGGATCTCATAATTTTGAACCTTGATCAGGTGAGGAGGATGATACCTGATGTGACACCTCCTCTCCAAACTTTCCTGCCGCACCAAGGGGAAGGCGTTAGACCTTCAACGCCAGATTTAGTGTGCACCAAGCCTCCAAGCACGATAGATCAAATGCTTAATCACTTTCCAAACCAGATCACGTCTAGAAGCTGAGATGTCACCAACAGGCGTCCGTGGCCCCAAAGGTTGTCTAACAATTTATGAAACATTTTAAGAATAGATTAGTTGCATTAACTTATTCATTGTATTATCCCTTTCGCTTTTTTATTTGGGGGTTTGATTCCATGTCCTAGGGAATCAAATTTTTGTACTGAATATTTCTCAATTAGTTGAAGTTAATTTCTTTGATAAATAATTTAAATTTAATCTAATATTTTATCGCATTAATCATTGGCACAACTAAATGATTTAAAATTAACAAGGCTCGTAAAGGATTTATTTCATGGAATTCAATATGAAAGAGTCGAATTTTAAAAACTTAAAGGGCAGAATTAAGCTATCATTTCGTCCTGCAATAAAATAAACTTTAACATCCAATGGAAATATAATTAAAAATAAATTTGTTATCAGAAGACGGCAAAGCTCTGCAATCGTATTTAAGGTTTCATTTGTTATCGCTTTTTCTAGAGACATGTAATACGTTCATTAAACTTTAAAGATTCTTTTCATCTTCATCGAGAATCATTAGTATTCATGCGAGCACAAATTACCAGAATCCTTTCATACGAGATTTTGAAAAGTGACAAATAGAATCACTTTTGGCTTAGAAAGTTTCAAGGTTATGAAAGTCTACACAACATATCTTTTTAATTTTCATTTCTCATAATACCAGTTTCTTAATACACTCTAGACTAATTGTTTTCAAATTCTAAAACAATTTGATATGCATGGATAAATCTTCATTATTTAATAATAGTTCCACTTTTGAAGGAGAATTCTTGAGAATATTTTTCGTATTCAATTTGGA
This sequence comes from Araneus ventricosus, assembly GCA_013235015.1. Taxonomy (NCBI): domain Eukaryota; kingdom Metazoa; phylum Arthropoda; class Arachnida; order Araneae; family Araneidae; genus Araneus; species Araneus ventricosus. The sequence goes on from BGPR01000056.1 coordinate 253,767, forward strand.
AAGAGTTTTTTTAATTTAAATTAATTTCTTAACTAAAACTTAATTTAATTAATGCCATACTTGCTGTTAATAAAATATTTTCCTTTTCAAATAAAGTTGGAACGATTTAAATTCACGTTAAGGAAAATGAACGAATGGGATATGAATCAAGCAAAAATAGTTTGCTTTATTCATCATTAAAATTAGTTAAGTATCATGATTTGAAATGGAAATGCAGGTTTCTAAGATAAATGCTTCATTTTTATTAAGTTTTATTCAAGCAAAGTAGAATTCGCTATTTTCGTTACGCGATCTGTATCGGGGTTTATAATTTGAAAAATTGTTAAGAGATATTTAAGGAAGATCTAAATGTGAGGGGAAATTCGATTTATACAACTCTTCAGGGGTATATTTTTTCTTTCAATAAATTTCGAAGTTTCAGATGATGGTATTATTTTATAAATGTGCACATAAAATTTAAAAAAGTATATATGGAACATTCTCCCTCATGCTATATTTGAAAATCTTATCTTAGTGAATATTTGCAACTTTAATCAATGCTGATTTAAATAATTTCGCAGAATTGCTTATTTTCTTCTGCCAGCAAACCATGAAAGAGTCATTATTTATGTTCAGACACTTTATTCAAGAAAATGTCAGCAATAATTACTTGCAAATTAAAATAATTCTTGTTTATTACTAGTTATTTACATTGAGAATACATGTTTCATAAGAAAAAAGTATTGGGGGTTTTGAAATATCAATTTTGTCTGATTGAGATTATTATTCGTCAAGTGTGGAATTAAATTCTCAGATTTTAGGACATGTACAAGAAAATTTAAGATGGGAAGTGGCGAAGTTATATTTTAATTTTCTTTTAAATAAAAGCCTTCGAGCTATTTATAAGCATGCGAGTTTCCTTAATAAAACTTCCCGTTTGATTAATTCTGAATATTTTGATATGAAAACCAAAATACAAATTGCGATATTTAAGCTGTTAGTCTTTATAATCGCCATATTATTTAACTATAACCAAATGTCACTGTTTCATTATTCGTAGCAAATGTTAGAGTAGTATAAATGAAATAAAATGAAAAGATGATACATCTTCTAGGTAACAGTGATAAAAAAAACAAATCAAATGGCAGAATTTGATTCATGGTTTAGTCCAGTTCAATTAAATTAATGTCCCGTTCTGAAGCAGCAAGATGGATATTTTGAGGCGGATTTTGTAATTTTGAACTGCGGTCATACAATGAGAGCAACACCCGAGCTGACACTATCTTCCAGAACCCTTCTCCACCTCTGACCAGCGGAATGACGCCCTATGGATTCAATGTGCACCCGGCCCAGGTAGACGGAGAAGCTTTGTTTCAATCGGATTTCGAACCCTTTGATCGGGGTGAAAATTAGTTCCTTTTTACTTTCATTTACTCAATGTAATTTTTAAATACTCAATGAATTAATCGTCGCTTAACAAGCAGCACCACGTATCAAAATTTTTACAAATTTCAAAGAGAAAGAAAACACTGAATTTTTCGCAACCAATATGGAATATTTCTGAATTTCTTTTCACATCTGGTAGAAATATGCAATCTCGTGTTCATATCAGATGTTTAAAAAATTCAGAAATATTCGTTATTGGTTGAGAAAAATCCAGTTTTATCTTCCTCTTTGAAATTTCAAAAAATTGAGATAGGCTGTGTTGCGTGTTAAGCGACGTAATATTCCGAGTAAAGTTATTCTGTAATTTTCATTTAAACCTCAGTATTTCATGTAAATTTGTTATTTGAAAATTTAAAATTTTATTTTTCTCTTAAAATTATAATGCCATTAACCTGAAGACAAAATTTATCATATTCTAATATTTTTAATATATCAAGATTTGATTAATCTAGCAGTATGAATGGAATAATGCCTCATCTAATAAATATACATTTATAAAAATAGCATACTTCTTTATCTGACTATTAGCAAAATAATTTTACATAAAGTTATGAATATGTTCTTATTACCATTGAAAAGCATTATGTTCCTTGCTATTGTTTCGTTCTACAGTAAACTTCAAGTATCGAAACAGTTTTATACAATTCACATTATTTCGATCTAACATTTACTCTTCTAAACATTTCACATTGCTTTTTATTTCGCCTACTCTGAAGCAATAGTTATTTCTAATGTAGTCTAAGAAAGATTAACGTAAAGCTCTTGCATAATGTTGTCAAATGTAAATCCCTTTATCGATATTAATTAGCAATTACGAGGACGCATTTCCGCGTTATTTTGTTTTATGAAGATTTACTTGGAGTTGCGATTGTTCCTTTGACAGCTAAGCAGAATTAATTATCCTCAAGAAGCCTTTGTTTTAACAAAATAGCCGCTGCGAGAGTTTTCATACGTTCTAGTTTCGAATTTCCTAGCATTATCCGTCCAAAGCATTACGAAATTCTTCTGTTGAGTGCTGTATGTTGACTGCTAGGTGTGGGACCAGGACTAATGTCAGGACCAGCAATTAAGTGCCTTGCTGCTTACGAATATCTAAACATTCAATGATCATTACTTTACGTGGCAGGAACTCGATGTTGCTTTTGTTTGGTAATCATTTTGCGATATTTCATACAATACATTTAGAGTTTACCGCTTATAGAAATTTAACTAATTATTTCCCTAAATATTTGATGTGAATATAATAATAAAATACAAACCCTGATTTTATAACGATCTCATCCTACAAGATTCTTATGTAAAGTTATACAAAAAGAAGTGTTTCATGCTATAAACTTGAGAAATTTAGTGGTTGAGATGCCTCCATTTTTCCTATCTTCAACCTTCTAATGAAGAATGAAATGTTATTTTTATGCACTCTCGACTTCTGAAATGGAATTCATAAAATGTATTTCAGGCCGTGTGTGTAACCTCCAACACTTCTATCACTTATTCAAAACCCAAGTCCTTTCAGAGGGTGAATGACGTAGACTACACTTTGCGTGTTTATGACACTTCTATCACTTATTCAAAATCCATATCCTTTCTGCGGGTGAATGACGTGGACTATAGCTCACAAGGCCCACGCACATGGTTTGATGGAATTGGGTTGGGCTTTCATGCGCTCTTACTAACTAAATCACAAATGAACCAGTTCGGTTTATGATGGAATTGGTTTCGAACATGCAACCCTCCGGTCTCGAAGCTGACACGCTACCCTCAGGTCACAACGGCTTTAGAAATCCCTCTAATTTGAAGGCAGGAAGTAAACTGATTAGTTTCATATCTACATTTTCAAATTCCTAAATAACGAACAATACTTTGATAAGAAGATTAAACTTTTTCATTGATTTAAAACTACGAATACTCTCAGATCCAGAGCTTAAGAAAATTGATATCTCCAAAGAAATTCATAAAGTTAAGATGTAACACTAAAAAAATCGCCTACCCAGTCTTATGTAATAAGATTTTGTGTAGTGCTAGAGTAAAAGTAAAAAAAACCCACGCTAGCGTTTTCTAAGTTGATTACGAGCTCTGTCTCGAGCACTTCGGAAAGCATTTCGAAAGAGAAACCTTAAATAAACTGAGGCTTCCAATTACTGTCCAATAGCAACTGTAGTGTGCGTGAATGTCTGAAAATAAACCACTTTTCTTGAGGCTTCTCCCACAATGATTAATTGTGGAAAGAATTCAGAAAGATCCAAAGAAAAGCTCACAGCTCTTTTGTACTAGTACTACACTTGCTCATGGAGAGGAAGAAAATCACTCAGACACGAATGGTTTAGAACTATCATACATTTTAATATTATTTCAAGGAATACAAGGATAGAAGATGATGAAGGAACCTCGAGTAGCATAAGGGTTTTTTAAATTTTTTTGTCATTTTCCGCATTAAATGAGGTCATAGAAGTTTTCGAGTTTTGTAAACTGACTACAAGCAAAGAATTAATGCTTTCATGTCAAACATATTAATGTTGAAAAAATGTTTAGAAGTTGTATCATTCGTTTTTTTTAAAGTTTTAGACACATATTTCTGATAAACATACATTTGTGTGTTGTGCGAACCGATTATTTCTGCAATTCAATAACGTTTTCATGTATCTGAATGGTGATTTGAAAATTTCAAGAAGTTCTGGTAACCCCGTCCTGCCTTGGCATACGGGGACATTGAATGACAGCCGCTTCAGTAGCTCGAGTACTGAGACCGGAGTCCTAGTAGCATCACCGGCTACGGCCCGACCAATCCCGAAGGAGGTACGTACTATCACTGGAGGGGTTAACCCTACCTCACCATTATTGTAACCCCAGGAGAAGCGAGACCCCACTTACTTATCCGACGGCTTCTCATTCACGTACTCGTGAAGCCCCCCCGGGGAGAAGAAGTTCTGGTAAAGACATCAACTATAAACTAAAATTTTTAATATAAGTTAATAATCTTAATCTGTTTTAAGTTCTTTGTATGAAACACAAGAAATGGCAAACAAAATATTGGAAGGCATTAAAAAGAAAATAAAAAAAAATCATAAAATGTACAGCAGAGTTATTGAATTTTATAATTTTTTTCTACAGCAAAAGCAGACCAGAATCGTTAGAGAATGGCTTATAATTTATTACATACATTTATTTACATACATTTCAAAATGTGTATGATGTAATGAAGAACTTTTGCAACATTTTCCTGGTGCTTTAAGAATGATTGGCAAGGTTTGGTCCTGGTTAAAAGCATAATAAAATGTTAAACCTAACTGCATGATTTTTTTATTTGTCAACAAAGGTTAAAGGGATGGATTGAACAAAAGTTAATTCTATATACATATATGTGTGTAAGGAATATAGGAATTAATTTTGAACTAAATTTTTAATTAATTTTTTTTATTAAAAGCATTGATTGCTTAATTAAATTTTCTTTATGAAAAGAATTTCCTTCCTCCAAGTCAAAAATATAGTAAGAAAATAATTTTATTAATTAATTTTTCCAAATTTATTCGAAAAAGATAAAAATGATAGCGATACAAATATGAATCAGTGCAGATTGTAGGAAGACAGTTTATACATTTTAGGAGCGATACAAGCTAACAAATTATTTTCTAACATATTCTAAATGATAAGACTTTTTAAGGCTTTAATTTTGAGTAACAGGAAGCGGAGATGAATTTAATGAGTACCGCTGATTCCAAAAAATTCTGCACCTCCATATCACAATGAAATTGAATTCAAATAGAATTTTTATTTTTACATGATATAGAGAATGGAATGTAACTTAAAAACTTCGTTTCTAAGTTCAAAGGGATTTTTTTTATGAAATCCACGGCAATTTTTATTCCCTTCCCTCTAAGTAGTTTTCTACAGTCCAAACAGAGTACTGGACAAAATCTTATTGTTTCATTTTTATTCCAAGGTCCCAATAGACATTGAAAACATATTTGGAAACTTTTTAGGGTCATGATTGAGTGAAGATCATATGAGAATTTGCAAAATTGAGGGATGTTAAATATAGTCGTATTTAAAATATCCTATTTTGAAGAGGAAGGACGTTTGAAGTGTGTCTTATTTTTTCCATTCAGTATTTTCAACGGCTCAGTATTTTTTTATTTGATCACGACCAAAAATTAGGCAGTCCCTCAATAATAGTTTGGATTTAAAATGGGAACTCTTACAAATCAAGTCAAATCAACGGACTAAAAATCATGGCCATATGAAAAGATTTATGATCTATGAAAATAAATCTCTCAGTCTGATATGAATGCGTCGCTTTTAACGTTAAGAAACAGTTCCATATGTTTAAAAATGCAATAATAATGACAGTTACTTTAAAATTTAGGAATAGCTTAGTTATATTAAAGACCCGTTTTGAAGCAGCACGAGGGTTATTTTGGAACGGTCCTCGTAATTTTGAACTCTGGTGAGATGACGAGAACGACACCTGAGCTGGCGTCCCCTACGAGCGAGATTCAAGCCCACATACACGGCGGATCTTCAGTGGAATCGAGCCTGGAACCCTCCGCCTCCGAAACCGAGACCTGAAAACCATACCACCGAGGCCGCTCAAAATTTAGGAAGCATTATTTTCATTCCTACACTTAATGACAATTCCAATTCAATAATAGAAATAATTAAAGATAAAGTGAGGAATCGAAACGATGAAGAGAAGATGAGAATTCGAAACTGATACACATAAAGTCTATCCATTGTTAAAATATCCTTAGGTTGATGTGGTAAAGAAGTTGGAGTGTGGTTGCTCCATCTTTGTCTCATCTGATCACGATTCAAAATTACCACGCCATTAAATAGTTGTATGGTTTCAAAAGATGTTAACTCTTGAAACTTAGGAAAGCTTCTTTATAGCCTACCACGTAATAACAACACACCCAACTCAGTGTAATACAAATTTTATAAATCAAATATTAGAAACTATACTAACAAGATTACGAAATTTTGCATGTCCAGTTGCAATTGCATGTTGTGCAATTCTTCACAGGATTACACGAGACAATTATTATATTTTTACTTCTACGGCTTTTCAAAAACTTTTTGAACTCTCTGTTGTATAGACTCAAGAAATTTGGAAGACAACTTTCTACAAACATCACTATTTTCTTTTCATGCTACATTCTATTTTTGATTAACTTAAATTTTAAACCTGAATTACTGCCATGTTCCAACTGTTTAAAGAAGAGAGAGCAACAAATAAGCGATAGCTTCTCTGGATAAGCAGGAAAACTTTAAAAAATTAGTACTTTCAATAAAATAATTAACTTTTTCTTAACCAGAAAAAGTGAAGCATCATCCGATATATTCAATACATTGTAATTTATTCTGTAGTTTTAATAGCCTATTAAATTTAATATCTAATAAATTTTTAACGCTCTAACATTATTAAAAATAAATTCTTCTAGAAGTTAACTGTCTAGAATAAATAGCGGGACTTTTAATGAAATAAAAGACACATTTACATCATTGAACAATCAGGTGCCATCCAATGTATTTGCCCACCATGAAGGCTCAGTATACCAATTTCAAGTGTGAATTAAATTTAATATGATATAATTAAATGCCTTAATAAGGCTTCCTATAAATTTAATTCATTAGCATATATCAGTCAGCTTTAGCAAAAGCTGTAAACCACGGCTATTTATAGTAAAAGATCTCGAAGTTTAAATGTCATCTCTGAATCCAATTTATCATTGAAATGGCAAAGTATATTTCTGTATCATTGCCTTCTTTGCAAGAGTATTTTGCTTGGTTTGTAAAGTATAAATGTCAATTGAAAGTAAGACAGCCACGCGTATAAAAGAGACAGCTGTCTCAGATTTAGATGCGAAGATTACCAAAGACCACGTCATCTTGACAGCTCGATATGACAGTAACAATACAGTTCATGCCTTTTAAATTCTGAGAATCCTAAGAGTCTCACTTTAACTTCATGAAAAGTCGCTTTAATTTCCTGTGATTTTAGGTAAGCATAGCAAGATTTAAGTTTCTTCATTAAATCTAAGAATTGTTTTATTCAGTCTGATATGTGGTTTTTATGAAAATAAAGTGGTAAAAATTTATTGTTTTCTGTACGAAATGAAAAAAAGCTTGATAAGTATCTTCCCTGGTGCTTTTGCTTATAGATAAGATAATTTGTTTTATAAATAAATTAATAGCAATCCAAATTTGCCTGTATATTATTTTCAATTTGACATTTAGCACAAAACACTGAAAATAAAAAAAAGACATAACATGTTTGATAAGGATGTATGATTGATGTAATGTTCTGGTTAAAAGAATAAAGTCTTTTCCTCATTTATGTCCTGAATTAGGGGGATTTTAATAATTCAAACATACCAAGGAAGAACGACGCGTTATATTTAATATTTAGGTTTTAAAGAAAAATTAGGAAATAGGTTACAATATACTTAAAAAAAACTAATAGAATTTATTTACATAAAAGTTAAAAAATTAAGATTTGATCTCAAAGACTAAAATATTGTACATGCTTGATAATATAAATGTGTACTTTCACATATAGAAATTTTATTTAAAATTCAGATTGAATAATCCCCAAACTCATCTAGTTGCAACTGGTGTTACTAAATACGTGTTTTTATAACATTTTTCAAGATATATTTAAGATATTAGTTTACATTTAAGAAAAATAATGTGTTTAAATAATTTTATCTCCTTGGATTTCAATAATTTACCTGGTATTTTAGTAAAATATATTTTCGAAATCCTTAATAATATCGCTCTTCTCAATGCTTATGACTTCTGCTCGAAATTTTAAAGTAAAGAATATTTTGTTGCAAGTTGAATTAAACAATTCCTTTTGAAATTTCTTGGAGGAGTAAATATGACTTTGTTTCAAATTTTTTATTGTATAGATTTTCACACTTCATATGTAGGTTAGCACATAATAAAATTTCATATGTGAGTAGAATTTACTTATTTTTTACAATGCAATGCAAGTTTTCTATTGCTTTGGATTTTAATGAAATAGTGCCTCTGGAGTTTTCATCCGTTTATAAATCTTTTGAGTTTCGCAACTGAATCGCACAATCTGTCGTCGGAATCTCGAATTTCAACCAACAGGTTCATTCGCTCCACAGAATTCATCAAATAATTTATTTTTAGTAACATTTTAATGTATTCTAGGCAATTGATGCAACCGATTTTAAAACAGCTCGTCAATTCCTCAATTTAGAAGAGCTTTTAAAGCTTTATTGTCCTGGATGCATTTCTTGTTACTGTAGCAATGCAACTATTTATTATAATATGTTAGAAATATTAATCTCACATTTGTTGAAGTTATAATTTTATCTAATTGAAACAAGCATAAATTTCTAATTTTAATTGAAAATAAAGTGCTTTCTGCAGCAATGAAATATGAAAGGGAATACAATGAATTTTAAAACTATCGATACTTTTAATTACATATAATTATAAAAATAGTTTTTTCATGGCATTATATTGCTGCATCATTAACAAATCGATGAGGCATGTCAGATTTCCTAGAAGAAAGTCTTGAGTTCAGAGCCTGCTTGTACAAAATTTTGATTGTTATTTCCACTATAAATATCGTTATGTATTTGTTTTATTTGAATAAGTGTTTCCCAACCTTTTCTGTGCCATACCTCACCTAAGCCTTTCTAAAATTCTTATGCCCCCTATGTAACATATAAATAATTAATATTCAAAAACTGAATTGTTCACTGAAGAAACTTTAATGATAAATTTTAGGAATAAATCACTAGGATATAGTTGAAAAACACATTAAGTTAATTTTCAAAACATATAGCGAAGATCTTAAATTCAGGTACGAAATAATTTTTCCTAATTTCACCTTTTTTGAAAAGGTTGCGGGGATTAAAACATTTTTTATCGATATTTTTGAAAATTATTCACCAAGTAAATACTAAAGAGAAATGTGCTGTTTCGATCTGGTAATTTATATATACTAGTTAAATCACAGTAGACTGTTGCTTTAAAATCTGGGCTAGTCCATTTTCAAATTAACCCTCTATAGGGCGTGGGACCCACATTGAGAAGCACTGATTTAAATTCTAGAAAATTTTTGATTTTAAAATATACAAGCTTAACTACCCTCTGATTAGGTTATGTTCTTTTATTTGTATTCTGAAAAATTAAGAAACCATTTTATATGAACAAGATCGTTATTGTAAGATACTTAGAATATTATCGACAATGGGCTAATACATGCAAATATAAGTGATTAAGAATAGATGTTACTCAATGCATTAAAACTTTCAATCGATAAAAAAACAATGAACATCTACGAGTAATGCACTCTGAATATTATATTTAGATTTCTGTTGTCAACGATTTTTAAGAAATAAGAACAAAAAATTGGACTGATATAAAATAGCAACAAAATAAAGAAAGCAGAAAAAACCCCGTCGCACTGAATATCATCATTACTCAGAAAGTTTACTTATTTTATTAGGATAGATAAAATCATCGATTACTGAATTCATTAAGTCGTTTTGTGCGTTCACCTATCTAGAGAATTTTGATGGAAGGACGAGCTTCTATCTATCCTATGTTAATTATTCATCAGAACTGAATGAAATGATTCATAATTGAGTGTTTCCGTGGAAGTTATTCATGGAAGTAATCAGGCGCCACTTGAATTGTTTCAGTTGTTATCGATGCATATAAAGAGAATTGATTCGTTGATTTTCCTTTCGCACGAACGTTTTGAATTCAGCTCCAATCTTAATGAACAATCGCACTGTTTACGGAATTATTTATGTATTGGAAACACAGTGAATAAGCACTAATCTTAATTCATAATAGCACTATTTTCGGATTATTTATTTATTGGAAACATAAGCACAAGTGAATAAGCATATTTCTTATTCGACACTTAATTAGTCATTTTCATAAAAGAGAAGCTTAGTTAGAAATTTGAATTTTCTGAATTTTGAATTAAATATTTCGATTTATTTAATTATATTTTTTAATAATGAAATTTTGAACTTAATATTTCAATATTAAGCAAGCATCGCCATCTAAGCATCATGCCAATATATTTTTAACCAAAATTCTAATCCATAAAGATGAACTCGTTATACTTTCAAATGCAAAAATATCCAAACAGCTATTGATTTATATGTAGCACCATAAACTCAAAGTTAATTTAACATTAACAAATACGTTCACTGTCAAAATCATACGAAAAGAAATCTTTTAAATTTGAATGAACTTATTTTTTAAGCTTTTAAAATGTTTGAGAAATATAAGTAGACAAAGATTATAAAGTTCGGCAGATAAGAGTTCATATTATTGATCTGAACTCTATATCTCTAGCTTATAAACTCTACAGTATAGATATGAACCCATATTTGTTTTCGAACTGACAAACAAAAAATTTTAAACTCCTCACTTGAAAGTTGAATTGACAAGCGAAGTATTTTAAACTCTATACTTGAAAGCGCATTTCGCCCAACATCGTACTATCATTAAACTACTTTTTTACTCGTAAAGCAGAGAGTAAATTGAATGCATACTGTCTTCTAAAAGCGATTCAAATAAGTGAAGCAATTTGAATCGGTTAACAGTAGAGAAGCTTTCTTTGCAGTAGAGAAATGACAACTGAGCTAGATGAAAAACCTTCTGACACACGGAATACTTCATTTATTATAGATTAACACTGAATTTCCGTATGAATTTTAGAATAAGCTGACGAAAACCAATATTAGCTAATATATTTGACAAAATATATCACCTTTGGTCGAAGCAATCAGTTGTTTATATTTACAAAAGAGTTTTATGCAAGTGAATGGGAGGGAAGCTTTGAAATATCTGTTATTTTTCATCGCATATCTTTGCTCATTTTAAAATTCTTTCTTCTCAGTAAAACATTGCTTTTTTTGTTGGAAATATTAATTTCTTTTTTCTTACTACAAGAGTAGATCTAAAATAATTCTATTTTCAAGGCTTGAAATTTTCTCAAAAGTTTCAATAAAAATCTAATTTAAATATTTTTTGACTCATCCCTTAGCATAAAAGAATGAACTTCCAAAATTTCTCAGTAGTATTTTCTGGAAAATACTACTGACAAATCATGCAAAATTGCAAAAAATCATTAGGAAATTAAATAAGAGTTTCATTCTTTTGAGCATACTAACTAGATAGAAGATTTTCGTAACCGCAATTTAATATAAATATTTATAAAAAATTAACCTTTGAACCTTTTTATATTTTAATGTATGGTTTAATGTAAAAAGATTAACATCAAATCAAAATAACAATAATAATATAGGTAATTATAATAATAGGTATTATTTAATAATATATATAAATTTATTATGTTGCGTGATAATTGTTATTACAATATTTAATAACAATTTATTATGCTTATATTAATAAATAATAATTTTAAAACTGAAATAATGAACATTCACTATATAACTTAACACATTCGCTGCCACAATTCGCGCCTGAGAATCGAATCGTCTATCTAATTATAAGAGATGCCCCCTTCTCTGCCATCTCTTAAATACAGTAGAGAAGGGGTCATTAGATAATAGATTCTGGACACACCAGCGCGTCGGTGTCAGTGATGTGTTAATCATATAAGCATATATGTCAATACATATAAAATAAAGAAGAGATGGAAAGCAATCTTGTAACTTCATGCTTAAAAATCTTTTATCCACCACGTTGATGACATCGTCTTTCTTCTAAGTTTGATATGCCCAAAAAGACACGAATTGATCGAAGAAAGAGAACAGAGAAAAAAAATGGGGAATTTCAGTTTTAAATGGAATGCAGTATTGAATTTAAATTACGAATTCGTCATTTTTTAGAGAGGCTCGCAATGAAATCCAGCCCAGGTGATAAGTCTTATAGTCCAAACAATCTTAAAAAATCAATGTTGACTGAATAAAAATTCTGAACAGCTCGACGAAAAAAAGATGTATCACACATATACACATTTTATATTATTTACAAATACATGTATTATAATTAGTATCATTTGCATTTTTATTATTATAATTAAAATTCATTCCTCATTTACTTGCTATTATTGTATCTAAATAAAATTCCGTGTATAAGTTTTGGCTTATTTTTAGCAAACGAATTAGCACCTTTATATAAGTGTTAATTCGTTGCTAAAATATGCTGTTTAATATTATTTTCATACTATTATTTCAATTACTAAGAAAAAAATAATGATTCATAAAACAAAAGCACTCTGAAGCAATAAAAGATCAGCGCTGAGTCATATCAAAATGAATATGTGCTTAAGTAAGGTACTGATATATTCATTTTATGTTTATAGTACTTCTTTATTGAAAATGTAGTAATAAATCGTTTTTCTAAAATGTGATCTGCAATATGAAACAATATAGCTTCTAATAGTTCAGCCTTGTGAATCAAAATCCTTGATTCTAAAATTCGATTGCAAAAATTCGAAGGATATTTCAGGATAATGTAACAAATGCGAGATAATGGACATATCCAAAACGAGTAACTCAATACGGTTTTGCCCTGTCTTATATAAAATGAAACAAGATAATAAGAATTAAATGGAATATGTGCGAGGAAAAGACAGAAGATGACCAATCTGAATATAAATGGAGCCTTACCATAGTGCAATTAAATTTCTAATTCTTATTTCTAATCAAAGAACTTCAAGCATTACTTTAATATTAACCTATAAGGAAGAAATTTTTAATAAAATGCTACAAAATTATTTTTCCAAAATTGAATTCTGTAAAAAATTCATTTAAAATGATTTAATTATTAAATCATATTATTCTTAATTCAAATGTCTAATGCGTATCTTTCAAATGTAATGTAGGGAACCACTGTGAAATATTTCATTCCAGGCCCGTAAAAATTTTAAGACGTTTTTGTTTCAACAATTACTTCCAAATAATTTGTGTAGAATAACTAACAGTTTAATGGTGTAATGATATTCATAAAATAAATTTTATTGTGATTTATTCTTAATTTAAATGCCTTTTTAAATTTCTATTCTATTAATAACTTTTTATTATGAAAGATGATAATAATAATAATGCGTCATTTGGCAGAAAAAGAGATACACGAATCAAGAATTTGTTTAAAGGTATTTGTGGAGCAAATTTCTATTGAACATGAAAGAAGTTTATAAGTGAAATAAATTCATTGAACTGAACACGCATAGTTCAGAAAAGCAAACAAAAGAAAAGTGTATCTGATTGCGCTTACAATCAAGCAAAATTCAAAAATTATAAATCCAAAAGAAATTCCTTTATACGCAAAAATAGTTTGCAATGATAATATCTCCTATCAATATACATATATAGACGTTTTATTTGAACGGCACAAGTCCCGATAGTCATGAAAAGGTAGACAACATATTAAAACAGTCGTCTCATAACTTTCTCACTCAAAAGTAACATTATTCTTTTAGTTTGAATATATCATATTTTGTTTGTATAAATAGAAAAATACATAGAGAAACAATTCTTGGGCCGAATACTACTCATTCTTTTTAAAAGATTAAAATAGTTGTGTGGAAAACAATTTGTCTTACGGATTTCAGTGTCTTTAAAAATTGTTATCTTCTAAGTATCTTTAATCTCTCTTTTCACTCGAAATATATGCGTCCTTAACTGTTGAATTCCTTTAGTAGTAAGTATAGTAGTATAATAGTAGTTTACTTAATAGTATTGATGAACGACATAGCCTTCAGATCGTCACTGTATCGATTCCTTACTTAATCTTAATCATTTTTCGTCAGGTATTTAAGATTTAAACCCAATGGTTCACGAAATTCCATCGTATTTACAATTTTTTCCACAAGCATTAAAGCCTAGTTTGCTTAAATTCGAAGTTTATATAAGCATTGAATTCTTTCGTACCGTCTTTTATCATTCTGGAAAATTAAATTTGCATTCCAATATATGCATGGGAAAATTTTGTTTCCCTTACAAACAACAACACAGTCTTTCTCCCCGTTTGGTTACAGTGTTTTGAGCGTAGACAAATAAAGTTGAGAAGAAAACAAGTTTCTACGATCAGAGGGATTTATCAGGATGAATATAAAGTATCTTTCCTGATGTCGCATCAGATTTTCCTTCGTCCTCCAAGCCTCGCGAGACGATTCGACGTTCCTATATTCAGTACGGCCGGTGAGTGTCAGGATACGTCAAATAACTGCACGGCGCAATGGAATAAATTCGACAGGTTTTTTTTATTGGATCAGCTCTTCAATAGGGCCCGAAATCTGTGTCTATTTGAAAATCATGAGTTTGAAAATTTTGAGCTTTTTAGGTGGGAGAAAGCTATCTAAAATAAATAAATAAAGCGTGTCATTCATTATGGATTCAAGGGATATTTTGGATTGACAGTTTTTCCCTAAATGCCGTAGTTAGTATAGATAAAACTCGCACAGATGAGTTGAATTGCTAGTTTATCGTCATTTTAAGAAAAATACAAGAAGGCTTTTAGAGATGGATCTTGTCATTCTGAACCACTATGAGGTGATTTGGACATCTCTCTGGCATCCTACTCACAAACCCTTTACACTAATTTGAAGAGTTTCGCTAGCAACAGATCAAATGTACATCATGTCTGTGTGTGTCTATTTGTGTTGTGTTATCGATTCCGTGACTTTGCCATCAGGGTACCGCCCCTAATTAAATCGTATCAAATACAGTTATATAAAATACAAGAAGGATTTAGTAGATGATTCTTGTCATTTTGAAACTGATGATGATGATTACCTGCTCTGCCTGCGCTCAATGACATTTTGAACCATGATGAGGTGACAAGGACGACATCTGAGCTACATCCGTCTGTCAAACCCTTTACACTAATTTGAAGCGTTTGGCTAGCAACAGATAAGATGTACTTCAGGTCTCTGTGTGTCTATTTGTGTTGTGTTATCGAGCCCATAAGTTTGCCATCAGGGAACCTCCCCTAATTAAATCGTATCAAATACGATTAAATACAAATATAAATATATACAAAAATATTTCAGTATTTTGTTTTGATCTGCAATGATAGCACTTGCAAGTATATTCTTTTTCAAACTCTTTAAAGAAAATAATTGTTAATAAAATAAAAAAATATCAAAATCGCGCTTTTATTAGTATAAAAAAGAAGAAAATAATAAGGAGCAAAACACAAATCGTAAAACCATAAGGTGCAGATAGAAATAGTCTCAGTAAGTAGGAATTTCATTCACACTTATACAATATTTTTAATTTTTAACGAATGTTTTAGATTTTCTTTCTTATGATATTCATTGTGACTTCATTTCCTTATGGCAATGTTTTCAACGCCTCGCGCTCCTACAGCTCGTTTTGACCTATAGATTTTTGATAAAAATTTAAATTCTAAATTTTAGTATACTAATAAAAGCATGTTTTAAATATTTTCCATTTTATTAATAATTATCTTCTACTTTTTATTTGCTAATATATTTCATAATTCACTATTATAATTATTATGGAATTCTGAGATGATTTTTTCTAAAATTCCCTGTGAGATGACCCTGTCTACTATGGAATTGAAGTTTAATATTAATCCATAAATTGTTAATTATGTACTCGAAATATTAAAATTTTGCATTATCATCGGTCACACATCGCTGTATAAATTCAATCTAGCGAGTGAAAAGCCAATTACAAACCTTCATCTCTACAAACATGAAAGAAATTGATTTAAATTAAAAGCGTGTAAAGGTAGCAACATTTGTCAAATTACAATAGGGTTAATTATGTACAAAGGGTTTTTGAATATGTTATGTAAACTGGGAACTGTTTTATGAATGGAAAAATTAAAGAAGGTAACAAATTAGAGAAAGAAACAAACAATTTTGGGAATGTTTATACTTAATAAAACAGTTTTGCTTTAGTACTTGAACTAAATACCCAATTTCACGGCAGTTACTTTACAGAGGTACAAGACCAAAATTCTTATACAACATCAATGATATGAAGTTTGATTTCTGTCAGAATCTAGAAGAACTTAAGTCGGATGCATGATGAATATCTGGCGGAATTGAAACTCTTAATTTCTGTCCTTCATTCAAAAAACAAGCTGCCAGGCCACCACGTGCAAATAACTTTAGAAAGGCTAATTTTTCCCAAGATATTGCTTATATATGATGGAATTTCAGAACTCTTCAGATAAATTTTGTTTTCGCTTAACAGATGTTATTTATTAAATTCAGGAGAAATGTCGTTCACCGTATTTTAACTTGTCTTTATAACCTATTTCAATATAACTCCATCTAAGTCTTAATGGTTGATATAACTTTTTAAATTATTAACAGAATTATCTCGAATTCCAGTCTAAACGAAGTTTCTCATTCGCAAAAATTTTGTTAAAGATAGCAACACAAAAGAGCAACTCTATTCACTGAAACTGAATGAATGATTTTTCTTAAGATTCTTTGACGAATTATAAATGGAAAAATAAGCTTCCATTCATTGAACTGAAAACAGAAATAAATATAAAATCAAAATACAAATAATAATAATAATAATAATAATAAAAGTTTAGATTTTTTTATATGTTAATTAAATTTTTTATATGTTAATAAAAATTACTTTGTATGTTATACTTTTATATGATATATTTTATAAAAAAAAGAATAATTGACGAAGTCCTTGCAGGGCTGTCCTAACAAGACATCCTTTTTTAAATCCTCCAATCCAGTCTACATTGATGAAGGAATAATTAAGAAATAAACATAAAATGAAAACACAGATGATAATAATGATAGAGTTTTGAATTTTTTATATGCATATTATTTAAAATTATTTTATCCTGCACATTTATATAATATATTTTATACAAAAGAAGTAAGACGCAAACCCTCGTAGAGCTTCTATAACAAGAAATTCTTTTCTACATCTTCAAACGCAGTCTGCACTGACGAAGGAAAGAAGGAATAATTAATGCGAAGTCTGCTCTGTATTCACGCTGCTGAATAAGAAAAGAGCTTCAGTAGCATATCAGAAAATTGAGTTCCGGCCAAGGCAATTCTAAGCTTCATTAACTCTTAACGGTTAAATCTTCCAACTAGAATACATTTCTATGGTTAATAATACAAGTTAGAATTAGTTTAAGAACGGAATAAAATCTCAAATTACTTTGAACTTTTATTCGAAGCTAAAACCAGAGCTTTGTATTGAAGAAAGCTGCAAGTATCACGTGGAGTCTCATTGCAATGTATGCCTTTCGCTTAAATATTTTGAAAATTTACCAATGATTTAAATTAATAACAGATTCACCGTATCAAATATGCCAGGGTGTCTTAAACTCCTCCTCTCAAGTTGGCTAGCAGAAAATTTCGATTAATTTTGTGGTCAGAAAAATATTGAAAACCGATAAGAGACAGGCAGAAGTAAAATAACTCTTTTCATTAAAGCGTATTATTAAAATATATCAGTTGTATTGAGGGAAGTTTTCGTTCATTTTAAAAAAATACTGTATTTGCTTGTTTTATATCTAGGATGCGAAAATTTCTGATGGATCTAATCTCACTTCATCTAACTTGCATCTAGCCAAGTTTATGAGTCAAGTACTCATGATAAAGGGGAACTGTGGCACTTTCTGTTGAATCAAAGCACTCGAAACACCTAAATTTGAAGCCAGAGGTAAGTTCCTATACATTTGAGTAGCCTTCCTGCGGAGCTTTCATTGGAAAGTGACCCGCATTTGCGTTTCGATGGGAGGAAACTCAGAAGAACCCTCAACAGCCTGCCCTATCGCAGCAAGCAATTCGTCACTGAAGTGCATGTCGGTCTACTTATTTTTGAATAATACTGGTTAAGAGAACCTTGCCATTATACTATTTAGAACTCTTAGCATTCTTCCTCTGATTCAAGTTCCTCAGATATGCCAAGGCATGCATTAACACAATAGGCCACTGGCGAGCTTGAAACATTCTTCAAAGAAATAAGAGGACATGAGAATTTTTTCAGACGGAAATGGGTCGTGAATGTCAAAAGTTTATGAAGCATCGGTGTTTACAAGTGTGTTCTTATGACAAAAATACATGGGTGATATGTCCTCGCAGTAAAGCCTTTTTGATGGATATTTCTCAACTATTCGGAAACAGAGAATATGACTCTGCCTTTCTGTTTGAATTATTATTTTAGTAAAGAGTTCAAGCGAGATTTATTTTATAGTGTTGTTTTATTTTATCTGTTACACGGCAGAAATGACTAATTTATTTTGGATGTGTCTGGAAAATACCAGACCTGAGAAGAAAAGCAATACTTTATTTCAAGATCATCCAAGTTCTTTGAAAAATCCATCACTCTAAGCAATCTTTCGCAAGTTATTTTCAGAAAACTCACTTTTTTGTTTTTGAGTTTAACATTGGAAAAAATTAGCACCATTCGTGCGGATATTTTCAGATATATTTGCTTCCTTTCATTCATGAATTATTTGGGTTTTTTTCCCTTATATTACGGTGTGTATTCTTTCAGTGAGAGGAAACAATTTTATTCACAATTTATAACCGATGTTGTTTCAAAATTTCTTGTAAATGTGGGTTAAAAGTGTGAAACCGTTTTAAAATTTTATGCAGTCCTCAACCATCCATTTTCAAAAGAAAAAAATGCCTTAAGGTGACATGCGACTGTTAAATCTCGAAATTTTTCAACTTTTTGAAAAAATATTATTTCACCAGTTCTTTCTGAACAATTTAAAACAATCGTCGTTAAAAAAAATCCAATAATTATGAAAGCTGCGAAGGAAAATGTATCAGCTGTTCAACATAAACATTGAAAAGTGCCATATCTATAATGTGCTGTGTCTCAAAATGAGTTTTTTTATATTGCGCGCACAATATCTCAAGAACTGTTGAATATTTTTACATAAAAGTTTTACTAAATATGTATTACGCTATGTTCTACAAATTGAATTATAATTTTTGTACCTTTTCTCTCCAAAGAAGTTTTTTGGGGAGGATAGAAACGTTGAAATTTTAACTATTTTTAACACTTTATTTTAAATTGGTATATAAAATAGAAATTAAATTAATATGTAAATAAATTGAGGTTCAATTTCTTAAACAGACTGTTTGGATTACTGAAATACCCAAAATATTGTGTTTAGACCAATATTTTATCCATAATCATGCGCACAAGGTGGCTGTCTCATTTTTCTCAAAAACTTATACCCATATTTAGTACTCTCTCA
Source organism: Araneus ventricosus (assembly GCA_013235015.1). NCBI lineage: Eukaryota > Metazoa > Arthropoda > Arachnida > Araneae > Araneidae > Araneus > Araneus ventricosus. The sequence goes on from BGPR01000056.1 coordinate 273,393, forward strand.
AATAAATACAAATATTAAGGTTTGAAAATCTGCGTACTATAACAGAACGCCGTCCCATGTCCCCGTACCTGACGCCATTACAGCGACCGAATCGTTTGAATGGACGTGGGACTGTGTACTATAACAGAAAGAATAGATATTTTTCTAGAAAAAAAAGTAAGTTTATGAAATGTATTGTTTCAGAGATACAATGTATCGAATTTGACAGTTTTCCCCTATTTTTGCGAGGTTTAAGAATCGTCTGTCCCCTTAAGTGTAAATAACGGATGTACCACACGATTAAATCTGATATAAAGCGACCAATGACAGGACACTGCGCTCAAAATGTTTATCAAATCTGCTTCTAGCAAGAGATGGTATTTAAACTGTGAAATTTTAAAATTTAAATAATCGTATACAAGAGGAATTTTTCAATATTGAGAACTGTATATGAAAGAATTGCTTTAAAAATACACTTTATATAGTTTTTTAAACTTATCTTCTTTCATGTTTTATACCTAGAATTTTGTAATCGATTTTACACTCACTTCCCAATGAACTAAAGTCTTTTTCTGCTTTTATGTATCAGCGATGACAATATATTATTTTAATATTTTCAGAACTTAATTAAATTTTTATTCCATACTCGTGGTGCCACCTTGTAGTAAATTTGAGAAAGAATTATTTCATTTCATTTGAATTAAATTTTCTATCAAAAATTAAAGTCTAAAAAGTAGAAAATAACTGAAATAAAAAAATCTACTTTTTAGAACACTAAAAGTGTGTTGAAAAGTGTTTTTGAAAACTATTTTCATTACATTTATAATGCGCTTTTATTTAACTTGTCTTACTCCATGTTTCTAAAGATCGAATGTTGTAATTGATTTTTCACTCACTTCCTTATGCGCTAGAGTTTTGGAATTTTGTTCACGTGTGTATTCTCGACTACAATACACTTTTTAAATATCTTCATAACTTAATTATCAGTTATTTGATTGATATAATTAAATTTGTATGCCATATCAGTATCGCTACATGGTATTGAATCTCTGAATTGATTGTTTTCAACATCCCATAATCTTTATAATAATGAATGATAAATTGGAATCTAAAAATTAGAAAGTATTTAAAATATAAAAAATTCTACTTTTAACTAAACTACAAAATTGTGTTTTTAAACACCTTCTGTTAAATTTATTTATTATAAAAATAAAAATTCATGCATTGTATGATTAATTCTACGCTGTCAAGAATTGACAATTTCCATCAAAGGAAGTAGTAACTATTTAGAAAAATCCCAATAGTAATATATTAAGATTTTTATGCGTATTCTTATTTTTGTGTTGATCTTGTGCTTGTGTATGTTTGACTTTTTGACCCTTGCTCTTTTAATGGTTTTTTGAGTTAATGCTCTAAATTAAAGAAAACAATTGTGTGATTTTTTTTTTCATAATTTTAATGTGACGGTATGCAGCATGGACTTTTGGAACCTCAGTGTGTTTGTAATGCTTTTGCAATTGCGCGTTTTCGGTTTAAAAGATTTAATTGTTTACATTTTTAGAATTAAGGTAGTTTGGAGCTTTGAACTTTTGTATTCTCTTCAGTTACTTTTTTTCTTTGTGTTTTAATTGACTTTGTGTGCTTTTGATCATGCACTCTGTAAATGGAGTCATCTCTGTTGTGTGCTTCCATTGAATAAATAAATAAATACACAAATAAACATGTAAACAAAAGCATACTCAAGTTATTTTCCGTGACTAATTTTATAATCATGCAAACTTACTAAAAAAATCCTTAAATCAGTTATTACTATTTCAAAACGTGTAAAAAAGAAATGATGCAAAATTGAATGAACATCCTTTATTTGGATATAGTATTAATGATGGTTCAAAAAAGAGTGCAATTCAAATCGTTTCAAGAAATCATTTACTACATACTTCGTGTGTTTCATTTGAAACATATTAGAAAGTTCCAAGGGATATCCGAATTTAATTAATCCTTCAAATAATTAGAATTCGTTGGTTAGGTAGTTGAATCTATTAAAGAGAAAAAAATTTGTCTTGGGAAAAATAACTGCACGCTAATTGCTAATTAGTCTCTCATTCCTAATACATAAACTTCCGATATTTGGCTCATTATCCAAAAATATAAATTCATTAAACTTTGAGATATCTGCATTTTGATGCCATCTAGTTTCCTACGAATACGATTAATATCAAAGGAAGAAAACAAAAATATTTTTAAATAAATACGTAGATATTACGAGTTTTCCTGCAAGTTCATCTGTGGCGGTTTTTGATATGTGAATTTGATTTTCATCTTCGATCGGAATCATTTTGAGTTGGAAACTCAAAACTCACTTAGCAAAAATTTTAATCAACGTTTCTGCATGACAGTTCTTTAATATTAAAAAATTCACTTCCTTAATTTGAATAACTTTTATTTTAAGAAAATGCACGTGGTTACGTTCTAGAAGTTGCTACGGAGCTTTTGAGTATTTTTATTATAGACAAATTAAGGATAACAAATAATGTATTAATTGAAAAAAATATGCTTAATAAACATTATTTATATACGTTTTATTTCTCAATGAAAATAACTTTGTCGTCTTGAATTTTCTAAAATTAAAAGGATTGAATTAATGCAACGCGATTTATAATACAAGGGCGAACTTATGATGACAACATATTAGAACGAATTACTTTTTTTGTTTTTTTTTCAAACAGTTTGGACTTTAATTTATAATATTTTGAGTTATAATATCCAAGCTATATATATTTCGAAGTTCATTATGCAAAAAGAATATAATGCTAGAGAATATCGATGAGACATTTATTGGTAATAATTCATTTGATTTTCTTTATACGAAATTTAGTTTTCAGAAAAATGAGGAAGATTTCGCTCCATCCCCTCAATTGCAGCAACTATTTTAATTTTATGTGGTGCTACAGTTATTAAAAAGAATAGGTTTATGAAAAGTTTGATCACCTATTGAACTCCTTTAGAAGTTTAAATAAGTTTTAATTCTTTTGAAAAATATTAATTTTTCAAGCCTTGAATGAATGTAAATGGAATTTAGTATGTTACATTTTTGAACACATTTCTTCTCGACAGTTTCTGGTCATATAATGTCTATTTAATGCTTGACTTTCTACAAGATAATTATCATACATATACAGGATGACTCGAAAATGTTCCAAAAATTTTAAGGGTAGGGAAGGTGGACCAAAACTATTTAGTTTTACATAGGAGCATATCAGCGGAAGCGTCATGCGTGGGTGCAAGACGGCGTTGTGACTACAGTGAATTTAGCAACATGAGTCATTATTATTCCAGTTAAAGATGTGCAGAATGTAGTATGGAGTTGCGCAGCAAATATGAGATAGAATGTAGGCATTTAGTGTGTGGTGTAATAAATTTATGTCGGCGAGCAGCAGTACATTTGTATAATGAAAGATTTCAAACAGACACAAGAATCACGAGGAACGTTTTGTACCAAAGATTGCCATAAACTAAATATTTCACAAATATTGAGTCAAGTCAAGCACACGTATGTTTCGTGCACATTTTGCAACATTTCTCACAAAGTGTTTGTTAAACCTGCTTTGTAAACCATTTCTACAATAATTTATGTTTTATTCTTTTTGCACCGCGTCGTTTTTCTCTATATCTTTCTATGTAGAACTGATTTGGTAAGGTTTGTCAAACCCTCTCTATAAGTTTGTCAGAACCTTTCAAATCACTTGCATTTACTGGATATACTCGATATAAAAAAATAGATATTTATCCAGTAAGTCTACTTAATACCACTATCTTAACTAGATTAATGCATTTACACCGCTTAAATGTCTGAAATCAAGTCAATGCTTGCCTCATCAAAGAAAGTATTGATTTTTTTATTTCTGCCCTTAATAACAGACATTATACGCATAATATATACAGTTTAAAAGTTTGAATGTTAATCAATTTTGACCTTATCATAATTAGTATAGATATTCTTTCATTCCTATCCGTTCAAAGGACATTACGTGTTACAGATAGTTTTTAATCAGATTTAAATTTTTGTATGCATCATTTGACGTAAAAAATATAAAAAATAATTCAAACATGAAATCATCAATATCTTCGGAAATACTTTTAATAAAATCATTTGAAGGAAAATGCGATTTCAGTTATCTGTTTAAATTATTTTATTCATTGGTTTTACTTGAGTAATATTCAGAAATCCGGCATTGCAATCATTTCGTTATCTTTTGGCATATTGAACTTTAAAACAAATTTAATATATTTTTATTCTTGGGAAATATATACTGAAAAACAAACGAAGTCTTCTAATTTCATCATTTAATTGATGTTTGAACGAAAAGTAATAAAATTAAAATATTTCGATATTTTTGCTACCTGCTTAAATCCAATTATCTGATCACCCCTCCGTAGAAATGAAAACTTTGTCAAACTTCTTGAATAAACTAAACTTCAATTATGAAAATTTTAAGTAAGCCCTTTTTTATTTTATCTTTGTTTAATAAAACTTCCATTAAACGTATCGTTAACATTTTTATCTCTATCTATCACATAAATACCACTGTGGAAGCATGTGTAATTAAATTTTTTTGTGATAAATTTTAGGTTCTATTTCATTGGACTTTTTAAAACATATATTTTTCCCCAGTGGTTACTAATTGGAAATTCTATTTATAGTACATTATTAAAATGTGAATGAACTAGTATGTATAAGAAAGAAATAAAAATCCTGGAATTTTGCGAAGAAAAAGAAATGTATTACTTTTTAAATTTACTTACAGCTGGGAGTTTGAAGAAGTATTTAATTACTCTTAGAGAATATTGATTAATGCATAAGAATTTACAATTCATTTTATGGAAGCGTCAAAGAATAAAGAATAAATATGAGAATAATTTGGAATTAAACTGCGGGCTACGCAGCGAAGCGAGCAAAATGACATATGTAAACATCATATTTTTCAACTTTTACTTTTTTGAATTTGTTTCTGTTGAGTTGCAATTGAAGAATCGAACACGCTTATGTACTTAAAAAATTTTTTAATTTATTTCTTAACACTTTTAGTTCAGTGAAACGCGAGATTAAATATACCGTATATGTTAACAAGGACTTTTGAAGCACTCTCTTTCTATGATTTGCACTTTTTTTGATGAATTACTTTGCTGACTTTTTGTATTATAAGTTCATTGAAGTAAATCAAATTTGAATGAAATGCAATTACGGAACACAAAGAAAGTGAATTGTTACATAAACTTTAGGCATCTGTCACACAACGAAGTTATTTATTAAATTTTATTTTAATTATTTTCTATTTTTTAAATCTTTAATTTATTATAACTATTATAAATATTATGGAATAGTAATTTTTTTCTGAAATTTACTGTCAGGCAGCACCACGCGTATGGAAACAAATTTAAATTAAATCAATCAATTAATGATTATTAAGTTTTGAAAAAATTAAAATGATACATTGTCATCGAGAACACACAAGTTTACAAAATTTCAAAACTCTAGCACATCATAAAATGTTTGATATTTGTTTTGAAATTTTATATATTTGTGAGTGAAAAGTCTATCACGAAATTCCATATTTACAAACATGAAACAAGTCATGTGAAACAAAATATGGTGTTAGAATAGTATTCAAAATGCCACTGATTATTTTTAAAAATATTCATATGTTTGTCTGAAGCCCAATAAGTAGTAAACATTCTTATCATTTTTTTAGCATATAATATCCACAGTCCTCTTTTACATCTTTCTTAGTTTGAGCTAATCGTCTTTAAATAATTCTAAAGAATCAATTACTTGAAAACAAATTATGTGCTTTTTATTGCACTATCAAAATTATACGCACTTAAACATGAGTTTTCTATTCATTATAATATATATATATATATATTAAGGTGGCCCTTATTTTTCAACTTTGTTTTCATTATGTCTCACCCCTCAGTTTTTTCTAACTAGCCTAAAACTAATGCCAGAAAAAAATCGGGTCATTCCTGTAACTCTAAGTGGTGCCCCAGAGGCTGTGAATGTAGTCATTTATATAAAAATTACTGTTTTTCCACAAATTTAACAGAAAAAATGAAATAATATTTTATGCACATTATAAATTAGATAATATCAAATATACACTGAAACATAGTTTTTAATAACCCACCAACACGTAGGATTCGCGATAAGGGGCTCAGTGCACGCGGCGTCGGCAGTTCTGGTTGTCGTGAATACTTCTTGTCATTGCGTCTATTCAGTATTGCGTTGTCTTCCAAATGAAGCGGTAGCTCGTGGTTTGTTAAAAATGGTGCCAAAGGGTTAACTTTGCAATCGTATATATCTTATTGAAAGAGAAACAAATCAAATATTAAGTAGCAAATTACCTTCTAATAAACAAGTAATGCAACTGCTATTTTATAATATTAGATGCGTAAAATTAAGTCTCCGTGAAAGTGCTCGTTTAGTAATTTCTGAAACTGTAATTTTTTGACAAAAAGCACGAATTCCATTTAGAGAACCTCAACACTGCGTTGTTAAACTGGAAGCCCTATATAATGAATGGAGAATGCTTCAAAAACATTCCAGGAGAAAGAGCGAAACTCAGGAGCAAAAAGAACAAAATTTTAATGAAAAACTAGAGGACATATTTGATATTGCTCACGCTTGATAAATGCAAGTTAAGTGACAGAGACTCTGTCCACATTTTAAGGGCTACTGCAGAAGCTTTGGGACACAACACCGAAGAGCTAATTATAAATCGAAACTCTATACAGCGATGCCGTCAAAAGCTTCGTGCCGAGCGTGCTTCAGTAATCAGAAATGAACGTCTGACGTTACGGTTAAAGTTCGCTACCGTCCACTGGGATGGAAAACTGCTTCCAGCAATGACTAGAAACAAGAAGTTTGACAGATTTCCAGTAATTATATCCGCTAATGGACAAGAGCATCTTTTAGGAGTCCCTCAATTGACTTCTTGCAGTGGAGACGACATGGCAGCAGCTATTTACAACTTGCTTGCTGAAAACAAACTTTTTGATGCTGTGCAAACCTTGTGTTGTGACACCGCTGCTTCAGATACTGGAACAATAAAAGGTGCTTGAGTTTTATTAGAACGAAAACTGGGAAAAGATATCTTATACCTACCTTGCAGACACCATATATATGAATTGGTTTTAAAGTCTGCTTTTGAAGCATGCATTACTACGTCGTCTGGACACGAACCAGGAATATTTAAACTTTTTCAACAAGCTTGGGCCAATATAGATACTTCTAAACATACTGTTGGAATGGGTGATCAATTTGTTGTGAACAGTGTCGGTTAAGACATGGAGATTCTGCTTCATTTTGCCAAAGAGCAAGATGTTATTCAATGGACAAGAGACGACTACAAAGAGCTGCTGCAGTTAGTTATTATATTTTTTGGCGGACGCGAAGCAAATGAAATTACATTTCGATTACCTGGTGCTTTTCACCATGCAGGTGGATGGCGAAAGCTATTTATTGCTTGAAAATATTTATTTTTCGAAATGAATTTCATTTCACTCGGCAGGAATTTCAAGGAATAATGGATATTTGTATATTTATTGTAATAATATACATAAAAGCTTGGTACAATGCTCTCTTAGCCTGCAAAGCACCATCCCAGGATTTGATGTTTTTAAAGGCTCTTTATTTTTACACAAAAATAAATGAAAAAATTACCCAAGAAACAGCAAAAAAAATTTGTGGACATTTGTGGCATCTTACTGAAGAAATAGTGCCTTTAGCATTTTTTGATGATATAATTCCTGTCGAACAATGTAAAGATGGATTTAAGAAATTTAGAATTTAGGATTTAAGAAAGCATTATAAGAAAAAGAATCAACTAATTGTGACTCCAAGCGTCTCCATTTTGATTTAAAGGAAATGTCCGAATTTACACACAAACAACTCCATAACTTTGTATCAAAAAGAACATCAAATTTTTTAAACGGTTTATAACATCGTCCGATTTTATTGCTCGTGATCCTGCGAACTGGAATTCTGTTCATGATTATCAACATGGCCTTAGAGTAATCAGAAACCTTACAGTTGTCAATGATATCGCAGAAAGAGGTGTGAAGTTTATGGAAGAATACAATAATATTATAACACACGATGAGGAGCAAAAACAATACCTATTGCAAGTCGTAAAAGACTATCGGAGCCATTTTCCATCTTGCTCAAAGCATTCATTATCAAAAAATTATTGAACCTTTTACTATTACAATTTAACGTTATAAAAACTTGTTTTTGTGGTTAAGCAGTTCTAGGCATTATTTTAGTTATTTTTACTCCTAAATATTTGTTTTAAACTTGAAACAGAATTAATAAAAGTGTTATTGCGAAAATTGACGAATTTAACTAATTTATTTCAATTTTCACCCCCCTTGGGGCACGTGTTATTATTAAATAAATGTTTCACAATTTTTACCAGTTACTTACTAACCCTAAAGGAAAAGAAATGGGGGTGAGACTTATAATAATGTAAAATTATTTTTTTGCGTATATGCTAAGGGCCACCCTAATATATATATATATATATATATATATATTACTCCTTTCATTAAGTCTTTAACAGTTAAAGGAATTTCTCCGCCATTTAATGATGCGTCTGATATTTCCCGAAGCATCATTATGTGGTTAAACTGTTATAAATATGTTGCTGTACAGTAAATAATTTTCAATGAATTTAGATAAATCAGTCATGAGTTAATTCCAATTGCTGGTCTAAAAAGATATACGAGATTATTTAGTTCCCGTTCTGAAATAACACATGGGCTATTTTTGGACGGGCTTCGCAATTTTGAACCACGCTCAGAGGACGATGCCTGGGATTCCCCCTCTACGTCTCCGCACCGCGCTAGCGGGAGGACGTTTGGCCCCCTACGTATGATTTAAAGGATCTTCCGTGGAATCGTGTTTTGAACCTGGAGCCCTATGGTCTCAAAGCCGAGACGTTACCACTAGGCCACCTTGACTGTTACTAACAGTAACTTAACTGACATTTCTCTTGGAATGAATAAGTTTTGAAGAATACCAAATAAGAAGATATGAAAGAAAGATCACGATCCTTTCAAAATTATAAGAACATTCTCACATTTCTAATAAATGGATAAAATTTCCTTCTAAAACAGTAATTACTTTCAACACTTTACACTGATTTGTATAGTTTTCAAATGATAAATGTTTGAGCTAATGTTTGCTGAGATTGTGTTTGAGTTTATTTAATTCTCGCTGAATTAAAAAAGCATGTAATCCCATGGTTCAGAAAAAGTGGCTTTTATTTCTTAACTAAATAAATGATGTACCATTGAATTAAATTAAAATTGTACGAATGAACCTTCTCACAAAAAATGGTTTTTGAATGAAATATGATTTGAATTTTTAGATTAATGCACCAATACACCAAATATTACATTTATATAACTAATTCTACACTAATAAAACATGAACTTTCTGTAAAACCATTGTCACAATCCATATAAATAAATCCGATTGTTTTGTTAAAATTTTTCCTTCAAATGAATAATGATTTGGTTTGTATTTATTCCCTACAAAACAAGGTTCTCACGTCTTGATCTTCGTACAACAAAAAACTTATGTCTTCAATTCAAACAGCTTAAAGCAGAAATGTATTCTCCATCGAACACAGGAAATATAATTCAAAAATGGAGTTAGATTCATGTAAGAGTTACTTTTTTTATGCCTTCAACACACTTCCCCACAAAGCTTTCGAAAAATGTAACGATTTGTTTCTTTCATAGAATTCTTTTCTTCATCTTTCTTGAGCTCCGAGCTCTATTTATTTTCTTTTCTGACTTTCCGTTCCTTGAAGCTTTCGTGTTTGTAGATTGATTACCATTGTTTTCACTTACATTCTTCAATACCCTCTGCTCTTTCCAGATAATGCATGATACACAATGCTTCGAAAAACTGGCATGCTTTTTTACACAACGTAAAAGTGAATCCAAAATCCTGAGTTTAGGTAACACTTTTCCAGACTAAAATGGAATGTCTACTAAGGAAAATTGGCAGAAAGCGTGGATTCTTGGAGGCATAATTTTGTAATGAATTTAAAAGGTAGAATTTTGGAATTAAATATCTCGTGCTGTTGAATGCTATTTCAAAGACAGTTTTCCTATTCGTTCGTAAAATACTATTTATTCTAGGTTATAAAATGTTTCGAAATACTCACGTGCTAAACAATGTAAAAAAAATCAATCATAAACCTGGACTTAGATAACACCTTTAGAGAAAAAAATAGAATCCTATTGTGGAAAATTGGCAGGAAGTGTGGATGCTTAAAAGCCTAAATTGATAATAAATTTAAAAAGTAGAATTTTGGAATTAAATACATCGAACTGTTGAATGCGTTTGAGAAGACAGTTTTTCTTTTCATTCATAAAATTCTATTTACTCTTTGATATACATTGCCGCATGCTTTAAACAATGTAAAAGAAACTAATCCTAAATCTGGGTATAGGGAACACCTTTCTAGAATAAAATGGGAAGTCTATTATAGAAAATTGGCAGAAAGCATGTATTTTTGAGGGCATAGTTTTGAAATAGATATAAAAAGTAGAGTTTTGGAATTATATGGCTTGCAATTGTGAAAGTTCTTCAGGAAACAACTTTCATTTCGTTCGTAAAATTCTATTTATTCTATGATACACAATGTTTTGAAATGCTGACATATTTTAAACACTGCAGAAAATACAATCCTAACCCTAGATTTACGTAACATCTATCCAGCCGAAAATAGAAAGCCTGCTAAAGGAAACGGGATGGAAGCTTGGATTTTTGAAGCCATAATTTAAAATGCAGAAATTTGGAATTAAAAATTTCGTGCTGTTGAATGCTCTTTGGAAGGCAGTTCCCCCCCCCCCCCTCGTTCGTTAAATACTGTTTATTCCGTTTGAAACTCGGATATTTTAGTTTTCTTGTCTATATATATATACATACATAAATATGTATAAAAATCAATAAATTTAATAAAATCACTTTTATTAGTGTACAAGAAAAAAAGGAGAATTTTTCATGTTAATTATCTTTTATTTATTATTATTTTATTCGTATTTGTAAATTATTATTTAAATTTTGTAAATTATTTCATTATTGTACGTATTAAGAATATTGAACTCAATTTTTTCTCAAATTCAATATCAATAGTCGTCTCTCTTGCAGGATAAAAATTTAATTAATTTAATCTATTAACTGATAATTGAATTGTGAAGTTAATAAAATAGTATATGGCCATCGAGATCAGGCAAGTGTAGAAAATTTCAAAACTCTAGAATATCAGGAAAAGAGTGTAAAGTCGATTAAAAATTCCATCTTTACAAACACGGAGAAAGTCACCATGAATGAAAGTCTAATAAATTTTATAAATGGATTAAATGACAGACACAATATAGTTGACATTGCTTGCTATATTGATTTAAAATGAGATTGAATTGAAAATAATTTCTTTCCGCGTCTAACAAATTTAATATTCATAAGAAGTTTTAAGTATTAAATTATGATGAACGATATTCATGATGATATTAGCATATCAATTGTTGCTTTGAATATTATTCTTTTCGTTTATTTTTATATACAAAAGTACATCTTGAGATATATAAAAATGATTAACTATCTAACAATTTGAGTTAATCTTCTTGTCTTAACAATTTTTTGTCATTTCAAACTAAGGACTATTTTACATAACTCTACATGAGATTGTGGGTTGATTAAATATTCATTTGAATTATTTATTTTAAATAGTTTTTCAACAAAATTGTTGCATAATCATAAAAAATATAATTCCTAAGAAATGGGGTCATTTTATAAATTATGTGATAAAAGCGACTTGTATGATAGAAAGCATTTAATGTTAAATTCTTATAAATACTATCAGTCACTCCCACGCATTGCCACGTCGTCATTCAGGGGAAAAAGAAGTTCTGCTGTAAAAAATATACTTTAATAATGATGAAAGCTATTTAAGAAAATAATCTACGACATGCAAGATGCAATGTGACAAGATCTTTTGAAAGTACTCGTTTTAATAATGAAATGGTACTTCCATGAAAAGCATCGAGAAAACAAAAGCTAGGAGGTCACTTGAAACGTTGATAATGGCTTTTCTGAATATAAGATGTAGTATTTATGTATTGAGGATAAAAAAATGTAAACAGTTACTTCTATTGCTTAACAGATTTGGATTCGATTGCTTTGTAAAAATTTGTTTAGCGAGTTCTTTTGTATTAACTGTTGCGGTTGAAAACCTTAAGAAATTCGATTACATTTTCTATTTATTAAAAATAGCTTAAAACAAACTCACTTGTTATGACTTCCACCTATACAAGAGCCCCTGAGTTGTTCCTTTATCCTGTTATTTACAGCGTTCTTAATTCAGATTTAAGAGGCTTACGATTTGTATTTAAACCGTATGTACAATATTAACACGTCAGAAAGGATTGGTAGGTAATCAGAAACAACTGGACGTTCATAATTGTCAATAAATATATAAAATAAATGAATAGAATTTAAAAAAATTTCTAGCATTTTATCATTGAGATATATATTATGAAATATTTTTTTTTAGTTTCATTTTTATTCACAAAACATTTACTCAAAAGTAACTATAGAAAGAAAAAAATAAAAGTAAAAGAAATATTTGTTTGTTTCTTGGTTTGGGCAGAAAAATAAAATTTTACCATGGAGAAGTGTCAGCATTTTACAAGGCAGTTTAAAATACTTTTACTGGACGTATGGATGCATTCAGTTTTTCAAAATACGTTATAAACGTTTATTTTTATCTTCTCGTATACGGTGGTTTCTCTTCGAAACCACCTTTTCATGAGATTTTTTTCCTAACCAGACGGTACTCTTTTGACGATATATTTGAATGCGTTTGTAGTATCTAATAAAGGCAATAGATGGCAGCCCCAATTCATTTTTTTCCTAATGGATTTATACGATCAATAACATTGTTTTCACAAAAAAAAATTTAATTGCTTGTGCTCCTGAAAAGGTTAAAGGAAAATCTGCCTGTCCGTCCTTGCGCATTTGATAACGATTACGCAAAAACAAAAAAGCTAGATAAGTGGAATTTTACATGTGGTCTTGAAATGAAATTCGTAAATCTGTATCCAATTTTGAACCGAAACGGTCAAGGAAAGAAGTCTAAATATTTATTCTATTCTTCATTATACTACGAAGCTGATCATAAAACGTGTCATATGTGTTAATATACAAGAAAATCGAGGGGAGAATACTGTCACCGGTTTATATTTATATTGGTGGAAATAATAAACGAAAATTTCAGTCGCTTGTTCAAACTTTAAATATAATTGAAAAAACTATTCAGATGTCTAATTTTCCAAGTATAAAATGTTCTTGAATTAAACTGTCTGCAGATAATGCACACGGAAAGAATCTAGTATAAACTGGTACGATTACACTTAACAAAAGAAATCAACTACCTCCAAATTTATAAAAATATTATATATTTGGAGGTAGTAAAGTAATTATATAAAGGAGGAGTAAAATATTTTGCGCCTAAACTTTTGAAAATAGAATTGCAGTATACTTTTTTATATTTAATTAGTGTTAATAAAGTAAGAGTGATTTCTTAAATAAAAACCCTTACAATATCTAGAGCATTAAAAAAACTGTTGAAAAACGTTACATGCGAAATTAAATATCCTCAACAATAAATTACTTCAGACATTGTCGAAAGCATTGGAAATAACATAGCGCGACTAATGGAGTTATAATTAAATAACTAGGTCGATTAAAGTTATACGAAAAATTAAACATACAAATTAATTTACTGGTGCTATCAAAGCAGTAAATTTACATACTAAATGTTTTTTCCAGCCAAAGGCAAAGGCGTTAAAAATGCAATGCATAATGATAAAGCAATTAGTAAGTAAAACAGAAAAAAATGCTTTTCCTTAATGCGGATATATAAAGTATAATTGGAGTGCTTAATTTTTCTTTACAAACGTTATTTACGCTTTATATTTGCTTGATTACATATAGCGTAAGTTATTTTAAGGTTAGACGAACGAAATTTTTTAATTTTGCGAATTCACAACTTTCCCATTTTATATTAGGAACATCTTTCAAGAAATTAAATTAATCGCTGGAAACTTCCATCTGGGCCAATTAAGTTACAAGGCAACGCATTTATTCGAATATTTCAAAGGTAAGTGGTTTATATCTGGAAAGTTTGTGTATAAATGTTTATGGTATTCACTTTAGTAAAGGAATACCATGAAATTGTCCATAACCGTAACAGGTAATTTGAATACGAAGATTTGTTATTTGTAGGATTATCCAATACTAAGCAAACAAAAAAGTTTAAGTACACAAAAAATGTAAAAGCAAAATCAATAAAAATTGAAAATGCGTGGCATATTAAAGTATTCTTTTAAGAGCTTTCAGGCATTCTGAATGTAAGTAAATTAACGAATGCAAAAAATGAAGCCAATAATCAATAATGAAGTATAATGAGATATAAAAATGATGTTTTTCAGGCGTAAGTAATTAATGTTATCGGAATTTAGTTAAATATCAACAGCAGTCTTCATTCAAGAGTCAAATATGAGCTGAAAGTATTTAATGAACATCGAAGATAAGAGGATGAAGCCCTCTAAAAAATATGAAAAAACTATTTAAAATATGTTTAATCCTAGACCAAAATATAATAATGATTATATTATTATATTAATCATACTGATTTAAAATTCTATTGGACACAGTTTAAGTTGAAATAAAAGCACTTAAAAGTCATACTATGAAAACGTATTAGGAATTCTTCTCCTAATGATATAACAAACACTAGATAATAAAAAGTGAAAAATCATCCTGTTCTTAACTCGTCAATTTAGTTTCATAAAACAAGTTCTCAGAGCTCCTATTATTAACAGAACAGCAAACTAGACAACCTAGACGCATTGGCAGGTGTAGAAATTCTACCCCACGAATACCTCGAGTTCTGTGGGCGTCTTGCAATGAGGTTCTTTTCGAAAGTTCAGCCTGTAGAAAGATTTCTCTACAGTACTGAAGGCTCTTTACAGGGTGTATGAATGCTACAACTCTTGTGAAAGCGGTAATCTAATGAGGATTTTCCTATTAGTCATCAAGTGCAACATGTTTGAACATTAACACATTAAGTTACCATTATTTTTCATATATTTGAAAGCTAATTGGGCCTGCATAAACATAAAGGTTATCAGAGAGGTAACTTTAAAAACCACCTTAAAAATTACATCAAAATAATTATAAAGCGATCCGTTAACTATTATAAAAAATTACTTCGTTTCGTTTCAAATTAATGACCCCTTTCAAAGCAATGCAAATAAATACTAGGTCCATTGAGGGAATTACGTGATTATAGTTCTAAATTAGCGGAGAAAGTAAAGCTACTTGTTAAGCTTTAAGAACATACCTCAAAGTTTAAACATATCGTAGATAATGTATCTTCGATAAGTGTAAACTAGATCAATAGTCTCCAGTCTTCCACGCCACACTTTCATGGCAGCTTTGAATCTAACTAGGTTGTGTGTCGCTCCCACATAGAATATGCTCCTTCAGATAACACACACTTAGTTGAGACTGCCATTGTTGAGCCAAACCATATATGATCGCAATTATTAGAGTGAAAAAGTTTGATAAGATGGAATTATATATACTATCAAAGTGATGGAATTTAATTTTCATTGCAGCTACTCAGTTTAAAATTTATATATCAATTTATAATAATTTAATTGAAACTGAGTTTTAGCAACAGAAATTGATTATAAGGACATGAAATCCACGTCCAGCTCCTGCAGTAAGAATCCCCACCTATCTACATATCGGCAATTTCTTAAAATTATGATAAAGAAAATCTTACTGTATAATGGTTATAACTATCTTAAATCAGTGATGATGATCCCTTGAAATCCGTGGTGAAGCTAATAAATATTCCGAACTGTATTTCTGTTTGCGCGTGTACAGACGAGTAGATTTTCTCCTTTCCCTTGTAGCTAAAATGAAATATAAATTCAATTTTCTTCTGCTCGCTCTGAAATGTCTGATGATATTTTCCCTCAATTTAAAATCACCATTTTTTATTTGAAATTTATTCCACTCTATACTCTGAAAATTCACTTTTGCTCGGAGATGAAGTTGTATAAAAAATTTTCGAAGTCGAAAAGTGCATTCTGTCTTCATTCTAGGAGAAACTATTCTTGATTATGGTTGAAATGCTGGCAGGACTACGTGTATTTTCAAAATCTTATTTATTCTAGTGGCATGCATGTCTGATGATTTGTTGACATATTGATTGCAAATCCTATTTTAAAGAAATATAACAATCAGGAGTTATCGTGCAGTTGGCAGTCAAAGTATTAATGTGGAACCCATGAGGTGAACTACTAGAAATTCGGCCTTATTCAGTTGTTAATATACTAAACTAATGACTGGTTAAGTGAAAGATCTTGCCTGCCTTGTTGTTGTGAAAAAGCAAACATTTTCTTCATACTATTCCAATCTTTCCTCCTGAGGTACCGAAATGGTGTTTTCTTTTAACATAATTATTTGTTTTGAGGTTTATAAAAAGTTTTTTCTTTTAAATAACGATATAGATTCCCTAGGTAGATGATTTTAACTTTCATGTTATCTTATCTAATCCATTTTCTTTTTCCGGTGCACCGCCATATCCAGGTGGCGGACAAACTGCTTCAGGACTCAATATTTGATTCCACCGAATATACGTCATATGGGCCTGGTGCATGAAAAATTTGTAGTTGTTCATACGTCCTAACGTTTGTAGGGAGTTTCCGCTTGAACTCAGAGGGCTGCTCCTAGTTGTGACCTGACATATGCTTTGTCGTCTGATCGCGATTCCAAACTATGAGGTCCATCCAAAATTTTCCTGGTGTAGCTTTAAAATTGGATAGAAAACTTTCATTTGCTTGTAATCTTTCTTCATAAATGCTTTAGATGATTTCTTCTTTGATAGTAATACTATCTTTTGATTTTCATTTAATAATCTATGTTTGAGTTTTTATATAAGTAATAGAAACTTTAATGTAAACGGCCTCGTAAAAGTAAATTTCTTTCATAAATTATTTTTCCTTTTAAGTATTATAAATATTTATAATTTCTTTATTGATGAATTATTGCATTTTGACTTTCCACTGACTATTCAGAAGAAAACAAGTTAAACTAATTGTGCAAGAAAGCCTAAACAATCCAGAGATTTTAACAAATAGTATTACTTTTTCAAGGTTCTCTAGGCAACTTGTTTAAAATTTTAATAGAAGATTTTGCCTTTTTTGAGAGTTTAACAGTAAAAGAGCATTTCATATGGAATATTCATAACTGTTTTCATTTTACTTTAAATGTCATAGGTCTTATTTGAATTTTTTATATTTAATCATTCTGTCTTGCATTAATCATTTTCATATTGTTGTCTAGTTTCATACTTAAGCAAGCACAGTTTTCATTTTATTAAATTTGCATGAATATAGATTTTTTATTCAGAAGTATCAACAGTTTAACTATTCATGACTTTAAACAGACTTTTTTGAAGTTTTGGGAGACTTTTATGATTAAATAACATTAGCTAGTTTAATCACTTTGAAACACAGTGCTTGTTTATAGCGTGTGCTGCAGTAAACATTCAGATATTCTATATCCAATTATTATTAAAATACTATACTTTAATTTTATACACAAAAGTATTTAAGTATTGAACTGCACTGAAGTATTTAAGTAATGATTTGTAGACCAGAATGTTATATTCTATCAAGACAAATGTTTAAATTGCAATTTTGTTCGCAAGAAACTTTTTGAGGCTAACTTTTAGAAATATTTCCTTTTATTAATTGTAATTAAATATATTTTCCGAAAAATATTTCCTTTATCAAACAAATAAAAATTCTTTAATCTTTCAACAATCTTTAAACATACTTATAAGTTCAAGCAAAAATTAACCACATTGTGATAAATATAGTCAATAAAGTATAGAAAAATAAACAGTTATATTTTATGGCTTTGCTGTTAACATTCAGTTTATTTCCTGTCTACGTAAATTTAACTTTTCCTAGGAAAACAATAAGTAAAAAATATTTAAGGCTTTCCTTAGGACTATTCTCGTTTTACTAACGATTTATTAGGATTTATTTACTTATTTAGTTTTATTTACTTGTATGATAAAGTCGAATGGTTACATTTTTAGGTCCATAGTATGTGTGAAATAACTATTGTTCAAATCCACTGCTATAGTGTGATGCATACGTGGGTTTTCGCAAAGCAAATAATTGGAGAAGAATATATCTGCTCTATAAGGTTTTTATAACTGATACTGACTCACTCTCATTGCTTCTGGATGTTTAAGTGCCAGGCATTTCAATTTCGCTCCTTCTGTGACAGTATAAAAGTTCAAGCTTCTAAAGCAGCAGAGTCGGATTGACTGAACACTGGTATTTAACAAATGTGTGCCTATTATGTTAATGTTTACTTAAATGGTGATAAATAGAAAATAATTTTGTTACAAGTTTCTTGATTTCGTGGATTAATTGAATACTGACTAAACGTTTGAGTGCCAGACTGCGCAATCCCGCTCTTCTCTTACCAGCTTAGCAGTTCCAGCTTGTCGAACAGTAGAGAGAATGCCCATTGTTCAATTCACAATGATTGCATTTCTTTCAGACAACTTCAATTACTCTATCTACACTGATTAGTATTACGCCACACGATCAACTTTTTTCATTTTTAATATCCATTGGATTTTATTCTCTGATTTAGTCAAATCTTGTTTTTTCAACCATGATCATCGATTTAATATAATCTTTTACAGCATACTGGAGTCATTTTCTCGTCTCTTTAAGCCTTCGATCGTTTAAGAGCATGTTCTAAGCATTTTTTTTAGATAAGCGTAAACATGGCATTTAGTCTGGCGCAGTATAGCCAACGAATGGTTGATGTGCTAATAAACGAAAACCAAAGCCGAACCGAGTAGTAAAGTCGAATTGACAGAACACTCGTATTTTACCAATATGATTCTTTTATCTTAGCATTCTTCGTAGTAGTGAGATGAAAGCATTGTTGTCATAAGTCTCTTGATTTGGAAGCGTTATTTGAATCCTGGTTATGTACTATTTGACCATTGTTAACCATTTGAGCACCAGATGAAGTTGTCCTTCTCCTTTTGTACCAGCTTAAAAATCCCAGCTTCTCGATCAACAGAGTCGAATTGACTGCACACTTATATTTTACCAATGTGTTCTTTTTAAGTTAATGTTCAAGGAAGTTGTGACAAATTGAGAGTATATTTGGTATATATCTCGCAGTTTTTCTCAAAGAATAACAAGTATTTTTATGATCTATATATATTCTTTAGTTAAAAACTAAAGAATAAATATAGATCATAAGATCATCCAAATATATGGAAATTGACAAACGTAGTTGTGCTATTTGGTACTTTTCGATCGGAATTTTTCAGAAGCTCGTTGCAACTCAACAAATGAATGCTGAAACAGCAATCGGCACGACTGACTTGGTAAAGAAGGCTGTGGATTTTAATATGGTTATATGTTTAGTAAGTGTCTCTTTGGAAAAACACGCAAACTGAAAACAAATCGCTGTATTACAATCGGTTGGGTCTCATGAAGGCTTTCCCGTCCACAAAAAGTAATTTCTGCAACAGAAAATGTCCTTTTTCTACCTGCAGGCGGAATTGCAACTGGATTTATGATCCATAACTTTCATCTGCGTCTGTTGGAAATCGGGAAAAACGACGAAATTGGACAATCACAGCACGATTTTGAAATGGCTATAAGTTTCAAGACTATTTCAAGCCCACTGCGTTGTGATATAAATTGTTCCATAACCTATTAAACGTAGAAACAATTGGCAAGCTTTAAAACTGAAAAAAGCAAAGGCAGATTTTCATAAAGGCTTGTATCATTGCTTGTCTTTTCAGAGATAAATTCTGAATTTTCTTTGGAATATTTGGATATCTGTCTTTATCAGTGTGGTTAAATGTTTCTTAAAATTTATTTGGAAATTACCTGCTCAAAAAAGAAATTAAGAAAATCAAATTCATTAAGAATATTAGGAACATAAGTTTTTACGCTATCGATTTTCGGCCTTTAGAAGCAATAAACTGCATACTAAAAGAAACTTGTCGTTTACTTTTCAAAATTTAAAGTAAATTTTCTCTCAGTTTGCCGTTAATGAAAAGTTTTTTTTCTTAATATAACGTTGCAATTTTCGTAAAAAAGTTATTAAAATTTGGATTTGTAAATATTTTTCCTTTTGATTATCTGGGACTCCAAATTTTTATTTTTCGTCTTACATATGAGTTTTTGGGCAGAAAATTAGATATTTAAAACTTAATAAGTTATCTTGAACATAATCTTACAAATTTATTTAGAAACTCTTTTTTCATATTTAAAATTTTGTATTTGTGATTTCAGTAGTCAATTGCTTTATTTTGCTGTTTTAAAGGGCGTTTTAACAAGTATTTCCAAAAGGAGTCAATTCATTCTTACTTTTTTCTCGTTAAATTGAGTCAATTCATGTGACTTCTCAGTCATATGAAAACGTAACGGCTTATGCCGCTTGAACATTGTACATCGCTTTGTATGAAACAATATGCATGGGCCTATTTCCTAGCATGTTACGCTTTGATATTACTCTGTGTTTGTTTACATTTTGCTGTCACTTTTTGAGTAGAAAATATGAGTTATTACTCAGTTTTATCTATTATATTGTAAAAAAGCATAGGCAGTGAAAATTCGAAATCAATTCCTTAAAACTATGTATTACTATATACTGCGTTGCTTTAGCCATAAAGGTTTTCTAATATACAGGTGTACGCATGCACCAAGTAAATCATGAAAATTGAAAAATAATATAATACATAATTAAAGTAAAACTGTCTAAATATTTTTATGAAGTCAAAAAGAAAAACACCACTGCCATTTGAGTTAGGTTTACTTTAATGATGCTAGCAAATACGAAATAACGAATAAAATTTTAAAGTAAAGAAAACGACATTAAGCGAAATAAATAATTATCTCAAACAGTAAAAATATTTTTTCTACCATTACAAGCACCAATTCTATGATGTGCAGCACATTAAAATTTGAATTGGCATGGGTCAGTTTACGTTTATCATGTGATTATGAATTGTTGCCCCTCTTGGAAAGGACGTTGACAGCACAGGTTAGACAAAGTTTAGTTACAAGACCTTCTCGGTTCCAGTTGTCATGTGACAGCGATGTTACTTGAATGTATACTCTATTAACGTGGCCAAATACCATCAAATATGTAACGTTAAATATTTATTTGTAAACTACTTTAAAGCAAAATATCAAGTCTTAACCATCGTCGTTTTAGTTGCTGCTGTCTAATCCCACTTGGTCTAGCGAAACTAGTCAAGCTCATGATAGGGATGGCTATTATTGCAAAAAACCCCCAGTTTTCGGTTAAACCGTTTTTTTTTCTTTCTTCACATTCGGTTTAACCTGGCGGTTAAAACCACTCAAAATAACCGGTTTTTGAAAAAAAAAAAACGTTTTCGGTTTTTAAAAAAAAAGCAACAGAATTTTTTATTAATAATAATATACAATAAGTATTAATACAATAATTAATTAATGTAATAAATAATGATTATAAATAAGTAATTAATACAATATTTAATAAAAATAAATGAGTAATTATTGCAGTAAGTAAATATTTTTATTATCATTGTTTTCACAAGAAATTAATTCATTGGCCAATATTTATCATCTAATCTGCTCATTAAGACTCTTTCAGCAATGTGTTGATCCGTGAGTCGACACTTCTCAACGGAAACAACATCATTCAACGTAGATGCTAATCTTTCGGACGCCACAGAATTTCCGACTAAAGATAAATATTTTTTGGCCACAATAAACAGACGCCGTTTGCAGACAAAAATCTTTATTAGTATTGCTTTTGCAGGAAATCAATCTATTGGCCAATATTTATCTGTTCATAAAGACTCTTTCAGTAATCCGCCAACCAATAGACGCCTCAAGGAAGCGGTTGTCGGTGATTGGTCTAAGATGATGAAATTCAAAGCTTTATAACTTGGTAAATTTTAGTCTAGTCGAACCTAAAATCGAGCCTATCTTCCGACCTGGTTTTTGGATTTTAAAAAAATAACCGGTTTAAACCGGAGCAAAAAAATAACCGGTTAACCGAAAAAAAAAACGGCTTTTGGTTTAAACCGGTAGGTTTTTCCCATCCCTAGTCCATGAGTGAGAGATTCCTTTAAAAGGGGAAGTGGGAGATATTCTGCGTTCAAAGCGATCCGAGGTAGAAGTGTGACATATCAGGGTAACTGGTCCATATTTGTGTTCACATGAAGGAAAACCAAGAAAACATCCAACATCCAGCCTGAATACAGCAAGCAAATAATTGGTAGAGCGCACATCGTCCTACTATATTTTTGAATAATGTGGGTTAGGATGCACAGCACACCCAGGCTAGAATCTGTGGCCTGCTTTCGGCCTTAATTATTCCTCAATCATTTCTTGGATCAACCCACTAAAAAAATGGTGAGCGTTTTTATCGTAAAAACCATTGTTTAAGAATATATTTTTTTAGAAAAACTTAGCCGAAACCAGTACATTATTGTCGTACACTTTTATTTACATTAACTTGCTTCATATTTGTAAATGCAGAACTTTGTAATCCGTATTACGATCACTTTTTGATGCGCTAGAGTTTTGAAATTTCGTACACTTAGGTATTTTCGAAGAAAATACACTATTTCAATATTTTCAGAACTTAATTGTCACTTAATCGATGAATTTTAACATAATTTTAGTCCGTAATAGTGGTGCCCACCTGGCTGTGAATTTGAGAACAAAATTGATTTCATAAGACCATAATAGTAATAATAATGAAAAATAAATTAAAGACAATGAAGTAGAAAATAATTAAATAAAAAAATACTTTTTATCACATTAATAAAAGTGTGTTTTAGAAGCTGTTTTTATTAAATTTATGTAATAGTTAACACAGCGGAGAAATTGGTTTAATTACAAAAGGCATAGCGATAAAAAGTACTGTAAGACAACGAATATGATTTTTTCCCCTTGAAGCTCACATGCTCCTTCAAAGAAAAGTAAACCTTAAAAACACCAGGCATAAATAAATCTTTTATTCTGTCCTTGATTTATATGCACTCTTCTTATTCCCTTGCGATTTCCAGTCCCGAAATAAAGATATGAATGAAAATCCTCTTTAGCATCATGCAAGAAGTCTAGTGCTACACTAAGAAATTCGTCAACTATGCGCATCAAATTCTTGCAGGTTATGAAATATTCACGTTTCATTACTATTCATGAAACTTCAAGACTCTGACAGTTGAACGCTGCTTTCTTGCATTTACTTTTTGACGGAGGAAAGAGTATCTCATAAATATTTCTAATTTTTGTTAAAAATTTTACTTCATGTCGCTCCTAGTTCTAATTCAAAGGAAAAGTAACAAAGATGTTTGACTTTTCGATAGTTTCTTTCTCATCTAATGTTCAAACAGGAAAGTTGCCTTTCATGATGTTAAAGGGAAAAAAAAATTGTTGCTCAGATGTTTTTATAGTAACATTTGCATTTTAAATATTACGATGTTTATGTCGCATCACAAAAAATAAAATAAAGTTTTTATATGAATGTTATAAGTAAAGAGGTAAATATTAATAAAAGTAACTTTTTAAAAAAAAGTAGCTTCTTATTCAATTTTTTATTCCTCCAATGCGAAGTGTACAAAGACAAAGTATTGTAATCGTCAAAAAAAAAACTTGAGATCTTGACGAATCTCCACACTCTAGACCTCCCTGAGTACGGAAAAAATCCAATATGTTTTAATTATGTCTGTCTGTCTGTCTGTGATCACGATAATCTAAAATAGGAAGAAGCTAGATGGATGAAATTTGGCTTAAAGTTTGAGCATCACATCTGTATATCTGTATCAGACGTTGGACCAAATCCAAAAATATGAAGTCTATCTCCCTTTTCGTGTTCTTGTTGATACCATAACTTAAAAATACAACAAGCTAGTTTTATGAAATTTGGCATGTCATTTTACCAGTAAAATTATTGCCAAATCTATGCCAATTTTTGGATGGAATCTCTGTAAATGTTTACTGTCTGTCGATCTGTCTATTCGTATGCGCTTGAACACGATAACTCAAAAGAACAACAAGCTATATAAATAAGATTTGATTTGTGATCTTGCCTTAAAATTGCAGATCCGCGTCAAATTTTATACCTAATCGATAAAACGTAAGAGGTACAAATGTATATACGATTCACTTCACTATAAAACGAAGTTAAACACAAAGCCATATCGTGGAAGTATACGAGAATGTCAAGGGAGAAATCCCGCTAATAGGAATTGAAATCGCAATGAATGTTTTAGAAGAATGTCGTTTGAATTTACAAAAATCGACAAAATAAACGAATTACTGAAAATGTAATTACTAAATGACTATTTATATCTATTTGGATTCTGTTATTGATTCATTTCCTTTCATTTGAACACATTAAATTGAAAGTTTGTTAATTAAGGAAAATGCTTCAAACACAGCAGATTTTTCATTGGTTTTATTACGAGAGTGAACACAAAGAAATGTAGTTTTTAATATTGATAATGACCTGATGGATGCATTTGCTTTTAAAAGATAGGTTTACGAAAGAAAAAAGACGAAAGTTATAAACTTTTAGAGCTCGAACCTTCCACTTTTATTGCTGAAATCCAGCAGTGGGAACTCTAGTTCGTTCTTAAGCAACAAATTAGTTATCGAGTATAAGACGAATCTATTAAAGAAAAAAAACTGGTGAACATCTTGCAATCATTCATCATCCTGTGACATCAACCTAATTCGCAAGATATGGTACCGGGAATATAAAACTGATTTTTCTCTCTTAAGATGGCAGATCAAGATAGAGACAGAGATAAGATAGAGAATCGTGTGATGTTGCAACCTGATTTGAAGCTATTCTCTCGCTTGATTTATAAAAATTTTAAGAAAATATTTTCTATTCTATAGCGAAATCACTTGAAATTCCCGAAAGGACTTTCATAGCTTTTCTTGCATTTTCCTTGTTAAACCTTTCAGGCCCGATGATGCCATAAGACATCATCGGAGTAATCTGGTTTTAATAATCAATAGATATCATCATGTGACATCAATTAATGCCATATGATGGCACTTGTATGTTCCTAGATGGGATCCATGAATCATATTACACTTGCATGTTCCTAGATGGCAGCCTGAGCACGATACCAATGAATATTGAATGAATAATTTTAATTAATTAGTCTGGGTGAAATTAATTAATTAATCTTAATGAAATGAATAATAATAAAAATGAAGTACTCCAAAATTTTCTTCAATATATTTTTTATTACTAACAAACGATAATTTGGACTGGAGATGGTTGATGTTAACCCAAAGTACATAAATCAAACACAATTATGCTGTTTTGAGGCTTATTCTTTGCTTTGCTTTAAATACTGAGCAACAACCGTTTCTTTTGTACTTCGTGAATAAGTGATCGACAAAGAATTCTTTTCAAGAAAGAATTCTAGTATTCAGAAGATGCAAGTCGAACAAACAACTCACAATTTTAATCATATTTTCTACCGAGTTTTTAAAATTAAAGCATTGCGATTCAGAATAGTGAAGGGAAAAAAGCCAGTATTCATAAGAAAGTCATATCTAGGTGGTATGCAATTCAGAATACAAGGACACACACACGTACAAATACAAAATGAACGATAGGAGAATATAGTTGAACAGTCCTATTATAAACATAAATTAGTAGTCGTCGTAAAATGATTCAGTCATTATCATGATGCATATTAATTATGAATCGTATAACGGATACTAACAATTGTTAAGAACACCCGAAATCCAAAATAAATGATAGGGGAAGTTCGTTAAACAGTCCCTAGTATAAATATAAATCAATCGCTGTCATAAAACAATTCAGGCATAATCGTGATGCATGTTGATTACGCATTTTGTGTAGTCGACGCTAACAATAGTTAAGAACACCTGAAGGTCCGTTAAACTAGTACATAGAAACTAAGAAATGGTTATTTTTTACCATATATTTCTTTTCTTCTTTTCTACATTATCCATTTCCTCTTGTCCAGAAACACACACATTTTCCAGAAACGTCACAGACATTTTGTCCTCTTATGTTTTTTTTTCTAGAATGATCTGAGCATCAATACTTTAATTCTAACTACCCTATACTTTAATATGAAAGTTTTAGTTTCACTGAATGAAATTGCTTTCACATGAATTATGTAGAACTAAATTCATCAACTGTTGACAAAAGTTGCATGTGCCATACCAATAGCGTCTTTCTTACATTGCAGTGGAAGCTACGAATGGAATAGGAACAGGAATTCAAAATGTGGTGGTGTTTCTAATCCCACTTGCTCTAGCATATCTAGCCAAGTCCATGAATGATGGAGCTATGATAAAAAGGAAATGTGGCATATTTTGTTGGTCAAATTAACGTTGGAACATTTAGATATCACCTGAGGCAGAAGCTTGACTCAGCTCCATTGTGTGGCTATAAGTAGCCTTCCTGGAGAACTTTCAGAGGAAATTGGTAAACATTTGCGTTTCACTTGGAGAATAACTATGATACCCTCTTGTAGCTAGTTCGACCTCAACTAGAAATTTGTTCCTGAAGAGCACGTCGCTCTACTAGATTTTGAATAATACTATTGAAGTACACCGATAGAGGATAGATTTTCTTCCTCCGATTCATGTTTTTCATCCATGCCATGCTATAAATCATTAGGTCACTGGTGGGCAGGAATTGGTCGTAATAAAGTAAAGAAAAACTAATTGAATAAATATGTATGAATCTACTAAACAAAAATTTTGTATGAATTTAATGCACTAAAACTATTGAAGCAGGAAAGAAAAAGGTGATTAAACCTTATCCGTTAATAACTTATTTTAAAATCTATATTTGAGTTAGTCTTAGATAATTTCTATATCCGAATTTGTCTCTCAAGTATGTGCATTTAGTAAATGCTTCAAATAGTATTTCAAAGGACCGAAGAGAAATACTATATTTTAACTATGTCAAAAGTCTACATCGGACTTTTCTCCAGACTAAAGGCAATGTAAAATGTCTTATTTAACCTAAAACATTTACCGCTACTTTAAATAGGTATTATTCAGAAATTCAATAGTACAGACTAGGAATAGTTTAGTAACATTAAATAAAACGTCGGAGTAAGGTTGAAAGAATATTTGTTCCTGAAGGAATAAAAGAAACTTTTGTTTAAATAATAAATTACTTATTGTCTTTGTCAAAGAAAAAAAATGTTTTGGGTGAACTATTTTATAGAATAATTCTACAACATTTTCAAAATGCGATTGAAACATTCCATGTATATATTTGTTTCACCAATTTAAAAATGGGAAATTTACATTTCTTGGTGATATCAAATTTCTCTAATCGAATAAAATTCAAATAGAAATGTAAACCGAATAAAATACAAATACAAAGCTAAAAAGCATCGGAAGCACATAACCTGTTTGAATGGACAGCTGCAGCAATTTGTCAATTTGCATCTTATTTCAAAACTTATTCAATCTAATTGAATTCCACAGCTGAAATTTAAAAAAAAATCGCATTCGATCTTTCGAATAATTATTGGAGCTTCGAGTAGCTTAAGAGCTCTCTTTCCCTTTCATATTTAATCAGAATCTAATTTTTTTACTCTTTCATTTCATTCATCAAAAATTGAACCGCTTTCTCTACTTGAATGGAATACGAATTCTAATCAAACGAGAGCTCGTTCAGAATATTAGATATAAGAATAAAGACTTTTATGATGGGACATAAATTACTCCAGAAGGTATAACGGCTTTGGTAAAATAGTCATAATCAGAGTTAACGCGATTTCATTTATTCTAGAAATTAAAGCAAACCAGAAAGAAAGTAAACAAGAGAATTTTTAATATAAAGTGTTATTTTATATAATATTTGATAAGGGAATTATTATGTGTTTGATTATGTTAATCTATTTTTTGAATGTTTTATGTTTTTACCTAGATTTTAAATACATAGTTATCAACATATTTATGAAAACAGAAACCTTGAAAAATTATAGATTTAGCGTTACAAGTAAAGTATATAAAATTAGACATACATCTTCAATCACATAATAGTTGCATTGTTAAAACATTGAATTAACAGAGTTCATTGATAAAGAAAAATTATTGTAATCTTTAAAAAATAAGTACATGACAGTAAGAGATGCTCAAAAATAAAAAAAAGCCTAATCAAGAGCTACAGGAGGAATGGGTTTAGTTTAGCTATATTAACGTCCCGTTTTGAAGCAACACGAGGGTTATTTTAGAACGAACCGCGTAATTTTGAACGGCGGTCAAATGACGAGGACAACACCTGAGCTGGTACTCCCTTTCCAAACTTCCGCACCACACCGGCGGGGCTACAGGAGGAAAAATATGTTCAGAAAAGTTACAGAAATGCAATGTGGCATATGGCTCTATCACCAGAAACATATATTTGTCAAATTTTGGATCAGATCTCTTCATCTGGCTGACTGTCTGTTGATAGGTCTCTTCGTGATATCTCAAAAAGGCATCAAACTAGATGGATGAATTTTAGTATATGATCTTGACACCGAAATTGTAGATGTGGGTCTAATTTCGTACTCAGTAGGTAAACGGAAAGAGGTTCAAAATGCGTAATCGATTCTTTTTACTATGTATAAAAAAGCTGAACTCAAAATGTGTCGTATTCTGCAAATATTCGATAAAGTCAGTAGGAGAATAACATTAGATTCACTTAACTGAACTCTTTCTGTTACGTAATAGAAAAAGGAAATTATATTGTTTCTTAAGACGCCTTTACTGGTGCTATCATCTTACAGAATTTCCTTTTAATCGCCAGGCGATTAGTTTTCTAAGCAACGAGTTAAATACGGTGTAAGAAAAGGAGGAAAGAGAATAATCAGGGAGGAAATAAGATATTATGATTGTAAGAAATTTTGCCAGGCTGAACCATGATGGTTTGAGACGAGAATATGGTTATATTAGGAGACATATATATGGTTTAAAGAAAAAAAATTCGTTTAAAATTCCCCGTAGTTATTTATTTCTTATATTTGTGTAAGAACCCGAAATACTTTGCAATTTCCTTCCATCAATGAGTTTCACTTTTTATAATCACTGATTAGGATAAAAATATTCATTATTTTCTTTTTAAGTTACTTCTCTTCTTTCAAAGCGGTATTAATTTGTGGCTTTTGTAACGACTACGAGTTCGAAAGTTTTCAGGAATTTCTCAAAAATAAGAACATTTTTGTGTTCAATTGAATGGATTTTCTTAAATACTGAGAAAAATGCTATTTCCTCAAATACGTAAAAGTCATTTCTATCTCCTTGCTAGATCTCGCTTCTGAATGAATTGTGATCATTGTCCCTTTAAGTTTCCAAACTTAATGACCACGGGGATTTTGTATTTATGTAACACCATTGTGCGCATAGCATTTTTTCTAACTAAACATTCTCCTAAGTTAAACTTATAATAATATGCTCGTTATTATTCTATTACATTTCAGAAAAGAAGGATGAAAAGTAGATTACGATTAACTGTAATTTCATGCTTTGTATAATTAGTGAGTTTTTAAACGGTTAAAATTAGAAAATAATTTACAAGTAACTTTCAATGAATTAATGATAATCGCCATTCACACATTTTGTACGCCAAACTTGATTTGTTAGTAATCATTGAGACAAATAACAATTACTGTATTTCTTGAAAACCTGGATTTTTTGCAAACTAAAGGAGAAGCTTGAATTGATGAAAAAATGAAGAATTGAATAGTATTTAATTTCTCGAAATGCAATGCAGTTGAAATTGGTTAGACTAAAGTTTCGAGCTATTTTATGACTGACCTCCTAAATTTTAAGCTATTATCAGATGGCGAGGAACATACCTGAGCCGACTAATCCTCTCCAAGTTTCGGTGAGAGTATGTCCGACCCACGACAATTCTAACTTTTATCAATGCTCTATATACGGCGAATGTGCAGTAAAAATGGGTCTCAAATCCATAATCCTCCGGTCGCGAAACAGCAACTTTTGTGCCAGGCCACCATAAAATAAATTTCTGAACAACAGGCTGAAAATAGATCTTTACAGGATTAAAAAAATATAGATTTTTAGCAATTGTAAAATAAACTATCTCTGATACCCTAAACGCTTTCAATACGAAAACTAAGGAAAGTAGAATTTAATGATTTTTTTATTATTTTCCTTTGCTTGTCGAAAAGTAGATGTATAAATAGTGAATAAGCTTCCGATTCCACAGAAATGCAGCCAATAGAGAATTCTTAATTTGGTATTTAATTGGCAGCTGTTATAGATAATAATTATTATTTTGTCTCTCGAATTGAACTTCAGTCTGAAGCAAAACTCTTTGTCATGCATGAGAAACAAAAATTACTGCTTGTAACGTAATTATTAATTTGTAAAAAATATGATATTTTGAGCATAAAAGTATTGTATTTCTACATCGTATACTTAAAGTATATGATACAGGAAAATAAAACATACAAAAGAACAATCCATTTATCTTCCATCCTCTTTTTTCGAGTTCTCGGAAAGAGAGTAAATTTTAGAAAGCTTTGAGTGCAGTGGGCGTCAGGGAGTGAGAAAACAAACATTTGATGGACGATTTCTCATTCCAGCGATTACTGGATCATTTTCAGATATCTGAGAGTAAAGAAAGACAACACTTCAAAGATTCGCAAGAAAGCTGTTGAAATGTTAAGCAAAGAAATAGATTTATGTCACTGTTCTCAGTGACTGCATGTAAGTGAAATGGTTGGGTTATAATATTTAAAAATTCATTCATGCAATAATTGTTTCTATATGAAACTGTACACAAAGATGCTTTCAATGAAAAAAGTTTAAATTTTGAGTTTAGTTCGAATAAAAATATGCTTAATGGAAAAATGAACGTAAATCTTTCAAATTATCTCATTAAATATTTCAGGAAATACCATAGGGATTGAGAAGTAATGTAAATCATCGATTTAACGGATTAATTGTGGTTCAAGATTGTTTGTTAAACTGGAAATCTGCTAAAATCATGAATAGTATTATGAACAACATTTAAAATATGACACTGCAATAAAATTGTGCTGCATAATGTAAATATAAAATATTTAATGTATATGTTACGGTTAAGGTAAATAATCTGGTTTGTACGAATAATAGCAGGTTATTATTAATAATAACCGATTAATCGCATTGATCGTAACATATATGCGCCATTAGTAACAATATAACTGGGCATTGAGAGGGTGAATAAAAACCCAGGAACATTAATTAAATTCTGTCCGTTAAATCAGAATTCCGTTGATTCGAGACTGCAAAAAAGAGGATTGCTTCATTTATTACCTATGAATCGCTACAAATTTTGAAATGGTTTACAACGAGCTATACATTTCTTTATAATATTAAGATATGTAATTTTTTTTCCTATTACAAAACACACATAGAGGTAATACTTAAATAAAAAACGTGCAATTTTTTTGAAGTAAGGTATTTAAAAAGTAAAGCGAAAATCCTCTTGTGAAAGAAATCTTCCACAAGATATGAACAGAACGCATTAACTTTTCTGAAGTTAATAGCAGACTCAGATTTCTAGAAACATTCAAATTCGAAACAACGCGTACATAATTTAGACAAAACGCTTGTTAACAGCATGAATAAAGTGCCACTTAAATCGAAACTCTCCCTAACTGCTTCTTCATAGATGCATTGCACTTACGATACATTACAAACTAGCTGCTTAACAAGTACAGATTGCACGAAAAATGTCAAAACAGTCTAGATTTGCTTCTTAGATATATCTTGTGAAAAAGGAAGCTAGGCTACCCTGAGAAGGACATGATTTGGAAAGAAAATGCGACCCGATTCTGTCACCACTGAGCAATCCAATCACTGCAGTGGTGATTTACTTACTAACTAGATAGTCGATACTGTCTTATTTGAGAATATTTGGGCAGTCAATCCTATTTATTTGGCCAATCGTCAAAGCAATCATTGGCTAAGTGCGCTGAATAGTTTATTATGCTTCCGATCCCTAGAAAGTAGTAAAAAATTCTACTTTTGCGCCTAACAACTCTCTTTCCTGCATATAAAGATAAAATGACCGCAGAAGGAATATTGGCTGTTATTTGTAAGTATTTGCTGCTTGTGCGTGTTTCGAGAATGTAAAAGTCGATTCTTTGGCATAGTAAAACTATCAAAGATGATCATTATGTTAGTGTTTGTGCATTAGGTCGATGGATAAAGTTTCAAACTTTTTGAATTGAAACCTATGCTTTGCTTTTATTTACGTTTAAATTAAAAATGATAATTGTAATTGATTTATAAAAAGGACTTTTTTTGAGCAAAATAAAAAAAATGGGTATAAATGTCTAAAAAAATTCATAATATTTAGAAATGAGCGAAGGAGATGAAAATGTTTCAAGATTTTCTGAAAGGAGCGAAATAAACTCTAAAAAGGAAGGAAGATTATTCGTTTTGATGATTTTTCGACATGAGAAATAAACATTTTGCAGACCTACATGTTTTTTTCTCACGTAGAAAAATTTCCAAACGAATAACTTACTGAACAGTATATTTTTCTCCTTAAAAAACGTTCATATAAAAGTATGATACTTATTTTTAAGAAATTAACTTAGGTACTTTGCAAAGGGATTTCTCCTTCTTTAAGATGTTGATAATTTGTTTGAAAAAAATTAAAAATCGGTTTATTTTTTACAGGGTTGAATTAAGTTATCTTTCAAGAGGTTGAAAAGAAAGTGACGCAAATACTTCAAAAGGTACAACTTCAATGATCATTCGTTTTTGAGTATATATGGGTTCAATAAGTATTAATTGGCTATGTAGATCTGCTTGTATTCATAGTTTGAAATAATACTGAAATTGACAGCTACTGATCATATTTTGATAAGTTTCGTTAATTTATTTGATAAGAAAAAGAAATATAAATATAAACAGATACTAACATTTTCATAGATTTATCTGCCGAAAAATCTCTACTCGTTAAATTATTTGATAATAAAAAGAATGAAAACAGATACTAAAATTTTTCATAGATTCATTTGACGAAAATTCTCTTTCAAAAATCTACGTAAAATAATTAGTGTGAGCCCATCAGATTCAATCAACTTTCAAATATAATCAACTTTCGATGAAGCGAGTCAATGGAGTTCCCCGATTCTTCCTCTATCTACCTTGAATATAATTCCGCAGGATACAATAGAAGCTAATCAAATGTAAAGTTACAGGATTTCTGAATAATTAAGAACATAAATAAATTCTACAAATTGCATAAATCACATTCTGAATTGTATCTGTTGATTAACAATACTTCAACTATTTGGGATCACGTATTTGAGAAATATTTCATGCTCGTAATCGAATCATGGATGGAAGTGGGAGAATGCTATTCATGTCAAAACTGCTCTCATATATTGCTCGTATATCTTATGATCTAATATGGATACTCATAATAACGGTTGCAGATAACTGGAATGCTTCTTTTGAGAGAAATATGGCGAGATCAATAGGGTTGCTAATTTATTATTCGCAGCATTCCTGTTGGATTTTGTATACTATTATTTCTTTGTATCAGTATTTTTCTCTGCACGGTTGAGCACTCAGAGTTCTTCTTTTACATTAAGGTTGCAGCATTAACTTTTGAGTGTTGTATTTTCTACTGAAAAATTCACAAATGCTGCGTAAGGGCTAAAAATTCATTTCTACTACCAAAATAAATTAACTTAATGTTATAAAAACTAATCATAAGCTAAAAATCATCAAGCAGCTTTGGATGCTAATCGAACTAATTTATAGAAAAGAGTAACATAAAAAAGTTGTAGTGTTGTTTTACTTCTTAAGTGCTCTAAGTAAGCGTTTCAATTTATTTAATGTATTTACTTTGGAAATAAAGAGATTATAAGTGACTTGATTAAAAAAGACTTAAAATACTAAAAAATATTAGTTGCATTGAAAAAATTCACTTCAGCCTTGTATTGAGTTTCCAAGTTAGCAAGTTTTACGGAATTCTGAAATAAAATAATGCGCAACAAAAAAACACCTGTGACAAGATTTTTATACTGTTGTAGATGAAAAATACCAGTTACTGATGAAAGGAAGTAGACATATTTCACAATGATTATTATTAAACAAATTAATTTACTTAATAATTAGCGTCTAAGTAAAATTGTTTTCATAGATTAACAAACAGTAGTTTTTTATTTGCTTTTGATGAATTTATTTTAGTAATATTCAGGTTAAGTTTCATCAAAATCAGTTTCTAACAAATAAATATTTTACCTTTCAAAGTTGCGAAAAGAATGATTTTCTCGTTGCTTCTTTACTATTTTCCCCCTTCAAAACGAATTTTAGCTAATTCTATTTGTGCTATATGTTTTAAGATGCTATATCGTTTATTGATATTGGTTCACTAAAGAATGTTTTCTTGTTTCAAAAACTATGATTTATATTTTCCCAGAACAACAAAGAAGGATTTACAGTTTTGAATACCAGAAAATGAATATCAAAATCAAAATCGTTAATGTTCCGAATGAAATACCTTTGAAATATAATATATACTTTAGTGGATATTTAGTTATCTTCCTGGAATAAACTGCCCTTTTTGCTCAAACAACAGTTGATTTTGAGTAAAAATGAAATAGATAGAAAGCAGAAAATATATTTTATGAAACTTTGGAGGATATCTTTTCATTTAATGTTGTTGTATCGATATTTTTACCATAAATTCACTGTAATAAAATTTTTTATAAAATATTTTAATGTACTCATGACACCATTTCGTCATTAACATACCACGTTCAGAAGCAGAACATCTCTAAACGTATACAAACAGCTAAATTTAAATTTCATAAATGGATATAAAATGAATTAAAATGCTTCTTTATTAAATTTATGTTCATTTAAAAGTTACCTGTTTCGCATTATACAATTATTTTAACTAGATATAGAGTTTATGATCAGCGCACATCAATTATAAAAAATACTTTAACACTTTCTCTAAGAAACTCGATTCCATATGGTGAAATGTTATAAAACTAAAACTGATTTGAAATCATTCCTAGAGAATTTCCCTAGATTTTTTCTAAAATTTGCTCTCTTAACTACAGAGCTTTAAATAAATTACAGCATTTCCTATTAAATATTTAGATTTGTAGTTTCATATTAAGAAAACTGTTATCAACTAAACTACTTTTAAGAAAATATGTTTTTCATGATAAAAATCATAACACATTTTAGTCTACTGATCTCAATTACTCAATATTCCCCAAGCAACTTTAAGCTAATTGCATTTATTTCGGATATATTTCACGTTTATATATTTCTATGATGAAAAGGATTTATGGTGTAGCTTTACAACGCTCTTAAATTCAAATTCAAATAACATTTTGGAATATTTTTTGAAGAGTATTTTACATGATGTAGATAGACACATATTCATATATGCTAAATGAAAAATTTTACTCTAATAAATTTTTGATAACGACTTATGATGATTCTTTTATTCATCTCTCATTGTTAAAATACACTTACATTTTTACTAAGATTTCAGAACAAAGTAAGATATAATTTCAAAACAGAACTACTGTCCGCTCAATTAATGTTATTAGTAAGTGGTCACAATTTTAAAACTCTTTGAGCAGAAATCAGCTTTACCATATGCTGGACTAATCGCAGATTATTAAGGAATTAAATAATTTCCAAATCAAATAATATTTTGTGTTACCAGGGTACCAACGACAAAATAAGTATTTTTTTATTTTTGCTTGCTTTTTACACTTGGAAATTTCCATGCTTCACATCCACTGAGCCTAAATTACGTCGAATTTTTTCTATCACCAAAGGAGGATTTCGACTGTGGTAATTTGGCGTCTGACGATCAAACGGGCCATTTTGATTACGTAAAAACTTCATAAAAATCTTCGTCACTGTTCATTCTTCTGGACGAAATATCTATATTCTTTTTTCATAGTTGATCTTGAATTAATTCACTGATATTTAATGTAGGAAAGACAAATTTTAGTTAATTCAATACCAGGTTTTGATACTGAAAAAAACTGACGTTCGTATGTTCAAATTTTTCTTTAACATATTGTCAGTGCTCTCTATAAAGTGTTCAAATTTTGTGGAAATCAGGATATGGATTTAAATTATTTAGTATTTGTTTTAATGTTTTTTGAAATTTTTCAGTCGTTTAGTTCAAAAGTCCTCCTGGAAACTCCAGTTCCGCGCGCAACTTAAACACAACGCGCAGGTTCTCTATGTCGCAAAATTTCACTCACACCGAGATTTGATAATAACATCATACTGGCGGCTGTAAATTATATAAGACTTTCAAGAAACTTGCAAAACTATACTTGATAATTTTTTGTGATTTTTATTAAAATTTTTTTCCATATGTAGTAGGCAAATTTTGGAAACACGTCGTTGGTGCTCGATTAAAAATATTAATATGAAATCTGAGCTATTTAACTTTGAAAATTATTATTCAGGTCTTTATTAATAAATGTTAGAAACATATTCAACGGAGGAAAAGAAAGTGAAATTCTAAAATATAATTTTCTCAAAAAAAAGTTTTAAAAAATTTTTCTCGCATGTTTTATAAAATAGCGCAATTTTTTAAAAATAATTTTATTAAAAAATACGAATAGCACAGGAATTTAACGCATTTTTAGGACTTACCTCAAGAAAATGAATGCGTGCGCGTTCGCCAAAAAATGACTTCAAGCAAGTCGGGACTTTAAAGAAGTTCACACTTCGGATTCAAGATTCACACTTTTCAGAACCCTGTTGCTCATTGGAGTCCTACAAACTCCCTTTTTATATTTCCCGACTGTCTCGCTGGAAAGGGAGGCATGCGCACACTCCCTATCGATTAGGCGCGGAGCGCAGCATTCGGCCTACCGCCCACATGAAAATTCGAAGAGCGACAACATTTGTGGAACAAACTTCTGATTCATCACCAGATCATCACATCAGAGGTAATGGACCAAACAGACTATCAGATAAAGAGATCGTGGCATCCATTTCCACTGACAAAATTCGCGTGGGATAAATTTCAACTCGAGGACCGCTGAAAAGTATGGCATTTACGGGACAAAACGGCATACGAATTTGTACTTAGGGCAATATTTCACCTAAAGTGACCCATTTAGGGAGATTATTTTAAAATAAAACGTTACAAGCACTAAATAACAGTGGCTGACAAAGGAAGGAGATGTAAAGAGTAATTGGCCGTGAGAGAGTGATAAAATTTATTTTTTAGGGTGAACAATTACGATAATAAAAAGAGAAGTTTCGTATGAAAGACAGAACGCATTTGATGAAGTAAAAGTTGTTATTACTGCAGATGGGCAGTAATAACATCTTTTAAATTCCTTTCATACAAGAAATTTTTTTCAGTTCCTGTCAAATGTACGAAGTAAATACGAAACTACTGTTACAAATATGAAAGTAAAACAATGGAAAAAGGAAAGAAAGAGATTTCGATATATTTTAATAGTATATAGTAGACGTGCCATTCATGTTGAGTTCAGATTATATTTCCGCATTTAAATTTTTGAAAAATGTGCGTGGCGGTATTTATCGCTATGTAATCCATAATTAATAATGGTTTCCTTAAGTTACTCATTTTAGAAATTAAATTTAATTTCGCATACGAAATAATTTGTTTTCAGTAAATGATATTTAAATCACTTTTAAATAAAATAATCAGAGACATTTTTCACTACTTATCATCAGAGAAGAGTATGTAATTCTTAATCATTGCATTTTAAAACTTTTACCTGCATATTTTAGCCAAGCTTTGTTCTGCATTATGAAATTCAAGTTCATATACACAACGATTTTTGTGTTTAATTTAAATTTCATAGTGTTTTGAAATAGAAATTAATTTGAATTGAATTGAATTAAATTTTCAATGTTTTTTAAAAATAATTTTCGAACGATTGCTTGAAAATTATTTCAAAAATTTTAATTCCAGTCTTACTTCAGTCAAAAATCTGTCTAGAGGAAAAAAATTACAAAAATTTCTATTTTATTTCATTTTCGATTTATGAATTAGTTTGAATAAAAGACTTAAGCTTCTTTTCTCAACTTTAAGGGAAGTAAGTAGAATTTGTAAATATTTTGATTGCATAAAACTTTTCTTGTTGTTGGCGTTTATGTTTGCAATTGTATTAAACACTATGACCTGTCTTGTTTCCAGCCTCACACCGATTTAAAAGTCTCTCATATTAAAGTTCAGAATTTTTAAAAATCTCCTGTTTCAGTTTTAAGAAAAGAATAAGAATAATTTCGTTCTTCTGTATTTTTTCATCATGTTAGAATAAATTAATAATATAAATATTTTTCTTGAAACAACGACATTGAAAATTAAAATATATTTGAAGAAAATGGTTAAACTTTGACACATCGAGATGGTTTCCTTCCTTTTGTTTGGCCATATGACGATAAAGTGAAAAATTTTCAGCATAGTTTGCACAAAATAGTGAAACAATGTATTTTCGAAATCAATACATGATTATTTTAATTTCATCGCACTTAAGGTTGAAAATTACTTACATGATATCGGTCTGGGATAGTTTATTTTTAATCACTTTTATTTAACTTGACTAGTTTCATGTTCGTAAAGATGGAATTTGTAATCGATTTTTCACTCAAGTTTTTTATGCTAGAGAGATGAAATTTTGTACACTTGTGTATTATTATCTTTACAACGGCCTTTTATAAAATTATCGTTTCATCATAAATTAAATAAAATTTTGATACCGGCCATTTGGTAGTGAGCTTGAGAAACAATAACTCTCAAGATTAAAATGTAGAAAATAAATAAAATAAACAATTATGCTGTTTTCCACACTAATAAAAGTGTGTTTTAAAAAACGACTTTTAATTAAATTCAATATAGAATTTATTTTTCAATATTTGACACGTTTAC
Organism: Araneus ventricosus; assembly: GCA_013235015.1. NCBI lineage: Eukaryota > Metazoa > Arthropoda > Arachnida > Araneae > Araneidae > Araneus > Araneus ventricosus. The sequence continues at coordinate 312,511 of BGPR01000056.1, forward strand.
ATTCGGTAATTATCTTTCTAGTGTTTTGCTTTGCTATAATCGTAGTGCTAACTATAGATACTGTGATGTGGATCTAGATTAAAGGTTCCCAACCTGTGGTACGCGTACCCCTAGGGTTCCGGGGGAGACTAGTTAGGGGTGCGTGTAAGTGATCTTGGTTAATGGCGGAAAACACAAAACATAAGAATATTCTAGAATTTCGCTAAGAAGTTCGTATGAAAAATGAAAGTGAAAATTGTACGAGGCCGAGATCTCATTCACGAAATAAAGAAAAGGAAAAAGTAGATTAATATCTAGTAATTGAATAATTGTTAGCTGCTAAATTTTTTCAATGCTGTTCTAAATATTGTCTTGATGTTGAATTAATACTATTTTGGAAAATGGAATAAAATGTAAAATCGTAAATCAGTCCTACAAATTTTAAGTTCATGAGAGTCGTTTGACTCTTAAACTAGTCTAATCCCTTGGTGTTATCAATTAAAACTTTATTGTGCTGAGGGGTGGTTGTGGGAGGGGTATAATCGTAGGGGTACTCAATCATAAAAAGACTAATCAACGAGTGAAAAAGTTTGGGAACCTCTGATCTAGATGATTAAAGCTTCAGCATTATTATTTATTTAGACTGTCCCACGTAGAAGCGAATTTCTTTATTTATTGTGTAATATTATTGCTTGGACAGTAGGACTTCATTATGTAATATTAATGCTAGGGAAGCAGTTCTTAAACAATATTCGCTTGTGGTAAGGCAACAAGTAAAGTATAAAATTAAAATCAATTAGCTATGGAACGGTAAATGTTAGTTTACGGTTACAGGAGACACTTCGAATCTGGCTAGCATTAGAGGATGGTGATTAGAGAAAGTGCAACTATCAGCTCAGGGCTTCATGCTTTATTTCAAGAAGCAAGTGTATCCCATAAACAAACCCAGTGAAACTCAAGCAAACATGGCTATCAGTAATAAATTAGGGACATGTTAAATATCTGCTCAGTATCCTTATTTCGCGTGGATATATTTTTATTTCTGTGTTCCGCACACACATCAATAAGCTGTAAAATAAAATAGGCAACTTTTCTATTTAATTTTTCTTTCCATTTTACATTATGATAAGGTATAAAAACTGTTAATATTTAAAGAAAATTTTTAAACCAATCGACATATTTCATAATAACATGCACAGAGATAGTACACAATTAGAAAAAAGTTGACGCCCACTGTTTTAGTTCAGTTTGGTTATATTAACGTCCCGTTTTGAAGAAACACGAGGGCTATTTTTAGGACTGTCTTCGTAATTTTGAGCAGCGGTCGGATGGCGGAGAAGACGGCTCCTATCTAGTCTTTTGCGCCACATCAGTGGGAGGGCGTTTGGTCTCCTATGTATGTTTTGGCGTGTAGCGGGCCCAAATGTACTGCAGATCTTCAGTGAAATCGTGTTTCGTACCTGGAGCCCTTCGGCACAGAAGCCGAGGCCTTTCCACCTTATGGGGGCCACCGCAGTCCCCACTGTTTTAGATGATATTTTGTAAAAAGAAACTTTCAAAATACATAGAGAGAGATTAATTCCAATCCGAAACAAAAAAAATGATCTCAGTATATTCCTTTTATATATCTTGCCATATAGTATCTGTATTGTGACTGTATAGTTTTATGTATCTTACTGTAAGTAAGATAAACATTGATAGGAAACCTAGAAAAGTGATCTCAGTAGTTAGTTTACAGGAAACTCATCTTATGATTACCGCTAAAATAAGTTGAAGTAATGATCATCCTTTTCCTAACTCTAACATTTGCTTGAAATACACTTGTAGTTCTCATTTGGTATTGACATATTGCCCCATCTTCACCATTATGCATAGACTGAAGAGGAGATGCAAAATATTTCATCAGTGCATTGTAAACAATGCGACCAGTTTTTCTAAAAAAATTGAAAAAAAAAAATTCTAGAAAACGGCAAATCAAGCTAAATTTCTTTTATTTGAACCATTCAAAGAACTTCATAATTAATACTTAAAAGAAATGTTTTTCTCTGTATTTTAAAACGGTAACCTGAAAATTAAACACAAAGTATAAATGACGTTGTACAATATGAATTATTAAAGGGAAATCAACCAGAGTATCTTATCCTGTCCATTACTTTATTAAAAAAGTAGCTGAAAACTTCGATGAGAAAACCTTCTTTAGAGATTAACGAAAGATGAACATTCTCATTACTTACTTTTATTTAATAGAAATTGGAATGAGTGGTTAAAGTGCACGTGGATAAAATACAATTCAAGACAACATTTTACATCCGAAGACACTTTGATTTGCAAATCCAATATAACAGAAACTATCAAAAATTTGTAACAAACGGTAATTCAACGAGCGAAAATGGATCTAAATTTATATTTTAGTTATTTAAGATAACGAACATGCGCATTACTTATTTTAAGCTTAAATAAAACGGAAAGAAAGAGGAAAAAGCACGAACAGAATGCTTCGAGAAAAGATTTTATAAAGGTAAGCACTCTATTTCGCTATTCCAATTGAAAAGAAAATTCTCTTCACAAATATGTGACAAAAATATTCTAGAACGTGTGAAAATGGACCCGTCGCGCGATTTAATAGTTTGTTTTCAATTCTCAAAAGTCTTCTACGGAGAAACTAAATCTCACGACAGAGTTAGCCAAGATTAAAATTGAAAAATTTAAAGGCGCTTTCATCAGATTTTAAACCACGAAGCAAAATCAGCTTAAAATGGAGGAAAAGACTAGTTACCGCAGTACCTAGTAATTTTGCTATTAAAATGTCCGAAACATGAAGTGTGAGATTCCAATGTAAATGAACTCCGTGGATTAAAATTGGAAGCAGTGAATTTGCCTAATTATGCTGCGAAGTGGTGAAATTCTGCTTATCCATATTCATATGTGAGAGGAAACTTGAGCTAATCGATATAAAACCATGACATGAATTCGTACTCAGTATAAACAATAGAAAATTAACACTAAATGTACTTTCGGAATCCTTATCGTAATCGTAACCTTCAAAAAAAAAGTGAAATAATTGTATTAGAATTTTAGGGCTTTTAAATACTCATAGAATGTTTCAATTCTTAACAAGAGAAAGGAACTCCTACTGTAGCTAGCAGCCGAATTGTTGCTGCAAATAATTTTCATAAACATAACAGAATGATAATTGAGGGATTTTGTTAAGCTTTTCGGTTTCCAAGACCTAAAATTCTTGAAATTTTCTGCCTGATTGTTAACTACCAACGACTTATATAGTAGATATGAATTGGGTTGCTGATAATGAGTTCCAAATCTTAAAATTGCAAACATTTAAATTATGCTTCTGTAATGATGGAATAATATTAGACTTTTAAGAATGCTAAATATTCAAATGACGTTCTTTAGTTCAAAATTTATCTCACTTTAAAAATGTTGCATTAATATTTTGTTGACAATTATACATTGTAATAAAAAGCGTTTATTCAATGCTAATTCTGAAACTGATAAAAAAATTTTAGACTATCAATACAGCTTACCAAAAATTAAAGATATTGAAAACTGTTTTTTTTTCCTATTCATGAAAGGTAGAACAATTTCCGAATTAATAATTTTATAGATGCTTGTGCATGTGCAGGGATCCTTAGCGCTCCAGTATTTCTGATGGGTAAAACATCAGGCTGTAGCACTGATGTAGTGACTGAAATGCCCCAGGTGTCGGGTTTTTTTGAGAGAGGGGAAAGAGGAGGTCGAATCGATGACAAAATGTACATTTCACTTTTTAAATTTAATATGTCGAGAACGCGAAAAAATATAACTAGGAACCAATTTTCCTTTCTATGCTACTGGACTGTAGTTGAAAAGATTTGAATCCCTCTCAGTGGACTTCCCTGAAAGAAGATGGACAAGATTCTTTCCTCACAGTATTGTTACCTGAAGCAGAGCAAATATGTTTGCTTTGGGTGGGGGGGTTAAACGATGACAAGATGCTTATTTCACTAAATAAATTTAATATGATGAGAGAGCAAAAAAAAAAACCTAGAATCCAATTTTCCTTTCTATGCTACTGGAGTACAGTTGAAAAGATTTGAATCCCTCTCAGGGGACTTCCCTGCAAGAAGATGGGCAAGATTCTCACAGTATCGTTACCTAAATCAAGGAAGATGTTTTCTTTTGGGGGGCAAAGCGATGACAAAAAGTTTATTTCACTTTTTAAATCCAGTATTCACTTTTTAAATCCACCAGTCGAAAACTCTTTGCTGTTAGAGGGTGACAAGTGTCCCTAAAACTATACCTCCCTATTTTTCGAGGAAATCTCATTCGAAAAAAGTATGACGTCGGATTTGATCACACAGGAACTTTATTTAAAACAGGAGAAAAAACGGCATACTCATGAGACATAATGTTTAAAGGGGCAACAGTTCGAAATGAAAGTCTGGCATATCAGACCATGATTGTGGGCGTCGTGGAATGATGGACTGAGCCCCATCTATCAGGTTTTAACAAATATGCGATCAGCATGAAGACAAGCAACTAAATCTGTTTCTGTTGTAATTCGGCTTCGATACACCAATTGTTTCTAATGGACCCATAAAACTCATCATGGGAAATTTATTTATGAGGATATAAGTTATATTTCTTGAATATTATTTGACTATTTAGTCATTCCATTGACAGAAAATTTATCCATATTAGAACTCCGATGGCGAGTGGCACTTTAAAAAAGTTCGCCATTCGAGTTCTCTTCCACTTTTTCCGTTTTATTTATATTATATTAATGTGTTTTAATTTTTATTAAAGAATGATTTTTGCTGTTTGATTGTATCTTAATTGGTTAGTTAACTTCAGACAATAATGATAATGTAATAACTGGCTGCTGCTGTGTTGGCGCGCAAAAGGTATATTGTTATCACTATTGTTTACTTCTTCTGTTTCTTCTGTATTTTCTTTTTTGTAATTAAATATCTTTCTTTTGTATTTTATTGGAAGTTGCTGCATTTTTGCGCCATTCTGTTTAATACAAAGTTTAATTTTTAATATCTCTTGTTAAATTATTTCACTTGAACATTTTATATTTCTAATGTTTTAAATCCGGTTGCATTTAAATGAATCTAATGTGACGTTATAATTCTTTGAGTGCGAGTTTTTTGAAAACTAGGGGTTGCAGAGGTATGGTTCCTTAGAGGACATTTTTCTTTCTTTGAGAACGATGGATTACAGTATGCTGAGTTTATGTGGTAATTACGGGACACTCTGTACGTAGGTCTTAGAATATAATAATTTTAATGTGCTTCTAGCGTACAAAATCCTCATGCAACATGCGTATCGACTGTTTCTTCCATTCGTTAAATTTACTCATATTTATCTGTCTTCATTCACTATGTTTTAGAAGATTAGCTATTTAGCTCAGTTATACAAATTTTTCATTACGCTTCTTTAAAAAATCTATCAAGGATTATTTTCCATTTTCTGCATTTCAATTTATGTTCCTTGGATTTTTTCCCTACTTTCTTTCGTGATTTAAAACTTTTGTTGTATAAAAATATTCCAATTGGTCATTTTTAGTTTCCTTCAGAAATTATAGACTAAAGCATGCAAGTGAACTCGGAGACTGGAAATTAGCTTTATTTTACTTTTCTGAAACGTTTATCTTCAGAATTTCTTTTCCTACATGCTCAGGTGTTTGCAGATTCAACTTCAATAAATAGCTTACAAAGGGAGGGCACGACTTGGGAAATTCAATTTGGGATGAGACTTGGTTTATTAATAATTTATCTTTAGGGTGTTCATTCATTAAAATGCTAAAGCGCTATGGCCAGCCAATTGGGGAAAAAATGGCCCTCAAACTTTTGGCATAGATTATATACCAGAAAATTGTCATCGTTGTTGTTGAAGCGCGAATGGCATAGTCGGTGACTGGCGTGCAAATATTTTTCCCAGGGTTCGATCCCGCCTCCGTTTTCTTTTTTGAAAATATTTTTTAAATTAATATTTAATTAAATTAAAAATTTATAAACATCTTTTAATAAAATATTAATAACTTTAAGCACTAAATAATTTTTTATTTACATGATATATGAACCGTAGTCATAATTTAATTTTTAAACTGTTAAATAATCTTAAAATCAGCTTTAATGATGTTAAATAATAAGTATAATTACTATTATTATTATATGTCATTAAAATTTTTGAATGATTCCGTTAAAGCAATTACAAAATTTTCGATCTAGTCTTACTGAACTGGTTTTGGTAGGGAAGGAATATATTTATAATTATTTAACTGTTTAAAAATTATATTATAACTGTAATTCAAGGATCTTATAAATAGGCAGTTATTTTTCAATCAAATGATAATATTTTAAATTAAATATTTATAAATTGTTAATTTAATTTGAAATTATTAATTTCAAAAATTATTTACAAAAAAGAAAATATAATAAATTATAAATACAAATTTAATGGTGCTAAATAATAACTAATTATAGTTGCTCTCATTAGATAATTGTAATAGTGCTCTCATCGTAAAAAAATTCATGAAGATCTTTTTCCTTCGTAAATTTTTGAAATTTTCCGGCATTTATTAATTTTTATTTACATACAAGAACATCTGATAAAAAATTAGAAATAAAAGAATATTTTGACATAAACATATTACATAATTAATAAATGGTGTACGTTTATTTTAAAGATCTATTGGGAAATAAACTTCAGATTTTGAACCGTCTTTCTCTGTATTCAAAGGTTTAACGGCTGCTCTCTCTTTTTCGGTCAAAACCGGTTCCTTAAAGAAGATTTCCACTACAACGGAAATTTTGTCATAATTTAATGGAATCAGTCAAAAATGTTAATGACATATTATGATAATAGTAAATTATGACTATGATTGATATATCATATGAATAAAAAATTATTCAATGTTTAACGTTATTAATATTTTATTAAAAGTTGTTTATAAATTTTCAATGTAATTAAATATTATTTTAAAAAAATATTTTCAAAAAAGAAAACGAAGGCGGGATCGAACTCTGGTCAAAACGTTTGAAAGCCAGTATTATACCGACCTTGCTATTCGAGCTTCAGCACAGAACTACAACTTACTGGTATATAAACTAGTTCGAAAGATTGAGGGCCATTTCCTCCCAATTAGCTGGCCATTGAGCTTTAGAATTTTAATGGATGAACATGTTAAAGGTATACTATTAATAAACCAAGTCCCATCCTGAACTGAATTTCCCAAGTCGTGCCCTCCCCTTGTTAGTTGAATTCCTTTAGTGCCTAGTGGATTTTTTCCGTCTGACTACTATATTACCTGAAAAATATGTGACAGAGAAAATGCATAAAACTGAGCATGGGAAGGTAAAACAATTATAAAAGCAACATAGCAATGTATAGTTATTTCTTTTAACTTATCCACTAATTATTTGTTACAATCTTTCATGATTCGTTAACATCATCTCGTTCATTTTTAAGGAAGGTTCTGAAACACTTTAAATACTGCAGATTTAACTACCAATGACACTTTCACTCAAATCCAAAAAACATATAAATTTAGTTTTTCATATGTAAGCAAATATAACGGTTTTATTTGACTTTTAATAGAAAATAATCTTTAGATTATTTACGTCTTACTCAAAAGGAATCACGATGGCCTGATGGAAAAGTTTCGGCTTTAGGATTGGAGGATCTGAATCTCAAGACCCTACATTGCGATTAGAAATTCAAAGTGCAAATTCTTTGGTTAGATGCAAAGGCAAGCCAGAATTAGACAGGATTGAATGACCAGAAACGCTAACTGCGGAAATGACAAGCCAATAATGTATGAAAATTCTTTATTTGCGATACATTACACTTAGACAATGTGTGCACATGAAGTTTCACAACTACTAAAAATATTTACTATTCACAGTTACGCACACTTCACAACGACGGCGAATGGATTAGCGAATCCTTTCGAAAATGTCCGGCATTTCTCAGGTATTTATGGAGTGCATTTCTGGCCTTGGCGATGTGATTGGCTATGTACTTTTGGCTTGTTTTGTGTTTCTTACCTCTCTAACAGCTTGTACGTTGAATTTTGAATCACCCTGCATTCCAGTGTAGATCCAGAGTGTATGCATGCTTCTGTTACGAATCAAATTTTCTTGTTTGATTCACAATGCCAACTTTGATTTGCACCAAATGAGTCACACGTTCACAAGATAATATGTAGAAGATATGTGATTGCGTTACTTGTTTAGGTATTATCCTCATTATCTGACAACGGTTCAAGGCAATTCTTAAATGAATGATAGCCCAAATAAAAATTTAACGGATTTAAACTTCATTATGAATTGGAAGATCAAACGAAATTCAATTCAAAGATCAAAAGAAAGCAAATTTCACTAGACAGAAGAATTTCACGAGCAGCTAATGGATTTACGCATGACTTAATACACAGCAAACTGCTGCAGTGTATCTTTTGAATAGTGTTTCTTTTGAATTTATCCATAATTACTTTTCTTATTAAAGTTCTTATTAAAGTCTTCAAAAAATGTCAATATTAAGCATTTTTTAACTAAAAAATTTTAAATCCTCCATCTTCACTTGAGAACAAATATTTTATTCATTAGTTTCTGTGGTATGTGTGTTAGAGAAAAATTTCAAATAAATATAACTGCATTTTGTCAATAGCTTTTCTGTGAAAGAAAGCCATTTTATACGGGATGATCCTCTAATTTTCATCCGTAATTAAAGTTTGCATTATCATAATAGTTTACAAAATATGCTTTTTAGTTACAGTTGGTTTTACCAAGTAATTTCAGATCATTTATTTCTGTAAAAGTGAAATATTTCATTAATGAATTATTATGGCATATTTGCATAACTTTATTTTTACCATTAGCTATATAGGGTAGACAAGTCATTATAAGATAGACATTCGCTGTTTAAGTTAATTAAAAGTTTATTTGTAAATGTTAAATTTGACATTCACAAGCGCTCATTCCATTTTTCAGTCCATCCATTTAGGTAGGTCAATCACGGGCCCCTCTACCGAAACCTCAAAACAGTCCGGTACGGGTCACTTCGATTCCCTACTCCGCCTACTTCTCCCCCTTCTTCAGAACACGACCCCCAGCCGGTTTGGATTTCCTCTAATGCGAGAGAGCCCCACGTATCTACACGGTCGCATTTCAGTACTTATGGCCTGGCATTCCACTTGGATTTCAAGAGAAGTTGGATTTACAAATTTTCGACCACATTACGCCAATTCTCATTGAATTTTCGCATTGACGACCGGCTTTGGCGTGGACTTACCGAATTTGCGTGAAGCGGAACGCTTGTTATTGCCCAGCTTTAGGTTGTTATATGTGAAAAGTCGTATTTACGGATGAAGGAAATTACATATTTTAAAATACCTCCAGTTGGCGCAGGTGATGTTGATCTTGAAGGTTATGCACACGAGCAAGGCATCAAAAGAGTACTAGCTAGAAGTATTAGCGTATAGATAGAAGATGGACGTAAGCTACATATGGATATTTTATGAGTTCAAACTTAACTATAATGCAGCAGAGGAAGCCAGGAATATCAACAACGCATTTGAAGACAACGCAGAAAAGGAATGAATTGTACAACGATGTTCCGTTTCGGCGAAACGAATCTGGAAAATGAAAAGTGTGGCACCAGTCATCGAAAACAACGAACTGGGAGCACTGTTCGCTGCAGAGCATCGTCAATCTGTAAGGGATATGGCGGAGCAGTTAGGCGTACAATATTTGAGTTTCCTGTCACTTGCAAACACATGGTAAATTCAAAATGCTGGATAAATGGGTTCCTTATGAGCTAACTCAACAAAACCTGAAAAGTCGACTGGAAGCTTGCACTTCTGTACTTTAAAGGAACAGAAATGCTGCGTTTTTATAACAGAGTGGTGACATGTGAAGAAGAGTGGATCTTGTGCTGTAATCGTCACCGAACAGTGCCAAAGTCCGACGAGGCCTCAAAACACATATCGAATACAAATGGTACAAATAAATGGTGACTGCTTCGTGGTGTACATCTGGAGCGCTATTAATGCAGAGAAATTGTAATGCAAAGAAATGCTGCACCAATCTTGATATAATGCATACAAAATTACGATTTATGCGACTAAGAATGATCAACAGAAATGAAGTTTTATTGCTTCGTAATAACACGAGAGCACACGTTGGCAGAACAACTGTCCAAAAAGTACACAGCTTGCACTATTAGGCTCTTCCTCATCCTCCATATTTCCAAGACCTTTTGACAACTCACTACAACTTTTTTTATGTATTTGGACCATTTTTGGCAAGGAAAAGGTTCAGCAATGCAACAGCTGTCAACAACAACTTTGAGGAATTTCTTCGGTACAGAACATACTTTTATGTGACTGGAATAAATGCTTTGTTACTTTGATAGAAGAGATATATTGCATCTAATGGTTCATATTTTGATTATTAACATCTTCATAGAGTTATTGTTGTTTGAAATTTATCTACCAAATCCGACTTTGATTCTGAAACAAACTATAAAACCTCGCTTTGCGATGATTCACAAGATATCAGTATTAAGACTTTTTTTGTCGTCTTATTTTAAATTTAGGTTATTTAAATATGCAGAAATAAAGATTCAGCACGAGTCACGAGAAAGTAAAACATACTTGTTACAGAAAAATCATTGAAACGATAACTGTAATTTATTACCTCTGTCATTATCTTTTCTTTATGGAATAGCCATTCATTGTATTAACTTACTTTAAAGGTGATTACTTCCTGCTTTTTCTTTGTGTGTGTCGTATTTTGTCCTGTTCCTACAAACAGGATTTTCCTTTCTTGCAAGAAATCCCATTACTGGGTATTGCTTCTAATACTCATAGGAACTATGCAGCCTGTCACGTCAACCTTCGCTTCGCTTTATCTCTAAGAAGCAAGTATGTAAGGCAATAAAGTGGGCAGAGATTTTTGGTGATAAAACAGAGCTGATGTACCGAGTGATGAAACGTTTCACTTTTTGGCGCCGGAAAACTTTAGAGAAAGAATCGATTTATTTCCAGAATATTTTCCCTGGTCGTATCAAGGGAGTTCTCAGATTTCTCGTGAAAAATTAAATGTATTCCTGTATGCACTATCTTTGTGATACAAATATGTGGAATTTTGAAGAAACAGAGATATATGAGGGAGAGTTATATGTTTGTAAAGTAACTACGTGTTCGTAAACTACAATATAAGATTGTATAAATTATAATATAAGAACAATACTTACAAGATGAACGATGAAATATATATAGTTTTATCAAATAAAAAATAACGCAGGAAAGTTTGAGAAATGTGACTATCGACACATTTAAAATAATACTAGCTGTGTGGCCGGCGTTTCACGGGCTATCTCGAATAATGCGTCATTCCCTGGCGGAGAGAAGAAGTGTGGTCACGTGAGGCCTCGGGATCCATATTTTTTCATATGCCCACCTGAGTTTTTTTCAACAAATATTGTTACTTACTTTCCCCAACAAACGTAAATATCCTTTCAAATCTAGTAGTTTATTACCTTATTTTCATATGCCCGCCTCCAGTTTATTTTTTCTACAAATAATGTGGCTAACTTTCCCCTCAAAAAGTAAATCTCCTTTGAATCCTATATTTTTTAATTAAAACTTTTAAATCTAACCTTTTAAGTAACTTTATAGCTAATAACCCGACGTTACTCGCGATCCATTTTTTCATATGCCTGCCTCTGTTTTTTACCCCTACAAATATTGTCACTAAGCTTCCAAGCAACTATACTTCCAATGTTTATAAATTAAAACAGGCTTGTATAATATTTTGTTCTGCAAAAGAAAAAAAATAAAACGAAATAAAAAAACAGAGACTAATAAAAATAATACAACAAACTGATAAATTAAACACCAGAACTATAACTTTTCTTCTTGCCCGTATTTGAATAATAATGGCGAAATAAAACGCCATAAGCCAAAAAAAGAAAGAAAAAATAGAAGATCTGATGTTTATAAATACAAACTCGTAAACTCGCTAAAAAAGAAAAATAAAACCTTTCATACAAACCAAATGCAACAACATCGGGTGTGAAAGATTAATAATAGGGAAAATAAGAAAATTCTTTCTGTCCTTTAGCTGGCAGTACGGTATTCATTTTGACGTTTTTAATTTATAAACAATAAGACAGCAATGAAACAACAATGTTACAAGTTACATTAACATGAAAAAGTGACGCTTGCCGAAATAAAGAATGTATTGTTGCAAGCGTTCATTCATTTTGGCGTTTTTAATTAATATTTAATTAATATCTTTTTAACTAATTGTAATTTCGGAATTTAAATGGTTAAAATGGATTCCTTGGATTGTTCCCCATCTTTTGGTACTTTCGACGCGCTTCTCCGTTCAGCGGTTCGTGACAAGATAGCCTCACGTACATACACGTCGAATTTTAATATCGTAGATACGACTTTTAGTTTTCGTTTTAAGACAATGGGAGTGACCCACGATTTTCTCATATAACACAATATGATGCTCAAAATGCAGCTCAAAAATTAAAGTATAATTAATACACAAATTTATTTTACAATTTTAGTGCCGACAGAAAGTATCGTACCTATACGAAGAATGTCGGGCCAATTTGACAAATTTGCTAAGGTTTGGGAAAAAGCAAATAAGCAACAAAATAAGAATGATGTTTACAAAATTAAAAAAAGAGCATATTGCGAAATAAAGGGAGAATAAATTAATGTCAATTGTATTTCAATATTTGTTGAAAATCATACAAATAACATAAATATAAAACATTATGAAAAACAGAAAAATCAGTTCTCTTTTACAAAAAGTATTTGAACATAAGAAAAATCATCGTTTGATCATAGGTAATCGCTCTAGCGTATACGCAGTCTCGTCACCAAGCATGGAATATTACAAAAAGTGAAATCCATAAACAATTTTTTCAATTCTTTTGCAAAGAAATTAAACCATTTATAACGTTTTATAAATTTATTTTGAGATAGAGTTTTCTGGATGCGAATAGTAAAGCGCCATCGCATACGGAATGATATATCATCGGTCAGCACTAAAAGGGTTAAATAAAAAAATTGTACTTTTATAACCTTTATATATGTGATTGATTTAAATATCGTAATCAAAAAGACTGAAGAGACGACCAATGTCTTGTAGGATCAAGTATGGCATGTCTGTGAACCATGAATCTGAGGAATAATTCATGATTATATATGTATTACATACTTTTCCTAATTTTGCTTCCAGCGAAACAAAAATGTGGGCCGGTTTCCCCTGAAAGTCCTCCAGGAAGGCAAGCTATACCCAAATATCGGAATTAGAATTATCTCTCTAAACCCTCTTTGATCAACATGGGATGCCACACTTCCCCTTAATCATGAGTCCTTGACACATGGATTTGACTAAAGATGCTTCACTCAGTGGTATTAGTACCACACAACAGATTGCCCGTGAATGTTTAAATTTAAGAAAGGAATATCAAATTGCATTTTGAACAATTTATGTTCATTTACCTGCATAAAACTGATGATAATGAATTTTGGTATCTCCCTCATTTATGCACTTTGTCTGTGATGAAGAATTCTGGACTCATAATTTTTTGGTAAATCTGGTTCTTACATTTTTAACATTTTCATCCAAGACTAAGGATTTAAGTTTCTTTAAATATTTCTGCTTCCTTGAATGTGTTCAATGCTTTCATCAAGTTGTATGGTGTGATTTTGACGTAATCGTAATTAAACTCTTTTGTATCTAATCAACTACGACACCTTTTTCTGTGATTACTATGTGATTGAATTGGACTTTTAGATATTTTAATTAGAAAACATGATACGTGTTTTTTAAAACCGAAATATATTTGTTCGTTGAGTGTTTTTAAATGATAAAAGAGGCAAAAGAATTTAAATCAGCACCAAGACGCATTCATTTCCATTCACCATGCAGATCAATTACGGAAGACTTTCAAAACGGAACATTGTTCTGAAGTAAACACTGTGGATACAAATTCCCCTGAATAATAGCTTGGGTACCTCTCTATACATATATCGTGCATCTTTGTATTCAAGCTGAGGTGTACCAGGTGTTTTTAATTACAGATTTTAATTCCGAGCCCTTTTGTATCAATTCATCTAATAATTAAAACTGTTTTCTTATTTCATATATTAGTAGAAGGATTAAATTAAAAGTAATTTCCAAGCCAATCAATTGATGAAAAATGTAGCATTTTTCGACGACAGTCTGGAGGAAAATGTTAAAATATTCATAAAACCTCAAAAACTGAACTCAATGATAATGTCGTGAATAACATTCTGAAGCATAGATTTTTCCTAAATGAAGCGTGATATATTTTTGAGAATTAACTATCACAATTATTTCATTTTCTAATGACTATGGAATAGTGTTTCTTATGCTAGATGCAAAAGATAATTGAAATTAAATTTTCATTCAAATAAAATTTGTGCAAAAATAAAGCAGGATAAAGTGCTGAGATGTAGTAGGTGTTTGTAAATACATATTTTACTACCGAGTATTTTGTATCATTTTATCTAATATGAAAACTGTTTTGTTATTTCAGACATCTGAAGAAAGATTAATTTGAAAGTAATTCTCAAATCATTAGAAGTAACGAAAACTCAGCATTTTTCGACGAAACGTAAGATGAAAACCTTAAAATGTTGATGAAACATCAAAAATTGAAATAAATAATGATTATGGTGTAATCATCATAGTAAGATAGACTAATCCCAATTTATTTTTGAGAATAAACTGCCATAGTTATTTTACTTCCGAACCGTTATAGAAATTACAATCCTTGCATTATGAAAGATATTTGAAATAAAATTTGTTTCGGTAGAATAGATATCCATGCACTCAATAAATGCTGAATTAAATTAAGAAGAGAAAAGTTACATTTTTGTCACTAAAAACGTTCAGATATTTTTGAGTTGCATAATTGTATTTCTTATGGTTGTAGATTTAAATAAAATCAAAGAAAGTATAGTGAATGTAACGTTGCGTGTATAAAGCTATAAATAAGCCCCTTAGCAACAAATCTGTTTGTAAAACAAAAAGACGGCAATGGAAAAAAACCCTAAATGCACATTAAATTATCTGTTTAAAAATAAATCAAGCATTACCGAATAGAAAACGATGACAAAAATGTTTCTTACACCAAAACAATCGTGCTTCCAGCTAATAATATCAGCATAAACAAGTCTGTTTTCCCCCAAAAATGTCATCCCTAAAATTCGACTATTGTTGACGTGAAACGATGATATCTTTGCATTTTCATATTGCTTTAGGGTGTGTGCCGTGGGTTGAAGAAACAAGATGTCGAAATATAAATAAGCATTTTCAGTTTTCATTTCCAGATAACCAGCTTACTTGGGTTAGAAAAGATGAAACTGTTATGGATATGTTTATAAGGTAAAATAAGCTGGGTCTGGTAATCTTTTCAACAAATACTGAATGCTGGAACCAATATTCATGGTTTGGGAAAATATGTCACAAAAAAGCATATTTTACATTTTTCATTCATTCGTCTTTGTCATATTTGGGTTGCTTTCTCAGACGTACAGCTCGGTTATTTTCGTACAGTTCATCGTCTGTTGCAGTTTATTATTATATCATAATATATCGTTTAAGAACTTTGTAAATAATTTTGAGTTTTTTTAATGTTTTTATTTAAATTTACTTGTTTCATGTTTGTAAAGATGAATCGATTTTCCATTCAATTTCTGATGTGCTGGAGTTTTCAAATTTTATACACTTCTGTATTCTAGATGACAATACATCTTTTAATATTTTCAGACATTAATTATCAGTTGATCGCTAATTTAATTAAAATTAGGTTCCATACCAGTACCCAGTTAAATTATGGTTCCCACTGGTTCAAGTGGCAGTGAATTTTAAAAAAGAATTGATTTCAGGATTCCATACTTTATATAAGAATGAATTATAAATTAAAAACTGAAACATAGCAAATAATTAAAATAAAAAAAATTATAGAGCACTAAATAATATTGTGTTTTGAAAAATTGTTTTTTATATTTAATTATTTATTATTGTTTGGTTTTTTTGTAATTTTAGATAACTCCGATCACCGTATTTTTTTACTGTATTATATACTTTATTCTATCTTGTATCCACAGTGAATTTCAGCGAGCAATTCAAAAGAATTAGTTAATCCTGTGAAGTTTCCCAAAGTTTTATTTAAAGGTATCGGAGCAGACAAGCTGGATTAAAGGACAAATGGACAAAAGTCACGATATAGAACTTCCACATAAATCAGTTATAGCGACTTACGAACATTGTGTAAAACTCGGCAATGTCTTGAACATTTTTAAGATAAACAGTAGTAGTGCATAAGATGATGAAGGAAATTTTACTATATCTTTACCTATAAGTCGCAAAAAGTGATACCAAGTAATAAAAAAGTAGTAAACTTCCAACAAATAAAAACTAAGAAAACATTTACATAAAAACAAAAAGAATATCATCAACTAAACAGCATTGGCCGAATTGTTTCTTTCGTGTACAAAATTTTGAACTTTTCTTATTTTATTTGATGAAGTTTATGATATTTTTAGGTCCAGAAATACAAAAAAAGAACATTTGCTTGTGTATTCAAGATTCTATCAATATGTAAGCCCGAATAAATTTATTCATTGTTTTTATCTGCTCCATTTTATCTGCTTGTTGATATCTGCTCCATTACTATAGCTTAAAGAGTATTATCAAGCAAAATACAACTTTCTTTCTGTAGACAAAATGATGAAATTTAATAGTAATAGAAATAACAATACAAAACATTTATTACTCTCTATAAGATTCAGTTATGGGCATCGAAACGTTAAACACGGTGGGAAATTTACAGATCTTTCATTGTAGAAAATGTGCATTAGTATTAAATCTTATCAAAAATGGCGATTTCCATTAATAGAGATCGTATTAAAGAAGTATTTTTAAATAAAAAAATTTAAAGTACATTCAAAGTAATGGGATTAGATTCGCACCTATTCTACCAAAGATTACTTAAGCATGCGGTGGCTTGATGGTAGAGCCTAGACTTTGAGTCTGAAAAATAGAGAGTTCGTGGCTCCGTCTTGTAATGTGCTTGTTATACATTTAGTCTGCTGCCGGGGTTCATATATCCTTATGTTGGTGTGGCGTTGAAGTTTGGAGAGGAGGGTGTCGGTTCAGGTGTCGTTCAGAAAAGCTCCACTGATCTTTTTTTGTTGAAACGAAACAACATTAGCACTGAAACTGATCACAAATGGCGTTTGGAACTAGACTCACTTCAGTTAAAAGAAGTATTTCAATATAAAAAAAGTTGAAACAAATCCAAAATAGTGTGAGCAGATTCGCGCCTTTTCTACGAAATGTTGCTAAAGCCTTGGTGACCTAGTGTTAAAGTACCTGCTTCGAGCCTGGAAGATCGGGAGTTCGAGGTTACATTTCATCGTATATCCGGCGCAATTTTATATTCTGTGTGTTAGATCTTCTGCTGCCGTGGGTGTGGTGTGAAAGTTTGATGGAGAGAGTGACAGCTCAGGTGTCGTTCTCATCATGAGATTGCGTATAAAATTAAGCGGTTCATCAGCAAATATTTTTCAAGTAGAGTTACAACTTTATGACATTCTAGTAGATGAAACCAATCAGGGGAAGTTTATCAAAGGAAGTAGTTAAAAATTAAGAATAGCTTCTACGCAATACTTCTAAAAGTAATACAAATAAAGCATTCATGTAAATGCATTTCTTAATTCTAATAGTAAGTTTCAATAGGTTCTAGGAATTCTAATAGATAAATTATAAAATTTAAATAAACATCGTTTCACAGTGATTATTATTATTATTTCGCGCATTCACTTCTATTTTTTTTTACTAAACAGAGAAAATAAATTCTTTTTCAACTAGTAATTTTACATTAAAAGTTAACAAGTAGAGACTATAAAAAACTATTTCCATTCGACACAGTGAAAATAAACAAGCAAAAACTACCATAACATTTTAACTGAAACGGAAGAAATCATTTAAAATATTTCAGAGTAAACACTCTATTGAATATATGCATTGGATTTAGAAAGTTTTCTTTGAGAAAAAATTAATTCTGTCGAAAGAACTGAAGCTACTGAGATTCTTTCTGAAGTTCATTCAACACTTAAGGGATTTTTAATAACCACGTGAACTTTCTAATATCTCTCAGCTACTTAAGTGGGTTTTTTTATGTATGAAGAAAGAGTAATTTTAGAAAAATGTGTAAGGACTCTTTACGATGTACTTTCTTTAAAGCTTTTAAAACTGATTAAATCAGAATAGCTTTGGGAAATTATGGAAATACACATTAATTTTGTTATCATTTTTGTTCATCGGAAGCATAAATTTCATGTTTCGGCTAAACTGTAAAATTTAAATATTTCTTTTCGGTTTTGTGCAAAAGAATTTATGCGAATACTTTTTCTGACAATTGTTTTAAAACAGCAGAAATTGAAAACACAAAACGTGACATTTTTGCACCAAATTCATTAATAATACTGAAACAAATACACACAAAATTAGATACTTTATTCTTTCTCGAAACTTATATTGAAGAAATATTTATTCTGTGCAATTAAAATAAATATTTCATTTTTACTTTTCAGCATTCGAAGTAAAAGAAAGAAAGTATTGCAATCTTCAAGAAATTCGACCACGAGTTTTTGATGAATTTCCACATTTTAGGTCTCCCTGAGTGCCAAGAAAATCACTTTGGAATATTGTATATCCATCTGTCCCAACCCTAAACAGAAAAAAATCCGATTTGAAACTCTGTTTCTTGTTTTGACCCCTGAAGACGTGTAGTGCATGTGGGTGTGTTGCACACATCAGAAGGAGCCTCTGGGTAATTAAAACAATTTATTTAACACAAACAACAAATTTAAAATAGTATATCATGACGACTATGTATGTTCGTGTAAGCCCATGGCTTCCAGAATACAGATGAAGGAGACATCAGCCACTGGAGCAACCGGGATTAAACAATCTGGAAAGTAAAAAGCAAAAAAGAGAGAGTTCTCGGTTGAGCGTCTTCATATATGCCCGCTGGTGGTAAATCCTCCAGTTGCCACAAGCTGGTCCTCAATTACGGCAAGCTAGGCACGACGAAGATCGGCAGAATGGTTGTCAGCGCTGAGGTCCGAATCTCTTGATTCGAATCCGGCTACAAACGTACAAGAAGAAGGTTTTCGCCATTGTGTTATCTTGCTTTCTTTATTTTGTTCCGTCTGTAAACATGATAACTCAAAAATGCATCAATCTATATGGATGAAATGTGGTGTGCGGTCATTATAGCAAAAGTTGGAAAGTTGTCCAAAGTTATTTTGGACGAAATCCATCTGAGGGAAGTCTGTCTATCTGCCTTTCTAGTACATGTGAACACGATAACTCAAAAGAGTAACGAGCTAGATAGATGACATTTTGCATATGGTGTATCACAAGACTCAATCAAAGCAAGATTTTATGAAGTTTTGAACAAAATACGTCAGAGCTTAGATTGTGTGTTGGTTTGTCTGTTCGTGCGTGTGTGAACACGAAAATGGAACAAGCCATGTAAATGAAATTCGGCATATGGTCTTGGGACAAAAAAATGTAGATCTGTATCAAATGTTTGAATGCAATCCTTCAGAGGGAAGATCTACAAAATTTATGTGCGATTTTCTTCACTATGCAACGAAACTGAGCACAAAACGCGCTATGTTGTGTTAGTATAAGAGAAAATTGGGCAGAATAAGAGTTAATATAAGTTATGGTAGTTAGTATAAGAGAAAGGTGGCAGAACACTTGATTTATTTCTATATCAGTCTTATTTGCTGCACCTAGATTCAAAACATCTGAATGTTTTAGAGGAATTCATAGATAATAATCGAAACTTCAATTTCGTTTGAAATTTTATATTTTTTATGAAGTTCCAAACTATTTTGTTTCTCAAAATTACCATTTTTCAAATGCAATAATTCTCAACAATATTTCTACAATTTCAGTTTGTTTATATTCTTAGGAATTAAGTGTTATAGTCCCATGAAATTATTCTTCGTATAGAAAACATATTTAAAACTCCAAATAATGCGTGAACTGCAGTGAAAAAGAGGAAAGGCATTAGAAAAACTCCAGAAGTTTACTAAGAATTGAAAACGCCTTTAAACTTCTATATAAGTCCAGTACACTAACCGGAAAAATTTGACGACATTTCAAAATGAATATGAATGAATCTATAAAATAAGAAGCATTTGATCTTTTTTAATCAAAAAAAAATCAAATACTTCTTCAGATCAGGGTTACATCTTGTCGTTTGCTTTTCTTATGTTCTTGTTTACCCCCCCCCCAAAAAAAAAATATATACTTCTTTTTTGTATAGTTACATTTTCACTTAGAAATTTCTCTTAATATTCCACTATTATTGGATTATATAACTAAACGAATAATATAAATATAAAACAAAAGTGAAAAAAGAGTATAGATAAGATGACTAATTTATAGTTAATACCTTTGTTAAATTTTGTTAATTATAACTGTTATAACTAAACGAACATTTTGATCCAATTCTTTTCACAAGTTTAAGACGAACGTTATCGCAATCGAAATTCTAAATTGTTTCTCAAATAAAACATTTATAAAAATTGAAATCGGTCTTCTATCTCTCTATTGAAACTGAAATTATTTTTCATGAATTCAACTCTTTTTTTTTAAATTCCAAGACTCTCTGAGTATTTAAATCTTCTTGCTTTATTTAACAAAAAACTATTTCCAGATAAATACAAATTCTTGATCATAAAAATAAGAATTGGTATAAAAATATGATAAGCTAACTAGAGAAGCACTAATAATTGATAATATAGCTACATTCAAATTTCGAGATATAGCTTTATGCTAAAATTTTGAAATTATTAAGATAATTGAAAATTAAATGTTAGCTCAGAAAGAAAGATATAGACAAACAATCACATTTATTCTTCTTTCTAACTAAAATGCACTTAATTCTGATCATTTAAAAAAACAAAACGTAAAAAATTTCCTTTTAGATAATTTCAAGAGTATTCCTATTGTTATCACATTTCCAACTAAAACTTTTGCAGCTATTGTCGCAGAAGCTTAAAGTAGCAAATAGAAGTGCTATATTTAGACATGCATCAGGATGAATTTGAGCGAGGTAACATTAAACGAACCGACAGGTTTGGAATTCCCGAAGCTCGTACGGAATTTCCATTAAATTAGGGAATTAATGAGAATGAGGTCGAAAGTACCAAGTTTATGAATTATGGACTTTTATTCCGCTCATTGTGGCACCTTTACTTCCAGAGTAGATCTTAAAATGGCCATGTACATAGACTACAAACAGGTTTATCCTAATTGTTGATAGTTCTAGAGATTAATTTTCATTTTAAATGAGATAAGTAAACAACTTTAATGATGGCTAAACCTATGGAAAATTTTTAATTAACTGGAAGAAACAGACACTGTGTACATTGTTGCAAATTTTTAATTGAAGGGAAGAAACACATTGTATACATTCTTTACAGTTTTTAATTACCTGTGACTGAGATACCATTTCTATCCAGTTTCTGAATGTTTTTCTTCCTTTTTTCTACATATTTGGGGTTATAACGCTATCATAAGTACGAAGAAAATAAAATGGGCATAACTCAGATACCTTATCAGAAGTGTTTATGGAAAAATTCGGTATGCTCATTAAAAGTAGTGTATTTAAAGAATATATTCGTAACTAACTGCATGGACTTAGCGGGTTGTCTATAAACTTGGTGCTTGAGTCTACTGAAATAGCATGGAGAGCACTGAAGAAAAATAGTTAAGACGTATCTGTGCAATACCATACATAATTATTTAGAAAACACAACAGATGAGAAATATTGATAAAATTCTCCACCTGTCAATTTATCTGTTGTTATTTCGTAGTGTAGAGTTAAGGAATCTGCTGAAAGAAGTATGTACTGTAGCACTTCATGAACGTAGAGGTATTCCTTGAAGGAGAACTAGATTGTTCTTTTTTGAGTCCTTAGCATCTTATTCAAAAGAACAATTATTTCGTTGAATTATTGAATTATTTCGTTTCCTTCTAGATATCGACATCCATTCAAGCAAGATTCTCTTAATGCGAGCATTATTCGTTTGTCGTTGTCTGTGAGCAGATGCGTACAGCTGACTTTGTACGGAAAAATATAGGGGTTCAGAGTTAAAGTGAAGCAAGTCATTGAGAGTTTTTCTGAGAACAGATATCCCAAAGTTGATTAGCTGCATTTAAAGTAACAGTGGATTTTTAAGTGTTCTTGCTACCTGGTGGATACAAATTGAACTATGTATTTGAATCTTTATTACACAGGAAATATAACATTTCTACACTTCAAAATGGGCAAAACATGGACCTGCTTCACTTTAACTCTAGTACCATAGCGTGCATAGAGATACATATAACTACAAAGAAAATACAAATACTTTATTAGAACTATTAACTTGATCCAAAGACGGTTACCAAATCCTTATCCCCAGCTTGTGTATTTCGTTATACTAAAGTAAATCTTGTAAACTTCGCCGTCTTCTAAAACAACGATTTTCGCGATAACGTATATAAGCATTTGCACTAAGCCTATTGCTGCACTACAGTAGCGGAATATTGAAGACTTTTTTAAAATAATAAACATATTATTAAATTAGGTCATAGATAGCTGGAACAGCAATTAATGCTTTCCAGTCGTTTTTTTCCCTCAGAGTCATGCCATTGTAAAATGTCAGAAGGGAATAACATAATGAAAGAAAATCAATCTGTACATATCACGCATTTATTATAAAAATAAGCGAACTTTTATGCTGCCTGATGATTCGAGGAATTAAACATGGCTTTAAGTGTAGTGAATGAAATTTTATGTCAAGAAATGGACGATATTTTTGATATTTCTCGAACATTATCCAACCATTGAATTAATGAGAACTTTCATTCAATCGTGTAATCGGAATTAAGGTATTTACATGTAACGAATGCATTCGATGTACCATAAAATACGATCTTACTTACCATTTGATTGAAACATAATCTCATAAAATATTTAAATAAAAAATTAAATGCAATATTTGGTACTGCATTTGGGGTAAAATTGGCAAATTGAAAACGAATAATTAACAATCTGTATAATGATAAGTTTCATATAGATTGAAAGCAAAGTAATCGCTACGCATTTCTTATAGTATATAATTGAAAGACAAATAATTTATGCGCCATTTTTTTCAGATTTATTTTCTTTTTGAAGCTGCACATGAACTATTATGGGACAAGCTTCGTGATTTTGTCCATGCCTATATGATCAGGTCGACAGCTGAGCTAGCATCCATGTCTGCAACCTTCCGCAATACATAAAAGGGATTAGATTTGACCCCAAAGAATTTAACGTGACCCTTAAGCAACAAATTTTCCATTAACCCCCTTGCCTTAAGTTTTTATTTAACCTCCTAATTAGATGCCACAACCCATTTGATATATATTTTATTATTTCAATCTATTTAAGATGGTAAAGGATATTTGAGACATTTAAGCGTGACCAGGTGATTTTTGTATTTAAAATTAACTGCTATGTTGACTTAATTACGGATTTAAAGAGCGTACGGGCACAAAAGAGCCGAACTTATATCAAGCGACGCCAGCCAAGAAGGGGTTAAACAATCCCAATATAACTTATGCAAGAATATTAGGCTGTTTATCTCAGTTTAATTACATTAATACCTCGTTCAGTAGATATATAAGGGTTATACTGGGATGGCCTTTGTTATTTTGCGCCATGGTCAAAATGACAAGAAGGACGCTTGTCTCTTTCACCCCACTAACAAATTTCAACACCAGGTAGGACGTTTTATCTTCGGCAACAAGTATAACGTGCACCAGGTGTCCATACGCGGCGGATCTGCGGTGGGATGCCATGCTTCCATATAGAAGTCACTGGGTAAGTACGGCCTTAAATTATGGCATCTTAAAAGTGTATTTTAAACATTATCACGGATGTGGTAGATTGTTTCTTTCTAGCTTGGTTAAATAATGTCAGCCAAAAAAGTTAATCATAGATATAGGTGAGATTCAGGAACCCTTTTTTTGTCCAGAAATTGAAAGTTTAGCAAAGGTAGGGAATATCATGCTGGAATTCAATCTCTTAAAATCTGGTGCGGGACACCTTTAATTTTTCTTCTTCCTCTACGTGAAAATTTAATAATAAATGATTATTTTTTCTTTTGATGAAATCACTTGAAAAGGCTTCGAAAGATTTATGTTTTTTTTCCTCTTCAAAACAAAAAGAAAGATTAGAATGATGGATGGTTTCGATATAAAAGAATGCGAGTTAAATGCCATGAATGCAAAGTGAGTTTACATATTTTGCGAACGATTCTGATAATATTACGAAAATGCATAAATTACATATTGTATTATTATATTCTGTTTGACAGATATTTCTTGTACAACTAACTATATTAGATTATGATTTGCATGTCAATGCGACTTGAGATATTTGCGGAATTTTGTTTTATTACTGTTGTATAAGTCTGCATAAAGCTTGACATTTGGGTTTCAGGCGCAGTTTTTGATAACTATTTACGAACACTAGTCTATCTCTCTTACATTTAAAACCTTCAGGGTTTAAAGTTAATGGCCACAGATTTGATTTCAGTTTTTCTTTATATTATTTTTTAGAAATGCGGTAGTAGATTTCAAGGTATGGTGCTTGCTTCATCAGGTTGTAATGCAACATATTATACTATGGTTGTTTTAAAATTAGAACTTTTTTTTGGTACTTTGTAGAATTGACTTTTGCAGCATTTTTAACCTTTTGTTTCCCGTTATAAGATATCCCAGAGATGATTTTAAATCCAGCACTTCAGCACTCTTGAAATCAGTTCTGATTTATTCTGAATTAAATGTCCCAGACTGCTTTATTTTTTACTTATAAGAAATTTATTCACAATACAAATTTAAAAGTTTACGTAGATTTAACTTTAACTCTCCGAGGGCACAATTATTTTGATCTTTTAGCTTTCAGGTTAGAAAACTTAGCTTTTAAAGTAAATGCACCGGTCTTTTTTGTATATAATCATATCTCTGAAATCTTTAGAATATTTTATCCATGGTTGTTTAAGAAAATATACATATAAATATGAATTATCTGCTTTTGAGCTGAAAAATGGAAAAAGACGTCTCCGCCGCTAAGAGTGTTAAAAAATGAGCTTCTGAAGAATTATCCTTTCCAACTTTAACTATGTATAGAACATGGTCACTATTTAAAATCATAATGGGATTTCAGTATCATAATTTCGTTGAATATCATTAATTTCCGTTATATCTAGGCTCGTGCTATTAATGTAAAATGACAAGATGTCCCGTATCACAACGATCTTGTTTTGGGGCCGCTTTGCTTGAGCTCTTCTTTGCCTTCTTCAGTATCTAGAGCGTCCCAGTCTGAAGCTCATACAATCTGGTCACTTATTTTAAACCTATACTTTTGCGTCTTCCGTGCTCCGCGGCAATAAATCGCTATTTCTTTGTAACAGTGACGCAACTATGGCAATTTTTCCTGCGCATCTTCTGATAAAAATTTGTCATATAAAAATCTGTGCTTTGTTTTCATTCAATAACGTTTCTGAACAGAGGGGAAAGGAATGAACATTTTTCATTTCAATTAAATTGAAATATTTATCAACCTTTCTACTGTCGGTAACATAGACATATACAAAAATCATATAACAACTATTTAGAACTTAATATTTACTTTTGAAACAATATATACTCTAATTCTGAAATGTTATAATATTTGCCTCACTTGGGCATTTCTTCTTATGTTTTTTCTACGTTATCATTTAACTTTGGAGCTTTTGGTAACTTAAAATTTAGAATATAATTTAGTTTATTTTTGAAATTTGTAAAAACTGTGTTTTTCACAGATTATTTAATCCTAGATGCTAATATTTGTTTTAAGAAAGAACAAGTATGTAGCCGTCTATTTAAAGCTTTATTCCTTGCGCATTATATTTCTTTTAAGAAATAAAAAAATATATATCCGTCTTATTAAAGCTTCGTTTCATGTACCATAATACAGTTCTGAATAATTTTGTTTCCTGCGTCTAATTTTTTCCCAAAAAATAATTAATGTGTTACTAAATATTTTCTTGAATGCCTCTAAACACGTTCTATAATAATTTTATCAGTCATTACTTTTCGCAACAAGTGTCAAGGCATAGCAAGTAATATACACATATGTGTTCCTAATGTTTTCTTGATTGGAGTCTAAACACGCTCTATAATAATTTTATTAATCACCAATTTTCATGACGGGTGTGAAGACATGGCGAGTGATACACATGATGTTTTCTTGACTGCGTCTAAACATGTTCAATAATAATTTTATCAGCCTTTGCTTACCATAACAACTGTAAAGACATGGCGAGTGATATACATATCAACTTAAATATTCTAATATAAATGAGAATGCAATAAGACATTCAATCAAATCACCTACCTAATATCAAATGTCTGAAATCTGAAACTCAATTATGAACAAAGATTTATGTCCATTAATACATTTTGGTAAGCTACGTATTTACTTTAGAAAACGGGATTATTATGGCCTTGTAACTAGATATATGTTTTAAAATAAACAGAGAGGGTTTCTGTAATATAGTAAAATATACTGCTTTGTATACTATCCATTTGTCACCATACCATTGCCTGAGTTATAGAAAATAATCTATATTGTTATTTTCGGCTTTATTTTAAATTGTTTCTTTCCCTGTAAATGAGTTACCACAGATAATTTAAACGCTAATGCGCAGTTGAGCAAATTTGGGAGAAGCGTTTTACCGGAAACTATCAATTACAGTTCGAGTAAGCGGCCTGTCACTTCAATTTGTGGTAATTTTCAGGATATTCGCCTCCAGTTTTGCCCAGAAAGTTTTCGTTAAGCCCTTTTCTGTATGATGTGTAATATATCTATTGATAGGAAAATGTTTGGCAAGTACAATTTTGTAAAGATGCCACTCAATGTGTAATAATAAAAGGATTTTTTTTCTATTAATAAATGCACCTCTGATTATTGACATTAAAAATCTCTTATTATTCCATGCATCTTCTATTAAAACTATTCTGTAGGTAATATTAAATATTTAAATGTAATAATAAATGCAGGAGTTAAGAATTCCTTCTAATTAAATTATTTCTGGGATGTTCCAAGATAAATTTATCTTTCTATATTTATTTATTGTTTCTTTTTTGAAACTTTCGTTGAACTACATAAAGAATCAATTTATATTTCTATAATCTTTCCGTGAATAAAATAAAAATTGTCTAGACAATAGGATAAGTTAAGGAATATTTATTTAACATTGCATAGCTTGAAATTGATAGTGCTATAATTTCTATGTTAACAGCTTTTGATATTGTAAATTATATTATCACTATTAGTTATTATATTAACACTCCGTTTATTTTAGGAGAAATAATACGGAATACATACGATACTAAACAGACAATCTTAACGGAGATTTTTTTTCATTTTGTATATTTCTAATAACGTCGAACTAACAATGATTTTGATATTGATCAATTGAAACTCTCAGATACGAAAATTCAGTATGACTATAAGAAAAGACAAGACAAGATTTAAATCCCTCCCAAACCGAACCCACATGGGAAGCAGATAAGCTGCCATGAAGCAATTCATTGCAAGTGAGTCCATAGAAAACCACATACCTTCAAAAGCACAATATAAGAGGACCAGCAGCAGGCTCTTTCATACCAAGGCCCTTGGAGTGTCAAACAGAAAGAAAGTCACAAAGAGTAAAACTAAAGATCTAATCTGACCCATTCAACGGACAAATAGTCATCAACCCAACCGGTTTCCTCAAAAAGAGAATTCAGACAAAACAAGCCAAAAGAACAACTTATGAAATGAAAGAAAAGAACAATAAAATAGCGATTATAATAAAAGAAAAATTATCAATTTTGGACAAGTCTTAGTTTAGTTTAATTACATAATCGTCCCGTTTTGAAGCAAGACGAGTGTAATTTTGGGACCGACTTCGTATTTTTGATCCGCGGTCAGATAACGCGGACGACACCTTAGCTGTACGACACAACGGGAGAACGTTTGGCCACTACATATGATTTAACGTGCAGCAGACCCCAGGAGGATCTTCAGTGGAATCGGGTTTCGAGCATGCAACCCTCCGGCTCCGAAACCGGACCATACAACTATAATCCAGTCAACGAAGGCCAAAAATCGACGAATAGAAAAAAAATGGTGTAGTTTTGAAATTTGGCACAGTTGTTGGGTAAAGTGTCCTAAACGACGTATTAAAAGTCCCCGCCGGTGGGGGGGGTGCGCGGGGGTACAGGGGGTTTAAAGGGGGGCGTTTTCAGTTTTTCTTAAATATCTCGAAGACTATAGGTTCTACCAAAAACAATCATTTACAAAATTAAACTACATGAAATTTCCTACAAAAAAGTTCCTACATTGTTTCTATAGTATTAATAGTTTAGAAGATGCAGGGAGATTTAAACAGGGATAAAGAAGATACAGGGGGATTTAAATAGGGATAAAGAAGATACAGAGGGATAAAGTAACACGATGATTAATATCGGATAGACCTCGAAATTTTAAGACGAGGCCAGAGGGCAAGGACGACACTAAAGTAGGTACCCTTCTCCAAACTTCCTCAAGACGATAGAGGAAAGGCATTTAAACCAAATGGATTCAGTTTGCACTAATCCCGTATAAACGACCTATCTTTGAGGAAATCGGATCTTGAACCCGCTATCCTTCGGTATAGAAGCCAATAATCTTCCACAGTTAATCCAGTAAAATCTATTGAAGTTTCTACCTCAAATTTTCAGCCCGAACTTTCAATGCATCAAGCACCATTATTCTAATTATTCTAATGATTTTTACAGTTTAATCAGATTTGTCAATCAATCATAAATCCCTGCACAAAATATGAAGTATACATGTATCTTTAACTAATTTCCAAGTGAAAAACATCAAGTCACTTATGAAGTACATAGATTTCAGTTCTTTTTAAATAAGAATTATGAATCGTTATACCATTTGTTTTCTCAGGAATCAGTCGTCATTTTAATACAAATAAACGTGTTTTTGTACTTTATTAAGAATTTTTGAGAAGGTTTGCGGTTTCTTAAAGATGTACAATTTTAATAGCTCTTGCTATTCATCCGTAAACTTACCATCCGTTTAAGTATATAGTTAGTCTGATAAAAAATAAAAAGTTTCGCAATGTTATTGCTCAACGTATACTCATTTTCTACTTGGAAAAAACGACAGAGAATCGTTTTATTACAAATGAAAAATCAAATAGTAATCGTATCTACTTCATGGAGGGTATTTGAAAGGCACTACGGAAGCTTTAGCACGATAAAAGCCTTTAAAAATGTGACATCCATTAAAAACTCAAAATTCTTCTAAATACATTATAGATAGCATGTAATACTAGATATCAATATACAACAAAAACAAGTACTAAAACACTCCATAAGTGGCCTTCTTGTCTTGGGAGTAAATCGAAACACTATTACAAATTTTATTGTAGTGTCAAAAAATTATGCATAAGTTTTTAATGGCATTTCGTTTGTAGTAAATAGTAGTTTATTTCAAGTATTTCAAAAGTAAATAGCTATCTTAATATTCGCCGTTTATTTGAAAATGTCACTTTATTATATAAAACACATATTCAGCAAACTCTTCGTGATCAATTTATAGCTTTAACTATGGCTTTTATTTTCTAACTACGGCTATTTGTTCATAAAAGTTAGCTGATATTCAAGAAACCACGATAATACTGGGCATAAAAGCAGCATTGGGTCTATCAATTACCTTAATCTACAGCTTTAACTATACATTTTATTCATTTATTTGTTTGTGAAATATGTTTGGTATTTCAAAACAAAGCATAATATTCGATATTAAAGTAGCTTGTAGTGTTCTATCAATAAACTTCTGCATTATAAAAATTAGTCTGAAATTACACTGCGAAAGTTCTATAAAAGAACCTTTCCGACGTATGATTATTTTATCATCTTGAGTAAGTGGTTTCTGTAGTTATAGATTTAATTACTTTGTAATAGCCTTTGTTAGAATGCTGTGTAGTAAAAATACATTTAGATGTTTTAAGGATTATTCCAACTTTTATTGAGGTCATGATAACTTAAAAAACAATTGAAATTTCTTACACACGTGTGGTATATTCTTGATTGTTATCCCATTTTTATATCAGTGCCGAAAATAAGCTTGTAAGTTTTAATCCTTGACAGAGTCCTCGAATAATCACTTGATACAAACTTGAAGGGTTGTATAGTTTGAAAGCGACAGAGAAACTTAATTTTATAAAGTACCTAATTAGTTCGCTGACATAATTTACGTGGGTTAAAAGACTTTTGTACTCATAAAAAACGCTGTAGATAGAAAAAAACATCTACAAGATTTTAATAATATTAATTAGTTCAAGACAGTGATATCAGGTCATTTGCGCTCATAATTAAAATGAAATTTGCTTCCGATGCACTTTTTTTCTGTTGGTATCTGACCCTTAATTAATCAGGTTAATTTTTATGTAATAAATTTCAAGATTAGATCCAGGCTTTTTGAAAATTACTTTCCATGGATGATGGTTTGGGGTAGGACATATTTTTTATGACATTTTACTCAATGTCATAAAATCGACAGATACTAAATCTGACAATCAAAACATCTTAGTATTAAGCAAAAATTTGGAAGCATAGAATATATAGCTTTCCATGCGAAAAAAATGATTAAGAAAGGGAAGATTGTCCTTGCCGAATTTAACAAAACTAATTGATTAAAATTTCTGTTTAGCCACGCATGTCAATGTAAACTTTTGTTTTTGTAAAGTCTCATATAACAACAAATGGAATTAATTAACTTATCCTTAATGCCAATTAGGGCAATCTATATTATGAGAAACTATGCTCGAGATCAGACAAAAACATCTATTTAGAGATATTTCTCTCTCTCGATGAAGTCATCTAAAATCAAATGAGATTTTAATGTTTATTAAAAGCTACTGTAATCGTCAAATAATTCTACCTCGAGATTTTGATGAATCTCCACGTCTCCACGATTTAGACTTCCCTGAGTCCGAAAAAAACCAAATTTGCCATTATGTTTGACTAGACAACTCAAAAAGCACTTTAAACTAGATTGAGGAAATTTTTTCTGTGGTCTTTGCACCAAAATTGAAGATTTCCATCAAATATTGGACGAAGTCCGCTCACGGGAAGCAGTCTGTCTGACTGTCCGTCCGTGTGCATACGCGCATGAAAACTAAAAAATGCAACAAGCTAGATAGGTGAAATTTGGCAAATCCGTCAAAGTGCCGACAGTCTATCTACTCGTGTGTATGTGAAAGCGATATCTAAAAAAAAGCGCAACAATTTTGAGAAATGGGAATTGCTCTCTTGGCACTAAAATCGTAAACCTACAACAAACTTTCGACCCTCATGGTCGATTGGAAGAAGTTCAAAATGCATACTTCATTCTCTGTTCTCTACGAAGCTAAACACAAAACACCCCTATTATATAAGTATACGAGAAAGTGGATGGGAAAACACTTCCGATAGTGTGTTAATACACAAAACTAGTTATTCTATAATCTGGTTTTTGTAGAAGTTGGCATCAAACTTGTCAAAAGTTCCCGTTGCCTTCAGAAATTTTAATTTGAGAAGTTGCTTTGTTTCAAAAGATGCCAGAAGTAATATCCAAATTAATGTCAACCGTATAATGAGGGGAATATGTCAGGCATTATAAGATTATTTTTTTCGCGCATGTGATGATTAGCTGACTAACAACGAAAGCTGCTGGCTTCTCCGGTTGCCTCTGGTTAGCTTCATGGCTCTGAAATTGAACAGCTACTTGCTAGCATCATCTACTGATAGTGAAAATGGCGGTTTCAGCACTTTTGTTTCAGGTTTGCTTGATTTTTATACAATATTCAACAAATTCTCAGAATTTTCGCTTTTATTTCTAACTTGAATTCTTCTCATTCCCGGGTAAACTTGTATTATAGATCATATGCTATTTAAAATATTAAATACGGACAAATGCTTCAAAATCTTTGTTTGTATTGAGGTTATGTCGTCTTAAATAATAAAATTTTAATGAATGGAATCGCCTTGTGTCACAACGTTTTTTTAGTTTTCGAGATATATAAAGAACTTTAATTCTGTTTTACAGCAATTGGTCGAATTTACATAAAAAAAAGCGAGAGTTTGGTGTTAACGTGTTTAGACGAAAGAACAAAAGACATGTTTTGGAAGAGATAAAGAAGAACCGATTTCAATGAAGAAAGCAACTAGAATGTAGGGAGATCGTTTAAATGATTTTGTCATAAATGAAAGCTTTATGTGATAAAAGTAGTACGGTTATTTTAACTAACAGTCGTATAGTTTCATCAACACGTTTCACTAATTGAGATTTAAAATAAATATTTATAATTAATTTCTTAGTTGTTTTATTAATTAACTTTTAATTAACCTATTTTTATTTTTTCTTATGCATTCTGAGTGGTACCATTTTCTGATTTTCATTGTAGATTCACATTCATTGAAACTTAAAAACCTTCTCCTTCCAAATAACATAGAAGTTTGACTTATAGAGCTTTTGTGGAAGAAAACCGTTACTCGATAAACTGCAGTTTGTCCTTTAAGGTAAGAAGAGTGAAAATATGCCATCTTACAGTCGAAACTTTTCTGAACGAAAGAAGTTGGTGGCCTATTCTCACCTCACTAGGTGAATAGAGAGTGTGCCGTTAAGTTAAATACTCTCACTCCCTAAGAGCATTAAAATCTTTGAATATGGTATTCTAAGGTTGAGACAGCTATTTTATGTTAAAATTATAGTTACTTTCATAGATATTTAAAGAAAATGCGTATAGAAAATGAATGTAGTTATGAAATCCTCCCCCCCCCCGCCCCCACGCGCAAATTTTTATTTCCATATACACCTTAGCATTGGATGTTTTGGGAAAGACATATTTAATCATAATACTATTTGCTTTAAAACGTGAAAAACATTGAACATTTTTTTAAAATTAGGTTCTTTAAAAAATAATTTTGTGCATAGAAATTATGATTTCCGATGGTTTCAAAAGTTCCTGTTCAAACTAATAATCTTAAATAATACCATATATATCATTTCATACACTTACCTCTTTAAATGGAATTCTTCTTTATAATATTTAATATATCCTATAATTGCATTTTTAATGTATAATTCCATTAATACATGACAATGGTTATTTTTCGTTTACAAAAGAATATTTTCGAAATCATTTTCGCAATTGATAAAAAATAAGAAAAAACACTCATCTGCCATAATTAATGGAATCATTTTGTACTTGAGTCAATCGTGTAGATTTTCCGGTGATATCCTATGAAAATAAACTGCTTTTCTGGATTTCTCACTAATTGATCTCTGTAACAACCACACTGCCGGCGAGAAATACCTTAACGATCGTAGAAGAAACCATAAAATAAGACATTGGCATTAAAAGCGCAAATTATGCCCCAGGGATCAGCTGAAATCCTTAATCTTCTTTTACGAAGATAGTCTATTAATCTAAATAATGTGGAAGAAGCATGCATTTTACCATGTTAAAAAGGGTTTACTACGTAATTCTGCGATCATCTTTTCATGTTAAAAATCATCTTTTTGATATTATTATCAGTGTTTGATTTTTAAACCTGTGAGTACATTTCGAAGCCTTAGGCGAGATTAAAGTATGTGGAGATAGAAAATTCTTCATTAAATCCCTTTTAATAATGTTTGGGAACGATATCTTAACATCGAAGCAACGTTATTAAGAAGTCGCTATAATTTGTTGAAGAATCGATTAGAATATAATAATGAGACTAGGTAATAAAGTTGGTGAAGCTTATACAGCACATTTTATAATACTGAAACATGATTATGCATCCGAAGGAGCATATTATTTAGAAAATTACTATACAGATTATTAAATTTATATATTTTATTTAACTTTTTTGATAATTTTACTAAATAGTATGTTTAACCTGAAAATGCTATTTTGTAAAAGAAAAGGTTTTCTAGACCAATGGAACGTCGAAATATTTATTGAAGACCACTTATTAAAATTCAAGAAAGTATGGTATACACTATAGAGGATTTCCCAAAAAGTGGAAAAAGGATTTATTTACTTAAATAATGCACCTAGACATAAACTTCCAGCTACAAAGTGTCATTCAGTTAGAGAAAGGTGGCCAGCTGTAAAAAAAATTTTGGCTTCAGCGAGTTCAAAAATTAAAATTTTATACGGTTTCCATAGCGAAAAAATGCCAGTTAGTCAAATGTTCCTCCTACACTCAATAATAAATTAGAGTTTCACACTTTCTACATTTAAAGGGGTTTTTAAATTTAAATTGAGATTGTTAATGCAGAAATGCAAATTTATTAAATATAGATAAACTTCAAAATGCAAATATTTTCTAATATTTCATTATACAATCGCTCTGACTTGAAAGAAATTTGCTAATCACGCATACAGTTGCTCAGTTTCATTGGTCAATAGTTGCAACTATCGTCTTCATAAAGAAGTGAAGAGAAACGTTAGAAAGAGAAAATTTAAGGCATCTCAGGAAAGTAGCCTAATACCGAAAAAAATATTTAATAATTTTTTCTCATTGGTGTGCTTAATGTCAACCTTTACCTAAAGACAGTGGCGGCTCAGTCTGCAGAGTTGCAGAACTCACTGAAATTGTTTTGAAAACTCGTATTTTCGATTTTATACTTGTTTGCTTATTTTTCCGCTGTGAGAGTTCGATGATCAACGAAAATAGAAAAATTATAGAAACGAGAAAAAAAGACAGAAAATGAACCAATGAATAAAAATGGCATAGGATGGGGCTTTACACCATATAGTTTTGAAAAGCGCCAAAATTCGTTCACTGAGCACAACTGAGTGATATGAAGTGCGAAGGCGGAAAGAACTTCTTTCTCTCTTTGAGCTTAGGCAGTACTTGATTTTTTGGAAGCTCCAATAAAATAAAAGTATTGGTGCCCCACCTAATACTTTTATTTTATTTATTTTTTTTCATTTTTCTTTTCCCCCCTCATCCCCACAAAAGGTTCC
Source organism: Araneus ventricosus (assembly GCA_013235015.1). Lineage (NCBI taxonomy): Eukaryota > Metazoa > Arthropoda > Arachnida > Araneae > Araneidae > Araneus > Araneus ventricosus. Next base: position 347,706 of record BGPR01000056.1, read on the forward strand.
GTTCTTCTCTGTTTTCCTTCGATTCCTGTCATTGGCAGTTTTGAGGTTTCTGTTTCGCTTTCATGTTGCCTCGACCAAAACGTAGCTAGTTAATGCGTTTAGATTTCGTTTGTTATAAGTCACTCTTCGAAAAAAGATACGTCGGTAATTTTCTAAAATACAATGCAGATAATTACAATTGAAAATTTTGACTATATAAATGTAAAGCTATTTTTTAATGTATTTGTATTGTATTCTCTCGAAAAATATATTTTGCAGCACTGCTCGTTTCTGAGCAGATTGGATTTTATAAATACTCCAAGTAATGTATTTTCTCACCATTTTTAATTTAATAAGAGTTAATAATGCATTATTATTTTCTGATTCAATCCTTTTAATAACTTATTGTAATACGTGTATTATCTTTGAAATGTACAGGACTCGATTAAACATCAGTCTGGGGCAATAAAAAGTGGTCTAAGTCAATAAATTTGCCTTTGAATGTCTCTGTAAGTTTTAAAGATATAAGCTTGAAACTTTGTGTGTTTACAAATGTATGTAAAAATAACATTTTACTAATTGACTCTTTTACACTATGGCGGAAGTATAAATTTTTTTAAAACTATTTATTATCAATCCCCACAGAAGCCAAAGTGTTTTCATACAGTTGCGCATCTTATTTAATGAAGCTTTGTAATTGCAAATAAATGTCGAAGTGCAATATTTATGGAAATAAACGCTTGTTCCACTTTTTTGGGACACCCTGTTCATTCCTCTAAAATGTTTAAGATGTGTAAATATCCGATTCCATTCGTTCCAAATGCTGTTTTCTTTCAATTTTAATATTTTTTCGTTTTGAATTAGTGTTTGTGTTTCACTATCTGTGTGCATGCTTTATTCGTACTGTGTGAACCTTTTAACCTTTAATTTTTGCTTCAATCCATATAATAAAATAAAGAACATCTGAGATATTATGGCTTGCCCAAGTGATTTTTGTCTTTTAAATTGATTGCTTATGTGAATTAATTACAAATTTAAACATCAAAAATTCTGTCATTTGTTGCATAAGTCAGGCGCGTCATTTTATACGAAGGAGTTAATTGAGGCTCAAATCGTTTTGATTAAGATTGTTAGTGAATCAAGCGTAAAGCGAACTGAAAGTGGTGTACATTTTGCAGTCTTCAAAGATCATGATATTGTCTGGGACAATCACGAAATACTCTTAACAAGCCAGATGCCATTATTTAATGCTGAATGTTTTTTCTGCGCACGGAATCGATTTTTAAAGGAGTTTGGTGCAAAGTCTTGGCTTAGTTTGTTCGTAACTTTTTGCCTAGAATCAAGAAGTGGTTTGGAATCTGTATTGTAAGGCATGTTGATAATTTGTATGTTGTGACTTAGTTTTGTGTGCTTCCTTAACTTGTTTACAAATAGAGAGGAGAGGTTTCATGAACAAATGTGATCAATATTCTCCATTTTATTTGGATTCATAAGTTTGCCATAAGCCTTTTACATTATTCTCTTAAATGATTTAATTTGCTTTTGTAGCAAATCAGCAAATCCAGATAACAGTTTCCTAAACAATATGAGTAAAGAATTATCCACAGTAAATTTGGGATGTGAATAAATTTATTGAGTCTTAATTTAAATACGGATTTATGAAAATGGTAATGAATTTCTATATTATTGGACGAATTAGTTGTGGTGTGCGCTTAAATTTCTATTACAATTTTATCATTATTGTCCATCGTGTTGTGGTAACACATGATGGATAATTATGAGTAGTTAAGAATATTCTTTGCAAAAAAGGGCTATGTGTATTATGCATCGTTTTCAGTTTGACGGATCGAAATTATGTGGTGCCTTTGTGTTTGCGATGAAGGCAGTAAAAGGACAAAAACCGAGTGAATACCGTTTTATCGTTTAGATATTCAGCTTGTTATTTCAAATAGTTTTTAGTTTAATAGGATATTTTTTACTTTATTTTCATTTTCATTCCTTTATTTATCTATTTTTTGCTTTCAAGTTCTTCTATGGTTGAATAGTTTTAATTCAAATTAAGAGGAAGAATTTGACAAAAAGGGTTTAACATTATTATTACGATTATTTTTTTATATAATCCGCTTAATTTGTTATTCTTTCATTTTTTATAACTCTTATTCTGTTGGTATTTGTCAAAACTTTAAAAAATTGCATTTTGGAATACATTTTTTTTTCGAAAACTGCCTTTTACAAGTTCGATAGTTTATTATGATAGTTTGTGCAGTCTAAATAAAAATTTCGAATCTAAAATATTTTCCAACACCCTTTCTGAAACTCATTGGAAATGAGCACTTAATACAAGAAGGGCATTGGAAGGATTTAAAATTTATGTTTTTCAGCAGGCGATATAATGAAAGTCATTTTTAAAACTGTTTGAAATTGAAACCAGTGAAATTTTGGGTTTACAACTAAACGTTCTTAAGACCGAGAATATCGTCCAAAAAAATAAAATAAGGCAAATAAAGAAAGATTTTCCTATGGGAGCAACGAAATTCGTTGATACAAAAAGAAGCAAATTAATGCCAGATAAAACATCTGGACATTTTTAGGCCATCATTAGATTGAAAATGACAAGTAAAACAATGAAACAGCTCTTTAAAAAATGTCGTCGGATACACACGCGTTCAACAATCACAGAGTTCCGACAAATTCTTATTTCGGTGTAATCAAATTCTCAAACTCTGACAACATGTAACTCCAACAAGCAAGTGTTATATCGATTAAATGTTATAGAAGTGTCACTTCTAGTAATTTGTTTGAAAAAGAAGAACATTTTTCACAATTCAAATGCTTTTTTTCCAAGGCACTAGTCCTCCTTTTCAGTAACGAAAAAAATATTTATGCACTTTCGATACAAGAAACACATTTTGTAAGTTTTAGAATTTCAGACTCTAATAAAGGTAAATGCAAGTTTCATTATAGATATATTCAACAAAAAACAAACATTCGTTAAATAAATCAAGTGGAAGATTCAAAAAAATTCTACTTTATTCATGAATTATTTAAATGCTTTGGGAAATGTCTGTATTTTGTGAACATTTTTGTGGAGGGAAATTCATTTAGATCCCAACGCTGTCTGTCGATTCAAATTTCTTTTTATTTTTCCGATTGCTAAATTCAATAGATTTCATAATTTTATGGCTTATATTTTGAAATGTTACGCAATATTCGAAGCATAATTTGAATAAGATGCGTAAGGAATAATGCTTGCATTCATGAATTTGGAATTTCAGTTTTTTTTAACAATGACAATTGTTTCAAAAAATGATTCTTCAAAAGAGCGATGTACATCGCAAATATCTCTACAACGGAAGAATTATAAATTCATTTTGAGAAATATATTAAATGTTCTCTTCCGTGAAAATTTTTCATGCTGGAATTGTTGAAATAAGCTATCAGAGTATGAATAATTGCAGCTGAAACTACTCCATTGCATTTTCATCGAATATGAAAATCAGAATTAGGATTCGCAACTCTTTCTTGGAGGACTGACGATTTTAGCAGAAATAATGCAAGTTTATCATTACAGGTGCTGTCCCACCGTGGGGCACCGCGAGTACATGGATGAAAAGCCGCCAGATAAGTAAGCAGGCTCTCGCTTCCCTGGTGGGTATAGTAATGGCGAGGCATTGGGTCCCCCCACCAGCGATAGTACGTTCATCCTTTGGGAGGGGTCGGGCCGTGGACGGTGCAGGCTACTATGACTCCGGTCTCAGTACTCCAGCTATTGCAGCGGTTGCCATTCAGTTTTCCCGGATGCTACGACATGGCGGGGTGATCCAGATTTCTGAGCATTGCAGGTGTTGGTTCCATGATTAATTACACAGGTCTACGAAAAACATTGAAGCGCTTTTTAAGATTTAGTAACTCATTTTGTATGTGAAAATTATATGGATTACAGATATGTATTGCATTTTTCTGCACCACCTCAAGTTTCTTTTTTCAACTTTGTCAAACAAATGAGTTTCAGATGCCTTAATGATGCCCTGCAAGATACATGAATATATAACCAACAAATAAAAATCATAAAGGATAAAAATTGATTGGTAACCCTGATTCGTCTGTGATATTGAGAAATATCACAGTTAAAGGTAAGCAATTGCAACATGATGGAAACAGAACATGATATCCCTTTTATACAGTGAAAAGTTTAACTTCAATCTGACATTGATTTTTATTCCTTGAGACATATAAATAAATATTTATTTCGTTCCTTTCAGAAGCATACAGCATGTCTTGGACTGAAAGACTGAAAAGATATATTTTGTATCAAAAAAGTTATATATCTTAAATCGAGGCATATCTGAGTACTAAGCACCACTATAAAAGGGACATCATTTGAAAATCTATAATGACACTGAAGTTAGACAAATGATGAGACAAATTTTGTTGTAAACAAGATTCTACATAATTTAGTGTACTGATTCCTTTTAAGAATTAAATTAATTTTCACAAGACAAAATGAATTTTCTCATTATTTTGTTTTCAAGCAAATCAAAGGGATTCGGCGATTAAGCCAAATGTCAGACCCCTCACAACGAACCAAGTTTCCACATTTTAATAAACAATAAGGGGAATCGACAATATCTTTTCATTTGCCATCAATCAGCCACGGATATTCGACTGCTCGAGAAATAATCAGAAATTTTATATCAATAATTATTATTTAATAAATTTTATATTAATATTACTTTTTTTAGTTATTAAAAATATGTTAATACATTTTTTTAAATATATAATTTAAATTACCTGAGGTTTGAAGCCAAAGAGAGGAGGTGATATTTTATAGTTATTGCTGTTGCCTTATCAATTTTGATATCGTTGGTTTCTAGAAAATCATTTAAAGCTGGAAATGCGTCAAAACAATTTTTCCTACTTTTTTAGCCCATCTTTGAAGCTTCATTATGATTGCTTCTACCTTGTCTTTCACAAAACACTTATGGACGGCCTTGCCCTGCAGTGTTAAGTTGAGAACGTTAAGAGCACTGAAAATATTTGCCAAATATGCCAGTCGTTTCAACCAGTTTTCATCGGTCACACAGTCTAAGTAGTAACTTGCATGTTTTCGATCATAATCTTCGTCCTTAAGGAAAACCATGAGTTCGTCCCGAAGTTCAAACAATCTTGACAAAACTTTACCTCTCGACAGCCACCGAACTTTACAGTGAAGTAAAAGGTGTTTGTGTTCACTGACCATTTCATTGCACAAAACACCAAAACAGTCGGGAATTTTTAGGCCTTGCTTTGATAAAGTTGACAATTTTTACTGCATCGTCAAGAGTTTTTTCAGACACTCGTCCAAACCTTTAACTGTAAGAGCCTCTCTATGTAAGATACAATAAGTCCATTGAACCAACGACCAAAAGTTAATAAATTAGCCTGGCCTTCAACGTCTGTACTTGCATCAAGCGGCAGCGAGAAATATTCGCTTTCTTTCAAAACAATCATCACAGCTTCTTTCACACTTTCTGACATTTCATCAATTCTTTTTACAGTTGTGTTTGATAAAGGAATTTCATTTATTTTTTTGGTATATTTTTCATCAAAGAAAGCATTACTTATTATTTTTGCCGCAGGTATAATAAGTTCTTCTCCCACACTGTGAGCTGACCCCTTCTTTGCGATTAACAAAGATAACTGATAAAAAACTATGCTATTTTGTTTGTTTTGTTTTGAAGATTTTTCCATTGTCGATTTAGTCATAGAAAAATTTCTCTTTTTGGTTTCAAAGAAATCGATAGACTTTCCCACATATTCAGGATTTTCGGTTGATAAATGCCTTTCAAGTTTTGATGGTTTCATACATTCATTGGACAGCGTTTCAAAACAAATCACGCATTAAGACATAGGCTCTTTCTCAGAAGCAGAAGAAAAACCCGTATTTTAAAGAATCAGGGTTATATTTACGAAAATATATTTTAGGTTTTTTTTTGCTTTTTTACTACAATTTGGAAGTGATATTGGCTTACTAATACTCTCACTACATGTAGAATTAGATGTGGAACCTCCTTCATCATTTGACAGCTTCCTCTTACGGTAAGGCCCAGTCCGAAACCAATCGTCCATATTAACATGCAGTAAAAATAATTCACAACAGATAGAACGCAACAAACACAGCCAAAGCCAAACTCGGGGGTAGATTAGGTGGGAGGAGAGTGTTGACCTTGACGACTCTTGAACCTCCCCGTATCATATTCGCGGAGCTTTTATTTCGTATTAATTCTTATTAAACGTGGTGTCTAGTGCTTGTGCGACCAATTTTAACTGTAACCTGTTTTAACTGGTAATTAAAAGAGAGTTTTAGTTTTGGTTTCACTTCTTCTAGTAATAAAAGTGTTAGAAGGAACAAATGGCTTTGGTTATTTTCACATATTTTGATTTCAGTAATATTTAATTCCACGGTTTCTTAAAAACTATTTTTATCCTATGCATTTACAGTTATTGATACGCTGGTAGTGCAATTTAGTTATTTCTTTTAAGGATAACGGAACACCCCTGATTTTAACTCGTGACTAGCGCTCCGCTGTCACTAATAGACTACCCGCGACCCACAAGTGGGCAACAACCCATGGGTTGGGAACCACTGCTTTAGATGTTTATGGATTCCTCGTAACTTTTATATAGAATTATAACGTCCATGAACGACTTAATTTTACATTCGAACTATAGTAATTCGATACATGTGTAACTCATGGGCAAAATAGATAAGTTTTTAATGTATTCTTTTTCCAACATTAAAAAAAAATTCAGCTTTTAAGTATTTTTTTTCTAAGCTATTGCCTTTGCTGTTGCTACTGCAACACTAGAAATAAACATTTCTCCGTGGAGATCACGGTGTTTTTCCTTGAAAGAGATAGAACTGTGAGAGTTACATACGCTTCAAGATGCTCTGTTGTCAAAAGTAGCGTGAATTTAATACAACTTACATGGCGGACGTGAACAAATGAGCTTAAATACCTATAACTTGTTACCAAATTTCAAGAATTTATTTAATTCATCCTACTTACAGGTCAAATGCGCCACGTCAGTTTTATTTCGGAACTCGTTGCGCATCTTACAGGAGAAAAACGGACTTCACAGCACAGAGTAAAACAAAGTACAGTCGTCAACAAAATGAATGGGGCACCTCTGTAACTGGCATATATTATTGAATCTTCACAAAACTAGTGTCGATGTTAATGGCTCAAGAGGACAGGTTTACTCAGATAAAAAACCTGATTTTCCGAGTTAATTAACATAGTTAATTAGCAGCTATCTCGGAATGTTCCCATTACGCCTATCAATTTTTTCGCTGAATCGACTCCCAGTCATGAAATTAGCCTCCCAATAATTTTTTATAGAGTTTTGATTAAAATTTCGAGATTTATAGGGTTTTGAAAAATGGCGTTTCCCATGTTAAGTGAAGTTTAGGAACTTTTGACGATATCTCGGAAAGTATTATATATTTTTCAAAAATTTTTTTCACTCACTAAAAGAGTACTATGTGTTTACATAAAGCCACGAAAAAATTCATAAATAAAATAAATAATATTTAAAGAAAAATTTTTAACATGACTGTGAAAAAAAGGGAATTTTAACATAGTAAAAAATTTTTATGAGAGAGAAGCTGAGACGTTATAACGCCGATATCCAAAAATTCAAGTGCATATGTATAATAGTTTCCGAAATATTTACAAAAAACTGCAAATTCTCACTGTTGACAGGCAACGCCCACTTTTTGAGAGACTTTATATTATATTCATTCGCATTTATTAGTAAACTTTTCATGAGGCAAGGGTTTCACTAGTTTTGTGAAGATTCAATAATATATACCAGAGTTACAGAGGTGTCCCATTCATTTTGTTGACGACTGTAGATGCAGTTTATAATTGGCTGGTGAAGTTGCTTTTGTTATGTAGCTATGGCGTCGCGTGAATTTTCTCTATTGAAACTATTCTGATACTGATTTAAAACATTGTTCATTCAGCTTGTTTCCATGTATATTAAGTTATTACTACTTCCAACTAAATGACTACATTTCTGAATAGTGGATAGTTTTGAAGATTATTTATTTAAGTGTGAGCTATGACTTCATCAATGGTAATCAAGGCTGAAGGTTAATTAGTTACTGTAGACCAATAAATCGATACATAAACGTAATATAAATTATACTGTTTATATATGAATTAAAGACTAAAATTAGTGCATACAAGCAAACCATAATCCCATTCACTAATCGTAACAGCACTCTATTCTATAATATCGAAAAATTTTATTTAATATTCTCGATATGATTGACTATATAATATCGTTCAGTATCGTATAAAGTTATGCAATATGTTGCGATACTAAGGTACATGGCTTGATGATACTACGGCTAATAATAATATATATCTAATGGTGATTTATTATCGTCATTTGTAATCAGCAGAAGTGTTCTCCCCTCGACTTCGTATACACAAACAGCTTTCTTTGTGCGGTTTGTGTCAAGTTTAGGAGCACAGTGAAGAGAATCGATTATGCATTTGGGCCTCTTCCTTTAGACGACTGGGTCTAAGATTTAATACAAACTTACAACTGTAGTGTCAAGACTTCTCACTAAATTTCATTTATCTAATTTGTGGAGTTTTTGAGTTATTGCATTCAAAAACTTACTCCTAGAGAGACAATCAAACTCTCGACGTATTTGTGGCAAAATTTGATACACAGTGGAACCTCGCATAACGAGTAATTCGTATAACGAGCAAAATAAATTGAAGGAAAAGAAATGACTCGCTTAACGAGTGAGGAGGAGAAGGTAAGTCCCGTAGTCAACGAGATTGTGTTTTTGGCGAAGATCATGGGACTGGATGTGGATAACAATGTTATCGATGAGCATGTGGAAAAGTTCAGCCAAGAGCTGACCGTCGAAGAGTTTAAGGAGTTGCTTTGTGTTTCGCAGCAAGAAGTTGTGGAGGAGAATCTGTCATAGGAGGAGGAGACAACAATAAAGCAACGATCTTCTGACGCAGTAAATGAAAAGCTTATTTTAAATTTTGTTTAATTAATAAGTTTTTAGTTTTTGAATTGCATTTTTGATATGTTTTGTTTATTTTGTTTTGAATGTTCATATGTAACATGTTATATTATGGTTGATATATATATATATATATAAAGAGAGAGAGAGAGAGGGAGAGTATAAATCGTAAAGTGAAAGAGTATAAAACGTAAAATGAAAAACGCAATTAAAGCACAATGACGCTTCTCAGGGGATGAACTTATTGTGAATTGCTAAAATATGCGTTTGTGATATATTTATATATATATTTCCATCTGTTACCATTCGCATTTTTATCTTTACTCGGATATACTTTCTATTCGTTTTTTCATATCTTTTCGAATTTGATATGAAAGTTTGTTATTTTATTTTATTTTTTTTCTATTATGTTTTGCTTCTTATATATATATTTATATTTATAATTATTTGAGTAAACGTTATACACAAAATTTTGGGGGTATCTTTTTCGGAATGGAACTTATTATCATATTTTACATTAATTTATATGAGAAAAAAGGTTTCGAATAACGAGTAAAATCTTGGAACGAATTATGCTCATTAAGCGCGGTTCCTCTGTACATCTACAATTCCGGTGGAAAATTATATGCCAAATTTCTACCATCTAGTTTTTGTGTTATTGTGTTTACCTCCATTCAGACAACCTTTCCGTTAACGAATTTCGTCCATAATTTGACAGAAATCAAGAGTTTTAGTGTAAAGACCACCTACTAATTTTTATCCTTCTAATTTGAAGCTTTTCTGAGTTAAAATGTTCACAGACTCAGGGACATCTAAAATGTGGAATTTCAACAAAATCCAGAGGTTAAATGTTTTGAAGATTGTAATTATTTAGCTTTCTATGTTTCATATAATAGAAAGTCAAAAAAAATCCCTAAGCTAGAAATGCCATTAAGTAATATTTTCCTTTTCTTAGAGTTAAACCTATATACATTTAGTTTTATTTTCTTCCTCTGGTTTGGATTTTTTAAATTGTTGAAAACAACTTGCTTTATTCCGAAAAAAATTTAATCGATTATCTGAAATAATTATTATTATTCCCTTGATTGAAATCCAGGAAAATAAAAACAATTCGTTTTTGAAGTACTCGATATCCCTAACATGAAAAGCAGATGCCGAGTAATCTAAAAATACTAACGACCTGTTTGAAGCGCCGCTTTTTAAATTGAATTAGTAAAAAGCCTGTTATAAAAAAATCAGAAATTTACCCCAAAAAAGGATCAACATGAAAGAAAAGTATTCTGGGCAAATATTTGTGTCAGGAGACGCAAAGAAAGGAAATCTAATTTGTTCTTCCATACGCAAATATTTGCATCACCTTTGCACTCATAAATAAAAGAATTTTTCACAAAAAGCGGTTCAATACAAGCAACTCATTTTGCTATTGGCAGTAAGCAAGGGAGTTACACAAATGAACTGCAGCAAAATTTAGCATTCATTTTTTTCTTCCCCTTTTATCTCGCAATTCTAAAAATAATCTTTCTAATTATCTGAGGAAATAATCAATTGCCATACAGCAGACTTTGCGTATTGGAGTGATGCAGACTAGTTTCAGTAAAACAGTATTTTCTGAAAAAAAATCTGAAATATGAAAAAATAAACAAATTTGAGAAGTGATTGTTTTACTTGAATGCATCTGCTAGTATCTTTTTAAAATGTTCTATCAAAGGAACTAGGCAAAAACCTTTAGGTAATTTAGTTGAAAAATTCTGTAATTTAGTGGAAAAGTTAATTCTAGAATCTTCCTTCAAATATTTTTCGATTTCATAAAATTTGTGTGGTTTCACAGCTGTTGAAAAATATTTGTTTTAAGTAATGATAACGTAACTCTTTTAACATTATACTGTGCAGAGATGCATATTTTCAACCATTAAATGATTGTCTTTTGAAATTAATTTAGAACAATTTAATAATCAATTAATAAAATTCTTTTCTTATTAAGTATTTGTCTCAAAGATTTGAATAACTAATTTTAATTAAAAACATTTAAGTGCAAAGCATATTTTTAACATCATTTCAAAATCTTAATTGATTTTATTTGAAAAAATTAAGTACAGGTTCATTTCCATGCAATTAAATATATTATTTAAAACTTTAAAAAACAATAATTAGCAACCTAAATGATTTCTGACACATTATCTTGATGGTTCATTTTGCCACATATTTTGTGAAAAATTAAAGGGAAATATGCATGGAATTTTTAACTTTCATGAATGTAAAAACTAGAATTTATAAATAATGATTTGTAACATAAATGATTGTTGAATGATTTTCTTGATATTCATATTGAAACACATCTCTTGTAAAACTATAAGATTCTAACAATTTAATCCAATTTTCATGCTCTGAAAGAAATGAATAAACGAAGAATAGCTACAAAGTTTTGTAAGCAATAGTTTGGAAATTTAAATATTTACTGGGTCTTTGTCTAAGAAGTGCTAAACATTTAAGAAATATTGAGTGTGTCGCTAGACAAAAGAATGCAATAAAATTCCTTGCTATTGCAATGACACTATTTAACAATCATGTATATTAAGAAAATACATTTTATTTTCTGTTTTATTGCAATATTTCTATGATACTTACGATGTCTTTCGTTACTGACATATTCTCAATTAAATCTTTGCTTTTCTAGAGATAAAAAATGAAGCAAATTATTTTCACATGTTTTTTTGAATTTATCTTTTGTACAAATACATTCTAAAATGATTAATTTCTATAAATAAAAAATGAATAAATATTATTTGCATTTTTGTAGATATTGTGCATTCCAAGTTTCCTAAATAGTAATAATAAATTTAGTTAAAACAATTTTTAAACACTTTTATTAGTATACTAAAGAGTAGAGAGTGCAAAAAAAACCCTGTTTTCAGTTAAACCAGTTTTTTTCACCTCCGGTTTAACCTGGCGGTTAAAACCACTCAAAATAACCGGTTTTTGAAAAAAACTGGTTTTCGTTTTTTTTTAAAGCAAAGTTTGTGGACAGAATTTATTATTAATAATAAAATACAATAAGTAAGTATTAATACAATAATTAATAAATTTAATAAGTAATGATTATAAATAAGTAATTAATAAAATAAGTAATAATAATAAATGAGTAATTAATACAACTTAGGTAAGTATTGTAGAAAAATTTTAAGAATTGTATTAAGTATTGTAGACAAATAAAAAAAGAAATTAGAGAGTCCAAACGTAAATAATCGTATTTTGTGTTGTTTGCGTCTATATGTATAATAATAAAAAAACTTTTAATAAAGAAAGTTTACAAAGAATTTTTACAAGAAATCTTAAAAAGAATTTTTATATAGTCCCTCGCTCCTATTAATCATATTTATTAAAATACTAGAAGATTTGTGCGCATCTTAGACGGGTTTTTAGCTTGCCAACAATATCTCAGATCTGATTGCCACAAATTTAGTAACGAAAGTTGTAGTAGAAAATCTCATGAACATTGGCAGAGTGCTTAAGAAATAAATAAAACATAAAACGCAGAACGGATGAATCAATTGGCACTATTTTTCGTCTTGTTAATAATTTTATTTTTATCAATTACTTTTGATTTGTCCGTGTAAAAATACTGCAAAATCCACTAACATAAAAAAATCCATTACCAAATACAAAATTTTAAAAAATGCTGAATTGATGAATGCAAATCTTAAGAGAAAATGAAAAAATTATAATTGTAAATATATATGAACATTAAAAGTAAACAATAAATGTATCAACTAAAAAACTTCATTATAAACAACATTCTTTGTGGAATATCTGTGTCGTTTAACAACACTAATTGTTGTGTGGATTTTTTCATTTGAACTTTAACATGGAAGGATTCCCTTTCAAAGATAACGGAAATTCACTTCGAATTCTAAGAAAACCTCTCTCCCATGTTTCCATCGGGTCTTAGCCACGCCCACATTCCTATAGCGTTAGAGGCCATGTCACCTCTATTCTATTATAAAATTTTTGGCACACTGAAATTTTAAACAAAATGTTCCACTCTTCTGCGACCAAAACTAATCGAGTTATGAAAGCTTGTCTATGACTATTTAAGACCATCTCAATGTCCGACTCGAGCCTATCGAGCCTATCTTTTCATAGCTGATTTAGCCGGGTTTTTGTACCGGTTTATTTATTTAAAAAAATAACCGGTTTAAACCGGGGCAAAAAAAACCCGAAAAAACCGGTTAACCGAAACAAAAAAAAACGGTTTTCGGTTTAAACCGATAGGTTTTCCCATCCCTACTAAAGAATACAATTATTTTCTTTTAATTTATTTCTACTTTTTGTCTTCAATGCTTAATTCAATATTATAGACATTTTGTAATCTTGAAATCGATTTTTTTTTCTCAAATTCACTACCACAAGACGCTACATGTATGGAATCAATGTTTAAATATATTAATCAATTAACTGATAATTATGTTCTGAAAATGTAACAATAATGTATTATCATCGAGAAAACATAAGTGTACAAAATTTTAAAACTCTAGCACATCAAGAGAGCGAAAAATCAATTAGAAATTCCTTCATAACAAACACGAAACAAGTCAAGTTAAATAGAAGAGTATAAAAATGCAATTCAGTTTGGCACAGTATAACATTTGAAATAAATTTCAGATTTAGTGAAGTTATTTTTTATTTAAGGCACATTTTTAGTGTCGGAATTTCAGTTATAAGCAAAAATTACAGAAATGCATCAATGGAATTTTTAAAAAAGTTGTGGAGGCGGAATATTCTTTAATTTAATCTTTCAACCTATACTTCTCGAAATTTAATGCGTTACATTCTGAATGAAGATGCTTCTAGCTAATAATAAACAACTAAAAATATCAGCTTCAAAAAACATTTGAAGACGTTTTATTTCACTGAATTATGGAAAATTTATGGAAGATTAATTAATATTTTGGAGCTTTAGAATGAAAATTTATTTATTTATGGCATTTTTTTCTTCTCTTAACCCTTTCAGTCCCAAGACCCTTATTATTCATTCTATAATTCTTAAATTTGTGAAATGTACTCATTTTGGGCCTAAGATGAAAGTTCAAAAAGAAAAAAATATTTTAATTTTTTAAATTAAAATTCAAAGTGATTCCAATTGGTATTATTTCGAATTAATTCAACACAATAAGTTATTGAAATATTGCACAAAGATTCTCATTTACAAAATATAGCTGCTAAATAAACATTTATTGATAGTAGTAAACACATTTTTCTTTCGTAAGTAAAGATCACGGTAATAATTCAGCTAATTTTATTTTACATGGTAAGCTTTAAAATAGTTATTTTTGTTATTCAGACATAATAAAACATTGCATTTTTCGGGCATTACTCTTGAATAGGATTGAATACATAATTTGCATCTTCTTTTTGCATCCGTGTGAAGAGGCCATTGGACAATTCCGTCATATTTGAAGTTTTAAATGTTATTTTAAAATTTCGTTGATAATTAGTTTAAAATATTTTTATAAAATTGCAAAATATAATAGAGAAGAATCAATACGAACTTCAAACGAATATAAACACAAACACAACACGTGCAGTCATCTAGACGAATTGAGCTAAGTTCATCTAACTCCGTTCATGCCAATTGGAGTCATTATATTTCAGGCACCATAAAAACCCAAATTTTAAAATAAATATTTATCAAAAACAGTTCAAAAATATTTTAACGTATATAAAAATAATAAGAATGAAATTGTACCTGTAATTTCATTTAAATTATGTTAAAATTAATATTTATTTTGACATCTTTCGCTGAATGACGAGAAGTTCAAAAAACAATTTCTCAATATATAAAATCGATTATGCAGCCAACTGTTGGTAAGAATAAAAAATATATTTGAAAAGAGGAAAATGCGAAAAATTTAATGATGTACATTTGGTACAGAGGCAGGCTTAGATGCCGAACAAAAAAAATAATGAATATGATGATTCCCAAAGGCATTACTGGGACTGAAAAGGTCCAAGTTCATTCAGATAAATAAGCACTTGTTACTATTTTAAGAAACCATTTATAATTCTGTGAAATTTATTCTTTCATTTTACAGAGATTCCAGAGTACTCAGTGAAACATACAAGTTAAATGTAAAAGCCCCCCCCCCCCAAAAAAAAGAAAAAAATGAAAAACTTATTTTAAGATATCAATTTAATTTTTAGCAAGGTAAAAATATTGCAATTAGATGAACGCATTCAGGAATTCTTGCTATGTAATCTTTATTCTATAAAGAAACATTTTTGGTTTAAAATTAATTTCAAAGGAATAGTAAAAACTTAAATCTTTCGAAGATATCTGTTAGAACAGTTGCTGTGACATTAAAAAAAATCACCTGAGAAATCCCGAGTTCTGTTAGGGATTGAAAAAGAAATAGATATTTCATGATGCGTGTAGAAAAATTTTAATTAAATCAAGTAAATCTTTTATACGTATTCAGAAACGAAGTAGAATTTTTTAAACATCTCTGTTTCAAAACAAGACTGTTTAAAAATGTTTCCGATAAATTCGTCTTAGTAATTCATCTTTTTGAGATAAAACCATCATCAGAGAAGATTCGAGCAGAGACAATAAAGAACTTAAGGAAAAAATGTGATTATCATTATTGAATGGCTCGAATACAAATTGAGATTGGGTTGATTGCATAAAATGACTTTCAAAATGACTAAAAATGACTATTTAAAGTAAACAAGACAATGGATACTTTTCCATTTTATCGGAATATTCTCTTCTTATTGGTACTTCAACCAATTTTAAAGTAATATGGGGGTATAGTTTTTAATTAAGATGTTATTGAAAAAGTGATGGTTCCGAAAACAATGGGCAAATTGCAGGAAGAAAATCAGTTGAAGTATTTTATGCACTTCTTTATTGGAAACTCATTATTTTTGTCTGAAATCAGCTAAATTATAAAGTAATAATGTTTTGTGTTAGGAATTTGTACAAACAATCTTGGATAACAGAAATATTAATGATAGATGAGAAAAAATTCAATACACTGCAATTCATTGCGAATATTGATACTGATTAAAGTAATGTAAAATCATTGCTGTTTCAAGGGATTTCCAGTAATACATTCGGTTTCTCATTTATTAATATAAATATTGCAACATTTTTTAAAAGACAAAAGTCTTATGAAACGCTCGTGAAAAATATGTTTATTTTGTAAAAATCAGATCCTTGAAAATTTGGGATATAGAACGAAAAACAATTTTTTTTACGTTTCCAATAATAATTACGTGTTACTTCTTCGTTCATTTATTGTAGGTAGTGAAAATTTTCCCATTTTAACGTCAGATAGTTTGTTGAACTTTCAATAATAATCTTTAAAAATAACATGTTAATTTTGATTTTCTTAAATACATTGCTCAAAAAATTAAAGGATCACCCCGTATTCGCAACATTATTCTCATCTAATATGTAAAATGTAATTAATATATACTGAATTAACATGAAGTGCTTTGCAGACATTAGAAGAAGAGCATTCTTTATGAAAATAGCATCAATGACGTTAAATACGATATTTTCCGTCGGTGGACGGGAATTCAAAATTATGCTGTTTACTTTGCACAATTTAAATTTTGTTGGAATACTTTTTGTAGAAAGATTTCGACAAATGTCTCGGCATCATGGTTTACTAGAATCAATAGCTTGGAGGAATGTTAGTCAACTGGAAAGGGGGGGGGGCATTACAAAATTAATGGTAGATTTCTTTGGCGTATCTCAAAGTATTAGGGTGTCCGAGAATTGTGGGACACATTTCAAAAATTAATTTTAAAAAACCTAATTATGTTACAACTACAGTTTTTTTAAATGAGAGCGCAAATAAAAAAATCTTTTTTCAGATGGGTAACGCGGCGTTAAGGCTTTCTAAATTTGCTACAGCGAGAGAATTTTGTAAGCAATGGCTACTGACCGGCAGAACCGGAAGAAGAAGATGCGCGTTTTCAGATTTCCTTTATTGGTTTTTCTTGAATATCTCAAAAAATATTTAGTTTTCACATTACATGTGAACTAACAAATTAAAGAGCGTAACATTCCCTTGAAATATATCCTTTTATTTTTCTTCTAGCTTTAATATTTTCGCAGATAACGGATCTTAAAAATAAGAGATTTTCAATAATTTACGGCCATCTACGCTACTATAACGGTGCGTTTCCTATCTGATAAAAAACTTTTTGAAATGCGCTCTCATCTTAAAAAAGACCGTAATTGCAACATTATTAGGTTTTTTTTATTAATTTTTGAAATGTGTCCCACTATTCTCGAGCACTTTGTATAATTTTTGAACTTTGGAATCGACTCCCAACTGGAGGAGATGTTCGCTGTCAGATCGATGTGCAACAATTCGTTCCGAAGATCGCTATGTTTCTGTAAGAGATTGCCAAAAAATAGCACGATACAAACAGTTATCTGTAAAGGGAGATTTTCTGGGCTGCAGGACAAGACGGGTTGACACAAACCTTACGAAATCACCTTCATCAGTATGGTTTATATGCAAGTAGGCCGTTCTGACCTTTAACCGTAAGACATCGTAGAGTAAGAAGAAACTTGCTGGATGAACAATGCAGTTGGAGTAGTGCAGAGTGGTGTCAAGTTCTTTTCACATACGAGTCAAGATTGAGATTGGAGCTAGATATTAGTCGTATCACCATGTGTAAAAAACGCATGAGAAATAATCCAATTTTGTTCGCAAAAAGTCACAAAATCCAGGTGTTAGTTTAGCTGCTTGTTCAATTATATATTGTATACTTATTCAGTTAAATTGTTTAATTTAATTTAACAAGTATTGGTGGAAATATAGACTTGTATATCGTTCGGAAGGGAAATTGGAAGGATGAAAGATATAGAGACGAGATTTGAACCAGTTGTTTTACCCTTTACTTGAGCCACTGGTGATACCTTTTAATGGATGACAACGCTTAATGTCACAGAGTTCATCTTAACGTAAAGTAGCATTTGGTGCAGTATATAGAGCGTATAGGATGGCCAGCATGCTCACCCTACCTGAATCCAATAAAGTATGCATGGGCGTTCTACAGAGATGGAATCATGCTCGGCCAAAGCCTCTTCTGTTAATATAATAGCTAGAGACTTTCCTTGTAGAGAAGTGTGAAAGATTTCTTCAGAATTTACTGGACAACTTTGTAAATACAATGCTAAACCAATGCCTTGTCATTTTAGCTGTTGGGAGAAACCACAAAACCTATTAATGTCTTATGAAATTCAAAGAAAACGAATTTGCTTATTTTTTTTAAATATTGAAACTTCTTGAATTTCCACAAATGTTTGAAACAGCCTTTAATATATTAAACTGAAAAAAATATTTCGTATGCCAAATTTTCTAGTGTCATATGTTTGTAGGGCGACATAGAAATATCCATTTTAATTTTTCTCAAAAAAGATAAATTGAATATATGTATTTCTTCAAAAAAGCAATTCATTTCTTAATTTTTTTATCAGCGGGTGAATTGGGTAGTTTTATGTTAATACACAAATAAGTATGGAAATATAGATAACAAGTCATTTTCCTTACGGAAGTATTCATAATTGGCATTCTCGTAACAGACACTACGAAGTATATTGATTTCATAAGTTTTAAACAAACATAGAAACATGTGAGGTTAACCTACTATCCGTGTCTTTAAATTTGTCATACTCCGACCTTGACGTATGTGTATGGCATATCCAGATGACAGTGTGGGTGAAATGTCTGTAGGAGGAAAGTCCATTAATGTATCCATGTTTGATTTAACTTCAAAAATTAATTTTCATTAATGAAATAGTATAACTAATAGCTTTTGCATCAATGAATAACAATAAAAAATAGTGTTTATAATTTATTGTCTAATCTAACTACCCTCTAATTTTGACTTGATCTAAATTAGATTCTTAAATAAAATAGCATCCATTCTCTTGCATTATACTTTACCACTATTTCCAATTAAGAATTTTATCCACAATAAATGCAGATGATCAAAATCTGTCCCCATATCTAAGAAATATATCCGTCTTCGTCGAATGTTGTCTTCATCATATGAGTGCTCTTCAAAATTGCAAGGTACGTCCCAAAATCATTTTCAAAACGAGACGTTAATATACTAAACTAAAATAAAGCATCATTTAAAAACATTTTCTCAGTCTTTTTTTAATATTTATTATAATAACAATATTATTTTGACCTTCTGTATATTTTTCATCATTTTTAAGAATTCACTAGTACGATAATCAGCGGATCAATATTGTCTGCATTTAAGAAAGCTAGCCGGGAAGAATTTAAAATAAAACCTTTCTCTTGAGATTCAAGAGCTAATAAAAATATTCAGTTGCCTTTTCCAAAAAATCAAACCCACGCTGTTCAGTTCAGTAGTGCGCTATTTGTTATTCTGTATGCGTTAAAAGTATCAGAAAAAGCTGGAAAGAAAGAGAGCGGTGATATAATGTTACTGTCATCTAAATTCACATGACATTTCGCTGCTTTTTTCTTTCTCCAGCTCTCAAAGATTTGTTTCCGGAAATAGATGTAAAGACAGGAAGGTCATTCATAGATATGTCAGAAACAATTGGACGTTTCTTTCCTACGTCCACTCCTTCTTTGAGAAAATAACTAAAATGAAAAATAACATCGACATTTATATTCTATCATTTTTATAATTCTTTAACAGAAGTTACATGTCTTACCACATCACACACTAATGCAAGTTGTTGCAAGGGGAAAAAATGAGTTCTAGATGTTTAATGTTGGATTTTTATGTCATGATTTCATTCATTGTATCACTTAATGAGCTACTATATAGTAAAAATTTTGATGCGATAGATGTAGCCAAATTTTAGGTTTTAGGTTTGGTTTAGCTAGGTTAAAATCCTGGAAAATGGAAATGTGGAGTCATTTTGACTTTGACATCTCCCCATCTGGTTGTTCAAATCGCACTTATTTGTAACTCATGCAAGTAATTAAAAGTTCAGAATTAACCCTCTGACTGCTCATTCTGCGATTTCCGCGGGTTGGAAGCAAGTCCATTTTCGGCTTATCCTGCGATTTTCGTTAGTTAATGGGTTTACTTAGTACTTTTACAACGCTGAATCATATTACACTAATAAAGCCTTGCATGTAAATAACAATTCGTTTGGTTCAACCGTATTTCAACATGTTTTCAAACGTTGCATCTAAATAGTAATTTTTAAAAAAATCGGCATTCAGAGGATTAAATTTATCAGTCTACATATATTTATCTGAAATAAGTCTGTAAACACATTCTAAGATAATTATAGTGAGTTATAAATAAAGTGAGTGAAGTAGTTCATTATGAGTGGTTGTATGACTTCTAGCCTATAATTTCTCTCACCATAAAAGTTTATTAAACACCCCTTCGAAACGAGAGTAAACACATAGTCTGTGTGATATTTTAATGAAGTAGAACAAGTTTTCATCAACTATCTCATATCATGATAAGAAATTTTTTAACTCCTCCTATCTTTAGAACTAATGGGTTGATGGCTCAATAAATAACACTAATGTTTAGGGTAACTTGACACTGATGGTTCTTCTACATTTCACTTGACGGCCAGACCTATCTATTGGAAATTATGAGAGAATCGCAAGGAAGTCATATGTCAGGTCGAAGAATGTATTTGTCATCATCGTTCTGAAGAAATAATGACCGAAATGTAGCTTTCTTAGCTTCGTGTTTCGGTTTTCTCTGGTATTACTAAGAAAACCTTTTACCACAAAGATAAGACATCTACCACATCTTCCAAAATGAGTTTATTGGCATTGGAGGATAAATAATAATCCAATCCATGTATATTCGGCAGAAATTTTGGCGAGAAAGGGTAAGAGACACCACCTGTTATTTCGCAAAACAATGTTATGAAGTGCGACTATTAGTTTTGGTGAATGATAAAGCTTCATTTATATCAAGACTTATAGTGGAGCCGCTGAGTTCAGGAAATCTCTAGTATTTCTGTGACTTTATTTAGAGTATTTTGATAGTGGAAACTTTAGTTGAATTAGTTAGTTAGTTATAAACGTTATTTAGCCAAATCTTAAGAAATATCTTCTAATTATGCATTATTAATAAAACAAACTAAATTTAATAAAAAGAGTTTTTTAAAACATAATTTTATTAGCATACTAAAAACAGCTTTTTTATTTTAATTATCTTTTACTTTTTTGTCTTTAATTTATAATCCATTGTTATAAATATTATCTCTACTAATAATAAAGGAGAATTTGCGCCTGTGTGTCTCTGTGTGTGTTGGCGCTCTACAGAGCAGACCACTGTCCCTAGAGCTACAAAATTTAGCACAAACATACTTTGGAGGGTGGGAATATGCACCTCGCAACCCTTTTTTCGAAAATTTAATTGGAATTTTAATTAATTAAAAATTAAGCAAAATTTTGGCGCTTTTGCTTAACAACTTCCGAAAATATTACAACACAAAAATTATTTTTACGCCATCTGAAAGTGCAAAACATTACCTTTTCAATGATATCAATTAAGTTGCCTTACTATTTTTTCTCTAATTTTAATAAATTTTTAAAAATATTGTTGAAACAATTTACAACAATACTTTTCATTGTTGTAACGCAATTGAAACAGTTTTCATTGTTTAAAGAAACATTTATTTGCGTGTTACTCTATCATTGTTGAAAGCTAAGGTAATATCTAATATTTAATGCTATGTTTAAATCAGCATATTTTCATCCAGATGCGGCTGGAAGTAAAATGTGCAGCGCCATTTTAAAGTTAAAATCAAATCTATGTTTTGCAAGAGGAATAAGAGAGAAGTTGATGCCGACAATGTGCAATTTGATGTTGCATGACACAGCCAGTCACTTGACTCTATTACGGACATTCATGCGGACAACGAACAGAACATGTGCAAAGTTACTGAAAGAACATGGGTTGAATGTCTATCACAATTTGAAATTAAAACTGTTAAGAGAACCACGAATATCAAATTATGCATAAGAGATTCAATTGAAAGTATATTCCCGGCGAACAAGCTGGTAGCCGAAGGCGGCTAGTAGATAAATAAATCAGTTTTCTTCAAACTCGCTACCAGGTGGCGCCACTCAAATGAAATACGATTTTAATTAAATCATTCGATTACCTGATAATTAAGTTCTGAAAATATCTAAATCGGGTACTGGCACAGTGAATATACAAATATACACAATTTCAAAACTCTATGACATTAGGAAGTCAATGAAAAATCGATTATAAATTTCCATCTTTACAAACAAAAAGCAAATCAAGTTAAATAAAAGTGTGCAAGGAGCCTTTAACCCGAAATTCAAATTTTGAAGTAAAATTTCAGATTCATGCATTACAAATTTAATTTATGTTTCCATTATTACAATTATATAAATTAATATGACTATCATAAACAGTTATTTTGGTGTTAAATGTTCAGTTTAATAGGACCATTAGGTGATAATAGACAGGAATAGGAACATCACCCATCTATGTATTGGAAGAGACTTCGGATCCTATAATATGATCTTGGCCAATATTTAATTTAAACTCTTTTGAATAAGAAAATATTTATTCTTTTAAGTTTTAAAATAACGATTTAATTTAAAGTAATTTTCTATCAGTTTTTTATTGTTGTTTGTCATATTTGTGGCTATTTTTTATTTTATTCTTTGGCTGGTAAAAGTATTTGTATGTTATTGATAGGTTTATTCTGTTGCAACTCACAATCGATACTTAAGAACGATTAAATGCTTGCAAAAGAGCATGAAAAATTTTTTCTTATGATAAAAAAAAGTGTTGTTTTTTCTAAAACATGGCTGCAAACTTGTAATGGATGTGTTAGATATTTAGAATAAAGTATATGGGATTTAGAACTATGAGGCATAGCAGGAAAACTGCAATTAATGAAGTATACCTTGCGGGAATTTTCTGAATCATTTAATTCTACTCTCCCTCCCGGTATAACGGTCAATTTCCAAATATCGTCGCTTAACAACTTTTTTTCACGTCTGATAGGAACACGCTGTCTCATGTTCACACAAGATGTTAAAAATTCAGAAAAATTCGTTATTGATTGCGAAAATTTCAGTTTTTTCTTCCTCTTTGAAATTTCAAAAAATAGAGATAGGTAGTGTTGCTTGTTAACCCCTTGCCTTACGTTTTTATTTACCCTCCTAAGTAGATGCCACCACCCATTTGATATATTTTTTTTATTATTTCAATCTATTTAATATGGTAAAGGATACTTGAGACATTTAAGCGTGACTAGAGAATTTTTGTATTTAAAATTAATTGTTACGATGACTAAATTAAGGATTTAAATAGCGTACGGGCACAAAAGAGCCGAACGTATGACATGCGACCCCGACCAAGAAGGGGTTAAACGACGTTATCATATTCAAACAATGCTTTCTTTTGCTAAGGAAATGGAAATTAGATGAATAAATCAGTACTTTTCTTAAGTTTAAGAAACTTGCCGGTATTCAGTTAATCAAAATGCTAATATAAGCATCTTATTCCACTTTACAATCAAAGGTGGTTCGTGCTTTATAATCGCAGGCATTCCGTTACTTAAAATACTACTCTGAGCAGTGATGCATTTCGGCATAACTTAAACTTTCCATTTTTAAAATTACTTTTGAATAATTTAGTTATTAGTTAATATAAACAATAATATATTTTTTTTACTCTATGTAGGTAAGTTTTAAGAACGAAATTGTAACTAAACAACTATTTATTTTTAATTAAATTTAATTTTAAAAAATGAACTTTGAAACAATTTTTCACAAACCTTACAACAAACCTGACACTCGTTTATAAAAAATAACTGCTGCTCCGCAAGAAAAAAAATCATGAAAGTGTAAGGTTAAAATTTCTCCACATGTAAGTATGATATTTTCGTATTTATTTACGAGAAAAATTTGATAGTACAATGTTTTTAGTTAATAATTATTTATCATTAATTATCTTTCATTTTTTGTTTATTTTAAAATATCAAAACTCGTGGCAAAAATTTTCATCCGTGGAAATCGTTTCAATTCCCGTTTCTAACAACTCTGGAACTGTGTTTTCCACAGAATCCCTTCACAAACTGTGCATTAGAAACGAATGCACTTTGTCACTCCGTGCAAGCAACAGCAAAAAATTCGTACTGAGTGAAAAGGTAGTATTCGGAGCAGTTTTCTCCCTCTACGTAGAAAGGCATACAGTTTTTTTTTAAAAAAATAGTATACTTATACACATAAAAAGTTAAGACAGTTGCAGTTCCGCAGTGTCTATGCACGAGCCTCACCCTGTTTAAAATAGTTATTATAAACTAAATAAGAGCAATCAAGCTGCTAAATTTCCTTATTTTCCCGCCGGTGGGGTGTAGTAATTTAGTAGGGGAGTGCCGGCACAGGTGACGAGTGCCGACACACTCGACCTCGTCATCTGGTCATAGAGCCAAATTGTAAGCTTCGTCCGAAAACAGCTTTCATTTTGGTTCTAAAAGGGACGTTCATATATAAGTAAAACTGAATCCTTATGTGTGTTGAAGCTAGACTGACACTATGGAGAATATGAGTTAGCGTGCCGAATGGTAAGTTTAAAACAAAGAAATTCATGTTAGAAACTGAAGTGAAAATCTTTTGGATTTCAAAGATTTGTAGTTTATTTCACCCTAGCATGCCAAGCACGCAGAATCCATTTTTTATGATGAGAATCACGTATCTTCGTGACCAGAAGATAAAACATGTTACCGCTTCAGAGTGAAAAGGAATCTCATTCATAAAAAAGACAGTATTTTTCAGAGAGAAGAGGGCCTTTGGGAGGCGGATCCATTGACCTGCTGAAGCATCCCTAGTTTTGATGTTCTCGTGCGAGCTGGGATGGTTTTTAGAAGTAGCGGAATATCCCGACAGATAGAGAGGCTGTCAGCGTATCAATAGTTGAGCAATAAATTGTGAAGGGAATTTTTGGCGGCGGAGGAAGGCAGGCTCGTTATATATTCCGTTATTCGAAGGAGACTTTAAAAATGTAAAGCGAATTTTATTTTTAAGATGTTCCATCTTGAATTAAGTTAAAGACTTATTGGTACACGGTGTAACATAAAGAAGGAATAAATTTAACGAAAACTGGTTTTACAAGCACACTTTTATTGGTTATTAAAAAGTATAATTTTTTATTTTAATTACTTCCTACTTTTTAGTTTTAATTTATAATTCTTTATTATAAATATTGGAGAGTCTGAATATGAAATGTTTCTCAAATTCACTACCAGGTGGCTCCACCCGTATGAAATGAAAATTTAAATAAGTTACTCAATTAACTAATAACTAAGCTCTGAAAATATTAAAGTAGTGTATTGTCGTCCAGAAAGAGCATGTGTGCGAAGCTCAAAACTCTAGCAACTAAGGAAGTCCGTGAAAAATTGATTACAAAATTCCTTCGCTTGTAAACACGAAATAACTCAAGTTGAATAATAGTATGTAAAAAGAAATAATAAGACATTAAAATTATTTCTGAAGCAAACTTATCTGCGTTTCAATATATTTTTCCTAATTGTAAATTAAAATACGAAAATTGCTGAATTAATTCATTAGTTAGATTGACATTTTGTGTAGAAGTGTAAGTTTGGAAGGGGGAAGTTCAATTCACCTCTCAGTTGTTGTCCACATCATCTGACTACAGTTTAAAATAATGAATAATTCTAAAATAGCCCTCATGTATCAAAACGGGGCGTTGATACTATTAACCTAAAATAGAAGCTGGACGATAGCTACTGGGAGCGGAACACAAAGTCCTGGTAATCAGAAGACAAAGAGTTAGAATCAGAATCCCATAATCCAAACTTCCACTCAACACTCAAACGTGGTAGTTTTCTATATGACAACATATTTAGGGAGCGCGAGGTCTACAAAAATGGCAGAGCTTAGGAACAAAAACTCATTAGAAAATATCTGGAGTGTTTTCTTCTCGATCTTTTCATATACAATTTGCCAGTTCCATCATCAAGTTTCTTTTCGCGTTATTTCTATTATATTTTCCAATATATTTCAATTTAATTATAGCCATAATTATAAGCACAGAGATGTGCGATATTATTTTGAGAATTTGTTCGATATTTAATGCAGTGCAATATCTTTATGATATTATAGTAATATCGTATAGTATCTTGTTTTATTTGGAATATAACGGGAACAGAAATAAATGTTTTTAGCATTTTCGCTAAAAATCTTTCAGTGGTTGTGTGAATAAGCACGATAAACTGAAACCGCATATTACGTTTTAATTGAATGAGAATAGAAACACGTAGATACCACACCAGCGTCAGGACATTTACCTTTCAACAGGCCTTGAACCAAAATCCTCCTATCGCGAAAACCTCCCACTAGGCCGCAGTGTTTTTCAATAACCACAAAGAAAATCCCCGGACAGTCTCAGCATGCTGGTAAACTGAATGGCCGGTGGCCACAGATAAGCATATGGGTACTGTGATCTGTGCAAAATATCCCTTCAGGGCTCGGCGCATGTGCAAACCCGTCCAGAAGGATGTACGTCCCGCCATCGGTGATGGATCCGTTAACCAGGCAACACCACCATTTTTGTACCCTCCAGTGAAATGAGAATCTGTTTTCTTTGACAGTAGCTTCTCACACCCAAGTTCTAGGTGTCCTCCTCCCGGTGGGAAAGTGGATTTCAGTAAGCGTGCTCTCCATACACCATCCTTGAAAAAAGACGTCTGTACTGAGAGCAAGCAGCAAGAAAACATAGTAAAAAAAGAAGTTAAACCAAATCAAATACATTTTTTTTAAAAAAATATTTGTATAGAAAGACTCCACAGTGTTTAACAATAAAACATGTATTTCTTATTCAAACAATAAAACATACATTTCTTATTCAATTTGAAACACCTTTGGTTATTCATGTCTCAGAAATAAAGGTTAAAATAATGTATTTTTATAATGAATGTTTTTAAAAATGAATGATTCAATCAAAGTGTGCAACATTATACTTTGCAAGAATTCCTTTTAATTACTTTTAGAGTCTCTCAGTGGATTAAAGAGTAAGTTTACTTAAAGCAATCAGCATAGATTTAATCTCAATTAATCTAGCTCGAGAATTTGTAAGTATCGATAGCATTACCCTTCATCTTACGCTTGATGTGGGTGAATGCCGAAGAATGCTTTGATGTTAACTAAGGAATTTGTTAATGATACATGGAGGCTAATCGGAAAGGAAATTTTGCGGAGGATGTATTTGACGCTAGAATGGAAATTCCTCTTGAATAGGAAATGTATTAGTGGAAATCTGGAGTTTGATTCTAGATTCAAATGGTCGGATGTTACATTAGTTCTACAAAACATTATCGTAAAACTATGACTTTTAATCTATGAATCGTTATAAAATTATTCAAAATGTGTAATAAATAGCTAATAAGTGAATATTAGAAAGTTATTTAAAGATACCATATTTTTGAGTGTTTTAATGCACTTATTGTGCTGTCTGTGGACATATTGTTTGTATGTTTATTTGTGGTCATATATTTACTAAGCAATGCAAGAGGAGGTATTTGAACAATCCAAATATACTTAATTATATTTATGGGCACTTCTTTATTAAAAACAATGACGAAACGTAACCTTGTTTATTATAAGCAGTGTTGCTTATTTCGGAATGAAACTTGGACGTCAGGATCAATCGTGAAAATATAAATGGTGTATTTTCATCAAAATTCCAAACTTCTAACATATCAGAAAGTGAGTGAAAAATAGATTACAAAATTCTATCTTTACAAACATGAAACAAGTCAAATTAAATAATTTTAAATGCATATATTTTATTCCATATTTTGAGTTTTAAAACTCTTGAATTTCTCAGCGTTGGTTAAAAAATAAAATGACCTGCTGGAAGAGCATTTTGCAAACAATATTCTGTGAACACGTTATTTTGGATTAAAAAATATATATTACGTTTGAACAAAAAAATTTAAAATCTTGCAAATTATTCATTTTAATCTAAATTAATATTGAACTACATCGGAGTTGATTCATGAATAACCAATTCTGCTTTCACAATGCACGCAATTTCACACACACAATACAGCCATTTTTCACTGAGATAAAAATATTATTTGTGTTTAAGTAAAATTTCATGAAATAATTTTATAAGTGCAGGTATTATTTGTCCATTTCTAAAATATTGTAGCTTAACTTATCGCTAACTCTAGTTTAATATTAATGCTTACAATATATAAATATAGAAAATAAACATAAATATTTATTTATTAATAAGCATAAATATAGCTTATAATATACATATTACCTAAAAGGGTATATGCTTTATATTTTATAAATATTTCTGAGAAGATATTACCCTTTGACTAGGGTGGTGCGCTTTTATCATGAAAGTAAAACGAGTATATAAGGCTTTTCTAGTAGAAAGGTTAAAAATAAAAAAGTTTGAACTTTACACTCTGAACAAAGATCTCTCATTGTCGAATTTAAAGAGTATTATCTTGGAATGAAATAAATTGTATTTCAACATAATGGACACTTCTGTGGGATAACTTCTTTTTATTTCCTTATTTATATGGCCATTTCGCCGATTAATAAGATCCTTTTACAGCATCCATTACTGAGATGAATATTTCTGTTTTGACAAAAGTTTGAAAAAAGTTTGTTTACAATAAACCTTCTTCTCAACACTCAAGAAGTGAGTTAGCTCTTCTTGTCCGAAAAGAAATTACTCTGATATTCCAGCAATAAATATTTTTCATTCATACATGATTTTTCATACTAGTTCCTCTTTACACAAAAGTTGTTTACGCCGTTTATTTTACAAGTTCATGCTTGTTTTTTGCCATTAAATCACATTTTCTGCCCTAGTTTTATTGAAATTCATCTTTCAGATGCACAATTCCATTTGAAAATTAATGGAATTTGTATTATTAATAACGGTGATTCGTGTTTTTTTCAGCATTCTAATGGCATTATTTGAAACTATTATAAATAATTTTTGACACACCCTTTTGAAAAATTTAAAAAATAACTATTGATTTTAACTTATAGTTATGTTACTTTCTAAAGTAATGTACAAGAATTATTTGACCAACGATGATCTCTTTGAGTGACACATTTAACTGAAATAAATGCCGTCACGTTAATGATCTATTTACTTCAAAAACTTTTTTTTAGTATTCCTATAAAACAAGCAGATTTTGAAACTAAAATTTGTATAAATTTTTCATTATTTAAATTATTAAATATTGTGATTGCAGTTGTTTTTCAGTTTTTATAAATTTGTAATATTAAATTGCCATAACAGTACTATTTTTACCACGTTTCCACCGCATGCAGCAGGATCTATGAAGTGTTTTTTTGAGTTCAAAATTTCTCTTACCTCTTTATTTCAAGAAAATATACCTTAAGATATATATACTTAAATTTATCTTAAGATATATTTTCCTTTACATACAAAATACTTGGAACTTTTCCAACATTTGTTGAGAAATGGGTCTCTTTCTTGGTGTATCCATTGTGGCGTGAAATACCGAGCATTTACATTTGTTATAGATTCGATTCATCTTTGGCAAAGCAACCTTACAATAGAGAAAGGAAAGAAAATGGCACAAGCAATTGTCAAAGCAAGATGATAATAATCCAAGTAAGCAAGTGTGTCTGACATGTGTTCCTGAATGTATTGCATCTAAATTATTTATTGATATATTTGGAAGGCAAAAACTAAACAATGGTGTTTGGCGTAACGTAATTTGTTAAAATCTATAAATAAAAGTAAATATTATTTATCCTACGTGTTGTTTTTCAAAATTTTAAATGCTTCTGGTATGTTTTAGTTTATCGTCTGCCTTTAATCAATAGCAAAATATTTTAATTTTATTGTGAACATACCTAAATTTAAAGGCAATTTGAGTTTAAATTCTGATGAGCCATAATAAAAAACTGACAATTTTACGAATATTGGGACGTTTTCTATTTTTTTATACAGGTCCTAAAATTTTTGCAGCCTGCGATACCGAGATTCGGAAAATTTTGGCTCAGTTATGCTGCTTGATTTTATTTGTGTGTTAAAAAATTATGCGGAATTTGCTGGAGCTTAGTGGTAATGCGTTGAATGTAGTGATTATGTTTATATACAAGAGATATTATGTATTTATGTATATTGGTTGTCTATTTTCTATGCATTTGTAAATAAATTTGTCTTTATTCTTTTTAATCGTCCTCCTGACATGTTTACAGATAGTTGCAAGTCCAAGCATTGGGTGTATGGTATAGTTTGTAAGACGATGTTGTATTAAATTATTTCAAGGATCACTGGGAAAATTCTATGGATATGAAAAAAACAGGAGATGCTGAAAGAGAAATTTCGCAGTATCCATCAACGTGCGCCAGTGTAGTAAATCCAAAACAGTAAGTCGGTACAAATGTAGAAGTTGAATTGTATCAGGTTTGTAAAATAATTGCTCTC
The DNA here is from genome assembly GCA_013235015.1 of Araneus ventricosus. Classification (NCBI taxonomy): domain Eukaryota; kingdom Metazoa; phylum Arthropoda; class Arachnida; order Araneae; family Araneidae; genus Araneus; species Araneus ventricosus. The sequence continues at coordinate 378,205 of BGPR01000056.1, forward strand.
CGTATGCCATGTTGGTTATAACGCCCTCATTTTTTGATCACATTTTCTCATTGCATTTAAGCAACATTTTTAGCGAAAACTGTGTAGGCTCGCTATAATCTATGCGAAATCGTTGTTTGTATATTTATAGTTATTGAATAATATGAACCTGGCGTAAGGAAATTTCCTCAGTAAATGCATACCTATGAGTTACTTTGCCTTTTCACATATGAAGCTGCTTTACACGGATTTGGACAAACACATTGCGAAAGAACCTGAAGTCACTGAGTTGAAAATCTCAATCTACCAAGCAGAAAAAGACATGAATAATTAACCTCAAGGTATTCGTATGAGAATTACTTATACATGCTAGTACGGTTTGATCTTTTATAACAAGTTCTTCACTATTTATATCAAAATTCTTTTTGCACTCCAACTACGTTTGGCGTTTTGGTGGGGTTGGCTAAGTGTATGAGGAGAAATATTTTTGACCAGATCAATTTGAATGGCTGCTGAGCAACCGGAAGCACTGATTTATAGCAAAACCTACCTCATTAAGAGTTCCACAAAAAATGTTTCTTCTGCAATCTATCTTATTTTTTTGTGAGCTGTCTACGCGGAAAATTTTAAAATGCATTTCCGTTCGAATATAATGCATATTTTCTTTATATTTTGACCAGAAGCAGTTAGGCTCGTCATGGAATTTTAAAACTTGAAAACTAAAAAACCTTGATACATTATAACACCAGGAGACTAAATTTTTCACCTCTATAATATTTGCGTGCATACTTTGAGTACTGCTGGCTCAACAATTCACCGAGTAGGATTATTAAAGTAGAATGATGACACAACACTTAATTAAGATATGGAGGGTTCAGAGTTAAGGTGAACCAAGTCCGAGAAAGTCCAAGTTTCTGAGAAAACAGATCTCAAAGTTGATTAACTGCATTTGAACTATGGACTAAAATAATTATTACACGGAAAATACAGCATTTCTACACCACTATGGCAGTGTTAGCACAAAATTGGCAAAACTCCTTTCACCTTTGCTCTGAACCTTCCGTATCTCACCCTTTATTTCTGCTTCATGTGTGCTTTGCGTCATTTAATTTTCGTATACACCAGTAGTACCGCTGCTCAATCCTAACGCAGTATATCGACTTCTAATTTTTAAAGAATATGGGCTGTAAACATTTCTAATGGTGTGGATCAAGCATAATCAACAGTCGTATTATCAAAGAATATCGGTATTTTTCCTGAGTTATTCTTCATATTATTTGAGGCTAATTCGCATTGTCGCGTTAATGGTAAAAGATAGAATAATTAGACTATCACAGACACTACAGCGTATGTAAATCATCCGAATTTCCTGCAATGATTATTCTGTTTGGCTAGTACTTCGCTCTTGTCATTTCAATGCGGTAGTATGAATAAGTTGTTACCGTCAAGCGAATGGGTTCATTAGAAGTAGCAGCAGTAAACTCAGAAGGAGACCATATTAATCAGAATGCTACAGTTGCAGAATGCCGCTGCAACACAAGTTTGTTACAGGAAACTTTGAGTTCATATATTTTAACACAAATATTACACAGTCTGTGATCGGTTGACGAATATGTTCCGTATTTGAGGATGCTTATATATTTTATGTGAATATGATTATTTTGTTCTGGAGACCCAAAATATGATTGAAATTTCTTTTCGTGTTATTTATAAGTAATAACAATAACTCACGTCTCTTGACTAGTTTCTCTCGTGATCTCAGTTCTTGATACTTCACTCTTTTTAGGCCATATAATTCTTATAATCAAAAGTTCAGAAAAGCACTTACAAAAATTTATAAAACAGCAATCAACTAGGCAGCTCACAGAAGTTATCTATGCAGCTCTCTAAATCGCATTCCAGAAGCCATTCATAAATATTTGAAAATTCACACTTCTCACTGCAGATTTCGTTTCCCATCTGCATAGCTGGCTTTTAAACGCTACTGCTCTTGACAACCCTTTCAAATTCTACTTTCATCTGTTCATCTTTCCTGAGGCGTTACCAACTGATGGCAGTGAGATACAGTTATACAAAACTTACTCACCGCACTTCTACTCGCACTTGTTCTAAGAAGTCTTTGTATCTGAGAATGTGTTCATGGAAAAATATTTTGCACAAGTGTTCATCGTCCGATTTGTTCGTAGTCCGAATTATTAGTTACACACGAATCTACTGTGATAAAACTATTAGGACACTCGTCCTTAAACTTTTTAATCTGCCAAATTTCAAGGAATTATTTTCATTGGTTTTTCGCTAAACAATGGATTTTTCTTTTCTTTTATATTCAAACAAACAAAACACTCATTTATTATTTTGTAGTTATTTCAGAAGTGCACTTTGTCCAGAAATGAGAAACTGATTAGAGTTTATGTTCAGAAAGTCTTTTTTCTCTCCCAGTCATCCATCACATACTTCTTAATTCATTCAACTTATATACGGCAATAGTCTTATATATTTATGAGAAGCAGGGAACTGACTTTAATGTGACATACACGAAATCGTCGCTCAAAGCACCTGTATTGATTTCTTAATAGATAGTTGTTGGATTGATTTCTTAATAGGTAGATATTGGATTGATTCCTTAATCGATGTTTTTTTAACAGATTATTATTCAGCAATTCCAAAGTTTTCAAAATAGGTCGACAACAAACTGTTCACGAAGTTATTTTCAGAAAAATCATAATTTATTTTGGTAATCTTTTTTAAAAATCAAGCAGGCTATTTACCTAACAAATGATTACTCTCTATTTCCCCATGAAATATCATTTTTTAGTTCCTTAAATCTGTAGTTTTGAGTTTCATATTGCTTACCTTTCCAAACTTTTCTTTAAAATTTGAAGCGGCCACTTGGTACTTAAGTCATACGAGCTTCTTCATTCGCAGACGAAACTTTGACAGCAATTTCAAATAAATTCTCTTCATATATTTCTGAAAATAAAAATACGGAGAAGAGTCTGACATATCTGACGGATCACTCTAGAAATGTCAAGTTCTTAAATAGCGCCCCAAGGTGTAATCAAAAGTGATGGTTGCCGAAGGTCATTTTCTGGCCTGGAAAGTCCGTAACGTTTTAGAGGCCAAGGTGGGAATTGGGTGAAAAATTGGGATATGACTTAAATAACCCAACAGGCTGATAACATCTACGACTGGAAAAGTATTGAATGACCCAATGTAGATGAAAAAAATCTGACCTTATCTGAGGCGATACTTTTAAATTGTTGAAGTAAATTTCCGTTACATATTTACAACCATCATACTCGATGCCGTAAGCAATATTCTCAGAAAAATTAAGATAAAGAACTTTTTAAAAGACGCTTTTATTATAAAAAAGTAGAAACTAATTATTTTATAAAAGTTCTGGAGGTAAAAAAAATACGCAGAACCGTGAAAGGCTGGTAGAAATACTCTATGTAAATTTGAAGGTTAATAATATTCATAACAAATTTTAATTTTTAATGGATGCTTAGAGATGTTCTTTCTAATACTATCCAATGTAGCTGAATTTTCTTATGATATAGTTTACAAGGCATCAGGCATCTTTTTTTTGTTTTACGTTTTCGTTTTGTCCCCAAATTTTTAATAACAAAATTAGATCAACCATTTAGTTAACTAAAAGAAGCGTGTTTTTAAACTCTTTTTATTATTTTCTTTTTCTCACTCTTTAATATATTTCATAATTCATTTTCTTTGATAATATAGACTCTTCTAATCAAATTATTCTCAAATTTGCTGCCAGGTGGCTCCACTAGTATAGAATGCAAAATTTGTTCAAAAGCAAAAGATTCTCTGATAATTTAGTTTTGAAAATATTAAAATAGTGCACTGCATCGAGAACATACAACTGGACAAAATTTCAGAAATCTACCACTTTAGAATATGAGTGTAAAATTTATTTAAAAATTCCATCTTCACAAAAATGAAACAAGTTAATAATAGCGTATAAAAATAACAAACACGAAGAAAAGCGAAATGAATACAAATTTTTTGTGAGATCATTATAATTTGATCTAAAAGCTATTAGCAGAAGTACTCTCAAAAATGTTGTTACAATATGTTCTTTTTACCTAAATACATACGTCTGACTGTGTTGCTACTCTACAACCAACATTTTAATCTTTTTAAGCAATGTCTCTGCAGATTTTATAACAGTACTTAATTACTTGTATCAATACAAAAAAGCTTTTGATGATGGGTAAAGAAAAGTTTTCAAAGAAATGCATGATACATTCCTTAACTGTTTTATTTTAAATCTGTAAAACAGAAAATCATCCATTAAGATTAAACTTTAGAAGTGAAGATACTAAAATAATGGAGATATTCCTTTTTAAAATTGCCGTGAAATAAGACACTATATTTATATGTCGATTTGCCAGCTTTTCGAACATTAATTCATTTAATAAGTCTCGAAATTAGGTTTTTCTGTTCATGCAAGCATTTCCCAGACATAAAAGTTTTGTTTCCTTATTCAAATTTACTTGCTCGAGTCTTAACATGGAAATAGAACCGTTTCAAATAAGTTTATTTTGTGATTAAACTGCAAAGTTTCTTAAAAAAGCGGATAAGTATTGATTTAATTAGAACTTTTGGGGTAAACATGTTTTTATGTACACTTCACATTTATTGTAGAAACATATAACATTCAGAATACAAACTGCGGTTCACTAGAGAAATACTATTGTACCTATCAAAGTTTTGTCATTTTTATATAGTCACTGTACTTAAGATTTAATATGCCAAAGCAGAAAAAGTGGACTTTTTTCAAGAAACAACACCAGAAAGTGTACTTTTTGTCTTGAAATATGTGTAATGTATAAGATGTGAACAAGGCATTATTTTATCTACTAAGATGTAAATTCAATTTATGATATGTGTTACAAAACCACAAAATTGTCTTTTAAAATGTTCGCAGTAGTTCTAATATTATTTCCTAAAGGTGGGTAAAGGTGACAGAAAAGGCATTCTTAAAAAAAAATCGAAACAGTAGAAATTAAAAAAAAAATATTAAAAAATCCGAAACGAAGTTCTTGCAGAAATTGATGAAGGGAAATAAGGTGCAAAAGGAAATATTGTGCTCCTGATTAGTTTAGCATATTTTCATTAAATTTTGTCCATATTTTGACCAGTTGAAGGGGACTTGAAATATCACCTTGTAGAATATTTTGTCAGAAGGTTTCTGCCTGGAAGGAAATAAAAGAATTATGAGACCATCGCGACCTTGGGAGTCTCAGAGAGTTCATAGGATGGTTGGTTTTGGATAGAGGCCGCAAATGAAACTTCGGCAAGTCCCTTTTACTATGATACAAGTTCATGGAAATACAGCTTATCAATATTGGATTACGTTTCTGTAATCGCTCTGTATATTGAATGATATAACTTTGTTTCTTTACAAGGCTTTCAAAGTTTGTTTTTTAAGGTATAAAGTTGAAAATAAAAAATTCATGTAATTATTTTCAATAAAACTTGAAAACAAAGGTGATAAAATAAAAAAAAATACATATTAAAATCTGAAACAAAGTGCGTGAGTAAGTCGGAAAAAAGGGGTAAAGTACAAAAGACAATACTATGCTCCTGAATAGTGTAGTATATTAACATTAAATTTTGCCCTTTATCTACTTTGGTAAGATAAAAGTGGTGTAAAATAATACAACCTCGAGAAATTATCCCTCTGGAAGAGTGCTGCCTTAAAGGAATTCTAGGAATTATGAAAGAAATAAAACTGGCAGACAGAGAGAGTGCAAAGGATGATTGATTTGGATGAATTACAGCAAATGAAACTTATGTACATCCTCCTCACGATAATTTGTAGAATGGCATTTTAAGGTGTTAGGTTTTTCAATGATTTTGCCTTTCAGTTTGGGGTATTCTTTTGAAGCACACTGTATATTGAACTCTGGGAATTTCTTGCCATGAATACGAATTATTGATTTTTTTTAATATTAGATGAGATTTGTGCAATGTCAAGCAATTTGTTTTGTATCATTCTAGAATTAAATTCTTTTTATCCTTTTCCGTAAACCTCCTGATTTTTTAAATTTGCTTTTACTCCATTTCACTGAACCTACGAAGATTTTTCAGATAAAAACCTATACAAGTTTTATAAAACGAGGCTTCATTTATGAGAATATTTTTCAGTTCGCATGAGCACGTAAAATAGGTAGCCACAAGTAGAATAAAGGAAAAATAATAATTAATAGCTAAAGGTTGGAACATTAATCAGCGTTTAATCTATTCTGCAGCTAGCGTATAATACGAATGATTTATCGTTTCCACGGTACAGAGCTCCTAATTTAGACGAAAATGTTTTTTATGCATGCGTGTGGAATAATTGCGATGCGCTTCTGTTCTTGGTTAATAAACTCGGATGATGAGGTTTATGTAAAAGAATGAAAAAGTTGATTTAAGTTTCCGTGTGCACCCAGAGGGAGGGAGAAATGAATAAAAAGGAGTCACAGCTTGATACAATAGTATAAAATTGTTTCAGTTATTGCCCTGGGCTTCTGGGACTCTATTGATTTTTCCATAAATCAAAGAAAAGTGAGTGGGTCATACTTCAAGAACAACTTTCATTTCATAGATTACATAATTATTGCAAAACGGAAGATTGAATCAAATAATGCGTGTATATACAGTTCAGAAATTAAAAGCAAATATCAGGCATAGAGACTAAATCACGCAATATCTCATAAGAATTAAAGTTATTCTAAGTAACAATCGATAAAGGAAAAGTAAGTGTAACAAGGTAAAATATGTGTCTTTAACTGAATTTCATTTCTTCTGTGTTATACATTAAGTTACAACTGTGAGACTATTACAGGGTGTTTAGATACTCTGACGACAAACTCGGACCGTTCTTAGTAAATACCATGATAAATAAAAATTGTAATGAAACTCAGTGTTGCAAACGACGTCTAATCAGTGAAAATCATGAAAGCACGTACTGTCCTACCACCAGGAGAAAAACCCTGGACAGGGTTGTCGTAAGTAGACGAGTTGAATAAAGGAGGTAAACGGGTATAAAATCAACCAAAACATTTAGCGAACAAAGCACACTTCGTTAGACGAGGAATTCGACCGTAGCACAAAGCGAAACGAGACTTCCGTCTATTCTATCTGCGCCAAATGAAATAAAGCCCTTTCCTTCACCCCCAAAGTGCAGTGGAATATCCCGTTTCCATGACGCCCGCCACAGGCATGCCTGGTGTCTAGGGTTTTTCTCGTGGCGGTAATACAGTATGCCATACTTTTCCCATTTATTTAAATTCGAGAAAAAAATTAAAATTGCGTTACAGATCTTTAAGAGTACATCATTTCTGAAAAAAATCTATTCTAAATGAATATTAAATTCTTATAAAAATTCCGAAAAAATGTTGAAACAATTAGCTCTTAAGCAGATCTATGAATAATCTCAACAAGAAGTGTACGCTTTGACGACACGTCGCTTTGTCACATTAGTGTTAAATTGGAAAAGTGTAACAGGACGTTTTTTGCATATCATTTATAGTTATGTGTTGATGTTACTGCTGATTTTGGCATAGATATATTTTTCTACAATAAATTATAGTATCGTCCATTCACATAATGAAGTTTCGTTGGAAAAGAACTAGCATCACAGTATGTTGAATGCCTTTCTTTCGAAACAAGTTGAATAATTTTATACGAGCAATATCAATTTAAATGCGGGTATGTTTTTCTAAGTTTAGAATTTGGATGAAAACAACTGAAACAAAATCATTTTATTTATTCCTATTTTGTTTAAACAAATTTAATTTATTTGGAAATCCTTCTCTTTCCATTCTTGATACTCATTTCTTACATTTATATTCTTTATAAAATATTTATTGTTTAGTTTGCGTTAGAATTGTCAATTAAGCAACAACAATTGTTTTATACACTACAATAATGTCTCGTTTTCAAGCTACTCTAGGGCTACTGAGAAAGACTTTCATTATATTTAAATACCGTTTGTTGTTAAAGGCGACTCATGAGAAATCTCTCCATCTTCGAAATTTCCATTGTGCACCAAAGTGAGGAGACTTGACTAACGGCAGAAGATTAAGTAAGAAACAGATACAATGGCCGATCCTCCGATTCGTCCGAGACAGACACCAAAACCATAGTGGCCTGTACAGAATAACGATATTTTATTTAGACTTTCATTATAATGGCATAAGAACAGATAAAATTTACTTCTGCTTCAATATTTTCACGCAAGAAAGCAAATTCTTTGAATAACTCTGCAAACAAAAATAACAGAATACCTATAGAGGTTTCTACATATTCCTACAAGAGATAAATATTTTGCTGCTCCTTAAAACATATATCCATAGAGTTTGAATAGCCTATCACAAGATGAAAGACTCCTGACGTCATTACAAAGACAGAATGATTCCCGCAATAATGAAGAATCGTGGAATTGGCGGCTTTGAGAAAAATATCGCCAGGCTAGATTTTTAGTTTTTTCTAATATTATCAAATTATTTGCATGTATTCAAAGAAACTATACGTGAAGGACCAATTATATTTTCAGATAAATAAAATGTCACTTTTACACTGTTTTTTTTTATCAAAATCGCGTCCTAGAATATCTGTTGAGTCCAGTTTAGATTGTTTGGATATTCCCGGGCGTCTTTCGAGGATTTTACAAGATTAATTGATTAAGATTTTAAGAAAATGTGTGTTCTTAAGAATCGAATCTTATCTTTTTTAGATTCAATAAAGTTTTATTACAAAATTTAACAAATGAGACTCTATCGTGGATATAAATCTAACGTGCTGTTTGAAACTATTTAGTAGCAATTAATTAAATTTTCTATTGATAATAGTTTCGTGGATAATTTGTGCATAAAATCCCAAGGCAAGAAAAGAGCCTTTTAATTTAAAACAATAAATAGGTTGTTTTCATTAAAAGCAGGACGATTCATTTATAAGTGTCAGCATTTCTTTGGCGGATAAAAGGCTTTCAAATTTGGTGACATCTTCGATGCCCTAGCCCTCCCATGTGCATCAATTCGCAGTTGGTTTATTCTTAAATATGACTTAAAAGAGAAAAAGGCTTCTTCAAGCTCTTCTCATCAGTTGATTGCTTTTTTAATGCTTCTTTAACCTTCATTATTTTGAAATAGAGAGTTTTAAATAAAGCGAGAACATCTGAATAAACAAATAAAAATCGAAACTAGAAGCGTTTAGAAGCGTTTTTCTCAATTCTCCCCGTTTTCAATTTCTACAGAGTATAATTTCCATTTTAAACTTGTTTTTCTTAGTTGTCTCATCGCTTCTCTAAAACAGGCAAAAGCAATTAAACTGTGTTTCGTCTCCCCTGATGGAAAAGTATATTAATTCATGCGCGTATAATTTGCTTTGTCTCTTTAGTATTCCACGACAATCGAAAATGCTTAAAATTCATTAACCCACGTCCAAAGCATTTTTAATTCAAAATTTCAGATGTTATTTCATTCGCGAGCTTCTTTTCATTGAAGATTTTATAAAATGGAAAAAATCGATCTGTTGAAGCATAATAACTCGTTAAAACGTTATCCATTACACACTGGGAAAAACTTCAGTTTTAATTTAGTATGTTACCATGGATACCTAACCTATTCCTGTTGATCTTTTTCTTACCAGCACTTTTAAAAATTTTGATTTTTTTTCCATTCTTACAAATAAACTCAGTTCATTCAGTTATTTCATTGATACTTTTAATATGACTGTGAGAAGTTATCTACACTCATGTCCCTAAGTTTTGAAAATCAAATGTCTGTAAAAATTTCTGATGAAAAAGAATTACACGTGTCTTCTTGAATAATATCCTTATGTTTCAAGCTAAAATAAGCTACTAGACAAAGTATAAAGTACCTCATACAGGGCAAAACAGTTGGTGTTGTGTAAGAAAGGAATCGTTGCTATGACGTAGCGTACTAGTTAGAAATCAGCATGTAAACCTGAGATCGACATAGACGAGTAGCTGTGGCTCAAAGGACCCACCTGGGCGATTGGCGATTTTTTTCCGTGGTAGAATAATTGGTTGGTTAAAATGTTGTCGGACGCATATAGAAGTAAATCTCTTACTTTATTGGATACTGGGATACTTGTACAATACTCCGTCGCTTAACAAGCAACCCCAACTATCTCAGTTTTTTGAAATTTTGAAGAAGAAAGAAAAATTGAATTTTTCGTAATCAATAACGAATATTTCTGAATTTTTTTAACATCTAGTATAAACGTAAGACCACGTGCTCTTACCAGATGTGAAAAAATCATAAATATTCGTTATTGATTGCGAAAAATTCAATTTTTTTCTTCCTCTTTAAAATTTGAAAAAAATGAGATAGGAGGTGTTGCTTGCTAAGCGGCTATTGTTTGTTTTGTGCCTTCTTTTCATTAAGCAGGCTTTATATTAAGAACAATTATTTTTGTTTTTTTTAGGCTTAATGCGTACAAACTTCTATTATCGTTAATTTATAGAAAGGAGTGATAATATTCGATATGATGAATAATCCTTTTTCCACATATTGAGTACGAAATATAAATTTTCAGAATTTTAGATATAATGTAATATTTGTATGTTTCGCAAACTTTAAGTGCATTTCAGAGTATTAGTAAGTTAAATTTTGCTTAAATGAAAGAAGTAACCAACTCCTTTCATGTATACTGAGAAAAGAATGTAGGCTTAAGTACCTTTCCATTTCCAACAACCCTAAGATCACTCAGAAAGGAACGTTAACCTTAAAAAATAATCGTTTTAGAAATATAGCCTTGTATCATTTTTGGCCATTGCCCAGTAACAATACATGCTGTTTTCAATATTTTCAGTGATTTGTTACCTCAGTAAACTTTTATATAGCACCGTGAAGAAAATAATTTCAAGTAAAGGATATTTTTCTCTACCATATCGTGAATTGAATAATACATTTAGGTGACTATCAATCAATTGTTTCATGAAAATGTAAATGAAAGGGTTTTTTTTACATAATTTTGAGAAAAATATGAAGATTTTTTTTCTTACAAGTTTATGAAGAAAGTTATGAACGACACACGTTCCTTTATCAATGAAACTAATGAGTGCACGATCAGGCAATAAGTCTTATTATCAAATTAATATTTCAGAAATTATGAAATAATTTATCAAAATACAATTAAACTCTAATTGGAAACCATTTATTAGCATCTCAAATAGTAATTAAAATTTATAAACAAAATCATGTAGTAGTAGTTTGGTTTTGTGACCAAACAAACTGAAATTTTATTATGTTGAAATTTCATCACAACACTCAGTATTTATCGAAAAATAAGTCTGATAACATCTGTATTAATAATCTAACAGACGACTAAAGTAAATTTATATTCAAGTTCTAATGGATTGGCCAACGTCCCCATAAAATGCTTCTCTGTCTTATCTTCTGAGCAATTAATTTTTATACATACCAACGTTCCCTCTTTCAATGAACATTAAATGGATGGTAAAAATTCTTCTATGACACTAATTAAAAATCGTTGGAAGAATAAAATGAAATTCGCATATTTTCCTACGCTGTTTCTTTTTTTCCGAAAGAGACCCATAAATATCCAAGTGTCTATGTTTCTACATATCTATGACCAAATTACCTTTGGAATCGAAATGTGGACATCTGCTGATGACACGGGCCTTGACGAAGCTCCGTGATTCGCTGGGATTCCTATCTCGACCTGCCTACAATACATTTAACCGCGAGGGCTATCAACAAAGTTATTTTATGGTTCCTGAAATGGTCCTGCTGGGTCTGAAATGACTTCTGTGTAGCTATATATAACTGGAATATGATCCAAACGACGTATTTGAGAGAGCTCTTGTCGTTTCTACCATCGATGGTAAAGAGGACTTCGAATATTCAAAGGGCAACGAATTGCTTCTTTTTTTAAAAATTCTTATGTTAAGAGTTTTCAATAACCACAACTGAAGGAATACAGAGAAGACCAAAAATTTTTGATATTCGCATAAAATCTTTAAAAAGAGAGAGTTTTTCGAAGTTGTTGCGTACAATTTCCTATAACATGCTGCTGTCGGACTTAAGGAAATGATAGCTACAGGATAAATCAAGAGAAAATTCCAGAACCTATTAGCACTTACGGAAGCATGCCTGTATAAGTTTGCAGAGTTAATGATTTTTCTTGTTTTTAAAGTAAAATTTGTTCCAAAAAACCATTGGCGTAGTGAGGGCTAGTGGCGCCTGAGGCATAAAATAATTTTTCGCCCCGACCCCAGCCGTCAAAAGTGCCTTAGCATGCGTAAATGGCGACTGGTATTACATTTTCGCCTCTTCATAATATTTAGTTTTAAAAAGTGACATAAATGCACTTTTTTGGCGCCTATACCCTTTCTCTCCCGCTACACCACTTCGTAAAACCGTTTATTCCATTAATGGGAATTAAAAGAGTGAAAGAAATTAACCAGGTTGTCGGGAAAAATTGAGAGGTTTACTTAAAACACCGACATTTAGACAAATGGTAAATGGAATATGCCATTTAAACTATTTTTGTAGCATACGTAACGAATTAAACTAAAGCAATAATTTCAACACTAAATTCTAAATGAGTGCAGTAGAAACTCTGCTAAAGTTCAGATTTTATCCTAAGATTTTTATCAAAGAGGGAGGCGCCTTAATCCAATTGTCCATCATTTAAAGAATATTATTATATATTTTTGTTTTTCTGTATGTCTAGGCGAATAATTCGTTATATTCTCAGCATGAAATTTTTAGCAAGTAGTGAATGAAAGCCAGAAATAGCACCTGAGCAAAAGGCAAGAACTTATGTCATCTTTCTTCCAGGCATTTTCTAACAGATATAAATCATAATGTAAACGACTGCGAAAGTATCTTAATGATTCATATGACAACTTTTCGTCTAAATGAAGGTATTGTGTATTTCTAAGGGTAGTAGTTTTTTAACATCAAACAGCAGACAAATGCTTTATTGTGCTTGAGCAGTGAAGGAATTATGCTATGTTAAGTGTTATGAATGACGCCTGAGCATTATAAGGGGAAAAAAGAAATGTTTTGAATGACCAGGTGTGAAGTTCTGCTTCTGTAGTGTCAGATTTGTTCTAAGGAGGCCACAAGATCTATTACATATGTCGTATTTAATATGTTATACAACATACCCAAGGAGTAACATGGGCAAATGCATGACTATAAAGCATCAATTGTAAAACAAAAATTTGCTTTACTAAATACTATAAATGATTAATTCATTTTCAAAACGCTATATATTCAAAGTATTACACGTACAAATATGAGTTGTATGTGAAAACAAGTGCAAACTCATGAAGTTTGCATTGTGTGCACCAGGTGGTAGCATGTGAGTTCAGTATCTTTCAGTATCTCCCAAAATGGCACAAAGCTGAATGGGCCGTTTTTTCCTGTGAGAAGACTGTGTAAGTTGTCTGGATATGTTGCAGTTGTGATTGTTTCGGCAACTGACTGATGATTCCAGGGGTTCTGTCTTCAAACAGGACGGGGCATCCCCTCATTGGAATATTCACGTTCATCGATACCTCAACGATGGACTTCCGCATTGCTGGATTGGGCGTGTTGGTGAGGATGACCTCGCTTTGTTCCTTTGGGCCCCCCAGGTCACCTGATTTAACGCCTTGTGACTTCATCCTTTGGGGGCACATTAAGGACCTTGTTTTTGCACCACCACCACCAAAAACATTAGAAGAGCTCAGGAAACGGATCCATGCTGCATTGATGACCATTGATAGGATGACGCTACAAAATGTGTGGAAGGCCTGACGTATGTCGTGTGACCTAGAAGGCGCACATAGAATATTTGTAGAGTGTGCAGAAAACTCGATGAGTTTGCGGTTATTTTCATGTATGACTCATATTTGCATTTTCATGTATGACTCATATTTGTACGTGTAATACTTTTGAATATATAGCGTTTTGAAAATGAATGAATCTTTTATAGTAGCCCTGTATTATAAATAGGTTAATATTACTTTTGTTTATCAAATCTCATTCCATTAATAAATACTTTTATTTTAAAAACATGTTTATTAGTTTATATTTAACAAGTTCTTCGTGTTTCCAGGAAGTACATACTCGCTCTAAAATATAAAAAAAGGCTTTATCGAATTCTATATATATCCCAACAACTATGCTACGTCTAAATAAAAATAAACAAATGACATAAAATATCCACAGCGCTGTGAACTTTCAAAATTTTTTTATCAATCCAAACTCTAAACATTCTCTCATGAATACCCCAGCACACGCTCATCGATTATAACTTTTCTCAATGCAAAAACAACTATGGGATATTTCTTAAAGTGAAAATTATGTAAATTAAAAAAAGTTATCTGCATTTAAAAACTTTGAAAATGCCTTAAAATTAAGAAGAATGAAAGTTCCTGATCATTTTGTAGAAAAAGATGGATTAGTACACATATACAGGGTGATTCGATTTCATTTCAAAACTTATCAACTTTGCACAGGGGCAAGTAGGGGCAAACGTCACATGTACGTAATAGAGAGTGCTGTTTGACCTTAAGTTAAATGGACATTTCCAGCATTATTTCAGTTATTTCCCGTTCAGTATTATTAGTTACCTATCAGCTAGGCTGAGAGATAATTAGAGATTGCAATGAGCGTTGATTTTGAAAGTTCCAGCATCAGAAAATCTCCAATGCAAATCTATAACAGTCTATTCAACCACATTGGGATGAAACAGCCTTATTCGGGTAACCATATTTTATCTATAGTAAATTTGGAAACAAGAATTCTTCTGAAGAAACTATTTTAAAAAAGGAAATCTAATTCATTCTTTCTTTAATAGGAAATACTTAATAATAAGTAAGAAAGAGACAATCCAAGAAATTTAAACCAAATTTTGAACTCATGTCAGACAGAAAAATGTTGGCTTATCCAAGCCGCCTGACCATTTCAGTTCAAACATTTTAGTTTATACAGTAACAACTGCTTAAATTTGGCTATATATGTTCCTTATAGTTATATTTTTAAGGTTTTCTTTGTAGTTAAAGATAAAAAATATGTAATGAAATAAAGGTTTTCCTTTTAAATAAATTTTTTACTTTTTTGGAAGTGTTTACATGCAGTTATTTAACTTCTTTCATATTTGTAAAGGTGAAATTTCATAAACGATTTTTCTCTAATATACTAGATTTCCTTATATATTAGAGTTCTGGTACGTTGATCAGTTGTTATGTGCTTGGAGGCAATGCAATATTTTAATATTTTCTAACTTGAATTATTAATTAATCGATTGATTTTAATTAAATCTTGATTCCATTTGAAAGACTCTCTCTGGGAGTAATTTTGTGAGAAAAAATTGATAACAATATTCTGTAATATTTATAATAATGAGATATGAAATTTATCAAAGATTCAAAAGAAGAAAATAATAAAATCCAAGAAGCTTTTATAAACACGTTTTTATAAGCGTACTAAAAATTGAACAATAATTTATTTTCAAAAATATAGAGGTCAAGATAAAATCTCAAAAACGAGAGACCCTGAAAATTATAGAGTGAGACCAAATAAATATCACCAGAAGAAAAATTCCGAAACATTCATTGAGAATTAAAAATACATTATAAATGAAGGTAAAATTGCTGTTTACTTATTTTATTCCATCTACTAGCGTCTCACGATTTTACGATTTTATTTTGACTCCCATACTTTTGAAAAAGAAGTATTTTCTACGTTTTAGTACACAAATAAAAGCATTCTCTCAAATTCTTTTTATTTTTATTATATTCATTATATTTCAATGCAATAATTTCACATGGTTTTTGCACGAGCTGAATTCATACTGCGGTATACTTTTCTAGAAGTTTGCTTGGCTCTTCGTCCTACGGAAATGGTCATAATTTCGCCTTGCACTGTCTGCTCATATCTTCCTTTTGTGCCTCTTTAGCAAGTTTCTTTTCAAATATTTCTGTTCTCGAAAGTATTTTATAACTTCTTTAGAAAGTGAGTTTTTGTCCTTTTTTGATGTTTTCCGTTAACTATTTGTCAACTGCATCGATCGAAAGACTTCGCTTTCATTACTTTCAGCAATCATTCAGTAAGAAGAAATTTTTCAACTGATCTCCGCCTACGCTTCCTCCTTAGGGCAACGCTTTAAACGCTTTCTTTTCGGATAGAAATAAAATTTGTGCTTCTATTCATCTCCGTAGAATACAAATTTCAATTCTTTAGCGAAATACTGCTTTCTGAGCTTTTTATTTAGCTATTGCTTTTGCGATTTTAAAAGATTTCTAGTTTATTCTGGACAGTACTAAATTTTGTGAATGTATTCTTACTGAATTATGAACAATATAAAAGATACTGACTTAGATTGCAATATCATCATTCTTTATTATCGCGCTCACATAAGTATTTTATTTGAATACTTATATTGCTATTCCAGAATGGTAGCCTATTTATATTAAACATAAGAGTGTTTCTTTTATCAAAAATTTCCGTATTTAATTTATTATTAACAATTTTGATCTCAAGATCTAGAAAATCTGCAGAAGAAATACCTTCATCAGTTTTAATTAAAGTTAAATACTCTGGATAAAAGTCAATAATTGGTGTGTATCCTTCTTCTCTTGAACAAATAATTAAATCATCAATAAATCTGTACATTATACAGGAATTGTAATTAATTTCTTTTTCATAATAATGTAAGTATAAGTTAGCAAGAGCATTACTTGCAGGTCCACCTTGTGGAATACCTTTAATTTATTAACCCTTTGGACAGCATAACTCCGGGGGCATCTCTCAAGGCTCTTTTTTTTGAGGTTATATTATCAAACTGATGTTGTAAATACAAAACATACATCACGTTTTGGCAGTTAATAAATAATTTATGGAAAATGTGGGGGTTATTAATAAGGATCACATTCAGAGCGGTGGTAAGCATACTTACCGCTGAGCATTAAAGAGTAAAATATCTTAGAATATTCACTGGTAATATGTTTACCACTAATTTAGATAATTTAAACATCTTTCTGTAAGATTTTCCAGTAAAACCATGTAATTTTATTCAGATTGAAATTAAATAATTATTAAATTAAATTTTGAGTTCATTTTGTATCTGATGGGACAGCTAGGAGGAGCTTCGATAGCATAAAAAAAACTTACAACCCTAACACAATTTTACTAATATATCTTAACACATTTTGTGATAAAGAAACTAAAGACTCTAAACTGGAATTTAAATAATTACACTCAAAATTTAAATCAAAATATCATAAGATCATTAGGAAGATCTCAATTTATAGAAACTCCTCCTGCATCAACAGTTTTGTTGAATTTTTTTTAAAATGAAAGTTGAATTTAAATTAAAGAAATAAATTCAGTAACAAATGCTTTATTTAAATATAAGATAATGTGTTAGATATAAAAAAAGAAAACAATTTCACGTTTTACTTCTGAAAAATTTTCGTGAAATTTAATGACATATGCTGTAACATGATTTCCTTATGAAAGCACTCGCAATGAACGAGCATTGTTAACATACCACCACTTTTGAATTAATTACGATTAAACTATAAAATTAATTTATCCTGAGGTTATTCTTTAGCTCAATGGAATGACACCATCAGTAAACTATTTATCATTGTTTACAATGTTTTCAGACATGAGGAAAATCTTTCAGGTGGTAATATTTATACAGAGAACTATAAAGGTTAAGGTTTAACACTGTTAAGCAAAGCCCGCGCGAAACAGTAATTTGGCAGATTTATTTCTAAGAATAAAAGTATTGTTAGAAATTACTTTTTATGAATCGGAGAAACATTTCATCACAATGAATTAGCGTTAAAGATCATTTTCTGGTCTTTAAAATGGCATAAAATATTGTTGTAATAAAGATTTCTAAAGTTATTGCAAAACGTCTAAAGCATTAGGCTTAAAGAAACGACTAATGTTCGTTATTTAATAAATATCTTAGAACTAATTATCTGAAGTTGAAATAACACCTTTGACCTAAAAATGTATGCTGACAGATACATGTAAGATTACCTTATTTTGGATACTTATAAATTTAAACAAATTTTCAAAAAATAAAGTAAATTAGTTCAAAGTCTAACCATTTCCTAGCAACTAGTACTATAAATATGCGTTATTTCAAAATAGTCTGCCGTAAATTTAAAAATTAATAAAATTGAATGAAAAAATGTCACGAAATAAATTTGGTATCATAAAAAGGTACAATTTTTTATCTTTCAGATGAGTATAAAAAATTGTATCAGACAATTTATTCCTAAGTTACGTGGAAAACGAGGATTACTGATAGTTGATTTTAAAATAATTTATTCCACATGTTTTTTCGCATTCCTGAAGGATCACGTGACAGTTGGTGAAAAAATAAAATAAAGTTCACAGCAATCGCTGGAGTCAATGGGAAGCTTTCTTTGTAACTAATTTTAATCAGTAGTCAAAATATTATTTAACGTGATTTTACCTACCTAATGTCCGTTCTTGGGTTTGAAGAAACTTCTGCCATTTTCCATCCAAATCGGTTTGGTAGTTTGATCGACGACAGCCAAACAGACAGACAGACAGACAGACAGACACACTTTCATTTATTATATTACTAGCTGTTACCCGCGACTTCTGCGCGAAGAATTTGAATTAATAATCTTTTTTTTAATTCACGAGATAGTAAATATTTTGTTGCATTTTGAAGAAGGGAAAGGAAAATTCTGACGGAGATAATACTTAATTGGACAGCTGACAGGTGTACTCAATACATGTATGCTGATACTTATATAAATTGTTTATCTATTCTAATATACTTTTTGTATATAACATTATTTACAGGATGATAAGAAGGTTGTGTGGGCTGAACACGTGAACACCATGTATAGTTGCCCATGCAGAAAAATGGTTTTCCATATGTCCTCTGCCACTTTCAGTATCGCTGGCCTGGCAAATGCTATATTGAAAGGGATTTGTTACCTTCGACTGGATGATAAATCCTTCGCGCATTATCGGAAGGCGTGATTAAAATACTCTCTCTTCTCCTATATCAGTCATAACAATAGGCTTTCACCCAACGTTTGGACCTTGGTGATTTGCGACCGTGTGCCATTGCGCAGTCTCGGTATATCGAGGTTGCGTATTAGTAGTACTGGCGCACAGCATTTCCAATCTCAGCTTGTCGGAAGGTGCACTGAACAATTCTGATGTTGAGAGCTCTACGATATGTATGTTCCTTGTTAAGCCCATTACCGTATCTACAGATGGATGTTTTTTGTATAATACCTCATTGTGAAATTACAACATCAAGAGATATCATAACGTCATTGGGATCACTGTGCAACCATTAAAGAAACTGCAGGGACAGAGAGGAGAATGTAAAGTCTCCTTTATTATGATTAAAAGCAATATTTTCATATATTAAACTTTACGCAGAGCCCATGCAAGAGTAATTTCGTTTGAGATTTTTTCTATAAGATAAAAGGACTTTTAGAAATTACGTTACAAAATATTCCCTAAACCTTACAAACAATCCAGAGACATTTTCATCGCAGTGAATTAATGGCATTAAAGAGATAATTTTCTAGGGTCTTTAAAATGGCATAAAATAATTGTTGTCTAATAAAGATTTCGGGACGTTATTGTGAAACGTCTAAGCAATAGCAAAGCTAACTAATAGCTATTTGTGTTAAATATCTTAAATAGTAACTCTAAGAAGCTAGAAAATAGCACCTTGTGTAAATTTCATGTCGCTTCACGATCACGTTTAGGAGAAGTCTTGGAACGACCGATCGACCACGAACAGACAGATACATGTAGTTTCTGCCTTGTTTTATAGATATTTATAAACATAAGCAAAACTTTCAAGAGCAAAGATAAAGTAGTTCAAGAGAATTTTAACCGTTCCTAACGGCGAAATAGTATAAATTTGCGTTATTTCAAAATCGTCTGCGTAATAAAAATTAATAAAATTGAATGAAAATCCAATAAAAGTGGTATCATTGAAAGAGTAAAATTTTATCTTTAAGACGGTATAAAAATAATTTGTATCTAACAATTTGTTCCGAAGTTGCAGCGGAAATAAGGATTACGGTAGTTGATTTTAAAATAATTTATTCACGTTTTCCATTCTGAAGGATCACGTGACAGTAGATTGAAAAATAAAAATCTTCATCGCGAATCCGGAGATCAATGAGCTTTCTTTGTTAACTCTTTTTTAATCTGTAGTCAAAATAATTAATTTAACGTGATTTCACCTAGCCTTCGTTCTTGGGTTTCAAGCTACAACTCTAAAGTTTTCTCAAATCACGGTTTGTGGTTTGGTCATTGAAAATATAAAACAGACAGACAGACAGACACACTTTCGCATTTATTATATTACTAGCTGTACCCGCACGCTGGTATTGAGGTGATATTCTTTTTTTAATTCACGAATGTAAATGTTTTGCTGCTTTTGAAGGCAGTAAAAGTTCTGACAGGATAAACTTATTGGACGGGTGACGGGTGTATGTATGTATGCTGTATTATAGTTATGTGAATTGTTTATCTATGATGATAAGTTTGTATACCCACGTTCCACGGATATGAGAGTGGCTGTACACGTACCGGGCTATAGTTATGGAAAAATATGGTTTTCAAATGTGCGCCACACTTTCGAGTGTCTGGCCTGAGCCTCGCAAATGATATTTACAGTTTTTACCTTTTGACTGAGGTTGATATCCTTCGGTGTATCGGAAGGCGTGGAAATTAAAACCTCTCTCTTCTCCATATCGAGTCATATAACATGCTTTACGACGTTTGTACCCTAGTGGTGTATTTTTTAACCAGTACCCATTCGCAGTCTCATTATATCAAGTTCGTATTAGATGTAGCTGGCCACCGACTATCGGCTTCGATGGTAAGGAATTTAGACAATTCGAAGTTCCTTAAGATACAGAATGATGCTCCTTTTGTGCCATTACGTATCTACAGGAAGATATTCTGTAATATTCAGTGAAATTGAAACAAAACATGAGAGAATAATTCCACTAACGTCTTGGATCACTGTGCAACCGTATTAAAAGCTGTAAATGCACACAACAGGAAACCGGAGAGTGTAAAGCTCTCCTTTGTTGTTTATGAAACAAGTATTTTCTTATATTTAACCAACGGCAAAGCCCGCGCGCGAAACAGTAATTTGAAGCGATTTATTTCTATAAGAATAAAAGTATTTTGAAATTACGTTAAAAATATTTTTAAACCTTTATAGCAATCGGAGAAAACATTTTCATCGCAATGGAATTAATATCATTTAAAAGTCTTTCTGAGTCTAACAAGGCATAAAATAATTGTTGTCTAATAAGTTCCAGAAGTTATTGGCAAAACGTCAAGCATTAGCTTAAAGCGCTAGTGATTTCATTATTTAATTAAATATCTGGAACTAATTAACTCTAGAAGTTGAAATAACACTTTGACCTAAACATATGTTCTAGATGCCGTGTGTAATTTCACGTCGCTACAGTTCACCGTTTAGGTTCTTATGACCGCCAGTCGACCGACAGACCCACAGACCAGATACATGTAGAGTTCTGCCTTATTTTATGGATGCTTATAATATAAGCAGTACACAAAATAAAGGTAAGTGAATTCTAACCTTTCCTAACAAGAGCTATAAATATTTGCGTTATTTCAAATATCTGCTACCGTAAAATTCTTAAAAATAATAAAATGTGATAGCAAAATGATCACAAGGCTTGAAGTATCATCAAGAATAATTTTTTATCTTTGGGAATGAGTATGATAATATAATTTGTATACAGATATAATTTATTTCGAAGTTACAGCGGAAAAAGGATTGACGATGATGAATTAATTTAAAATAATTTATTCACACATGTTTTCGCATTCCTGAGATACGTGACAGTTGAAGTGAAAATAAATCACAAGTTCACGACGAATCGCGTGATCAACTACAGACTTTCTTTTGTTCGTTAATTTTAATCTGTAGTGAAAATAGACAGATTTAACGTGATTTTCACAGCGCCTTATGTCCGTTCTGGGTTCATTTACAACCTGCCCTAATTTTCATCAAATCGGTTTGGTAGTTTTGTCTGTGAAAAGCAACAAACAGACAAAGACAACAGAATGAACATGAGACTTACACTTTCGCATTTGATTATGATACTAGCTATTTTGCCTGAAACTTCATAAGGCGTAAAATTGATATCTTTTTTTAAATTCAGAATTAAAATGTTTTTTTTTTTTGCATTTTGAAAGGGAAAGTAAAGATTCCGCGGAGATAATACTTAATTAGACCGTACAGGGAGTGTACTGTAGCATTGTATCTGATAAGTTATGTAAATGTATTATCTATTCTAATATAACTTTGATATACCACATTATTTGCGATGTAAGAAGGTTCTGCCTTGGGCTGGTTACCCAGATGAACTCACCCGATGTATGTGCCCATGCGAAAATATGGTTTTTTAAATGTACATCATGAAATTAGTCTGCCGCTGAGCGTGTCTGACTAATACACTAAGCTTTTCAAAGGGATTTGTACCTATACGGATTTGACAGTAACATGCTTCCGGCATGTATCGGGAAGGCGTGGAGATTAAAATATCTCTCTCTCCTATATCCAGTCATAATATTGCTAACTTCATTGACGTTTGGACCTTGAGTGTGTATTTCGCCGATGTCGTGTGCGATATCCTCAGTATGCATCAGAGTTGGTACTGTGCAAACGGCGGATTCAATCTTCTATGTGGGAAGGATGCCCTAACAATTCTAAAGATATGAAGAGCTCTACAGGTATATGATGTTCCGATGCCATTACCGTATCTACGGATGGTGATTCTGTAATACCTCATGTGAAGAGTTAAAACAAACCATAGAAGTAATTCACTAACGTCATTACAATGTGTAACCGCATTAAGCTTCAGTTAGGGACAGTGAAACCGAAATATAAGTCTCCTTTGGTGTGTAATCACTAGAAGAATATTTTCTTTTATTGATACTTTTACATACTGGCAGCAAACCCTAGCGCGTAATTTCAGCAGATTATTTCTATAAAGAACAAAAGACTTGTTAAAATTACACGTTACAAAAGATATTATAAACCTATAACAACAATCAGAACATTTCATCATAGTATGAATAATAGGCATTAAAAGATCATTTTCTGGTCTTTAAAATAGCTAAAATAATTGTTGTCTACTATGAAAATTTCAGGATTAGTTGGCACAAAACGTCAAGACAATAGAACTTAAAACATGGCCCAATGTTAGTTGATAATATACTTAAGAACTAATTAACTCTGAGTTTAAAATACACCTTTCTTAAATTTCAATGTTTCATAATTCATCACGTTGGGTAGGAGTTCATTGGCGACCGACCAGTGTGACAAATGAACAGAATGATTTATGTAATTTCTGCTTTTTATAAGTTATTGAAACATAAGCATACAAAATAAATATAAAGTAGTTAAAAGTCTAACCGTTTCACTGCAGCATAAGTGGTATTTGTTGCGTTATTTCAAAATCGTCTCATAAGATTAAAAAAAATTATAAAATGAGAATGAAAATGTCATCAGAATAAAATTAATATCGGTTAAAGGTAAGAATTTTTTATCTTTAAGACTGTATAAAAATAATTTGTATCAGACAATTTGTTCTGCGAAGTTAGCGGATAGATTGCGTGATGTTATTTTAAAATAATTTATTCCACATGTTTTCCGCATTCCTGAAGGATCACGTGACAGTAGATTGAGAAAAATAAAAATCTTCATCATGATCGCGGAGTCAAT